>CM053587.1:253049341-253150886 GCA_028646515.1 Pseudochirops corinnae
TATGACAACCTGCTTAGTAACAAATTGTGTTAGTTGGATACGTAAACCTAATGAAATGTATAAAAGGTTCTCCACCCCTGAACTCAGAGCTGCTCCCCCTTTAATTGGCATGGAGTAGCCCCAGCTGGTAAATTAAAGCTCCTTAAAACTTTTAATTCGGACTCTGTGGTCACTTTGTTAAGACTCGTCAAGTCATGTCATTTCACTCCAATATAGTGATGTCATTATGGTCCTCTTGGAGAATGAAGGACAATAACCAACCACCAATAGGTAGCAATCCTATAAAAAAAAAAAGCATGGTACTGCTGCTCAAGATGAGTAGGACAATAAGCATTAACAAAGGAGACAGTAGAAATGCTTAACTCTTTTAAAAAAAAAATTTTTCCTGGGAACATAAATGGTTTGGACAGGAAAGGATAGGATGATGTAACTAATAGATAATCGATAATAGGTAATCATTATCTAATAAACAAGTACATAGTAAGAGTTCTTAACCACATGGCACCTCGCTCAGATATACTATGTTGTGGGGACTGAAAGAAATAACTAACTTATAGGGTTGCTCAGTTACAGTCATGGAAGACAAGGAACATTCAGGATGGGACAAGGGCAAATGGTTCTAATTTTTTTTAAAAAGGGAAGAGATTGGAATCTAAAAACTAGAGGTTGGTGGGTTTGGCTTCAATTCCTCAATATTCCAGAGCATATCATAGAGTACGTTAGTGAACATCTACTGCAGAAAAGGATAAATGATTACAAAAAGCAAGTGTGGCTTCATAAAGAACAAGTCATGCCGGAGTAATTTCATGTCTTCTTTTGACAGGGTCACTAAACTACTAGGGAATGCTGGAGGTACAATTGACCTAGACTTCAGAAAAATGCTTGACAAAATGTCACATATCATATCTGTGTAAAAGATGGAAAGGTATAGGTATGATGACAGCCAATTAGATGAATTCAGACTAAAAAAGTTGCCCATTATATAGTAAAAATAGTCCATTATATAAACAAGAAAAGGATCTCCAGTCAAACGTACCCAGGACTTGTGCCCTGTACTTTTATCAACAATTTGGACAAAGGTACAGATAACATCCTCATCAAAAGATAGCATCAAGAGTAAAAAAGATTTTGAGATTTGGCTAAATCTGATGAGATTTAATAAGCCTAGATGTAGTGTTATGCTTGAGTAAAGAAAAATACTTCACAAGCACAAGATGGAGAATGCATCGGGGTTCAGAGTAGAGGGTTCAAGTGGTCTGCAGTCAGGGGTATCCTGGAACCAGCTTTAGCCCACTTGGCAATTGTTACATTTTTGATGTGAGCATTTCCACCTCAGAAATCCTCTGTCTCTCCAAATCAGAGATTGATTTATTGTTGCATTGATTGTGTAGACTTAAGAAAGCACTAATAATGCAGATTAAACTGAAAAGCGTGTGTGAATTCACATTTTTTAAGGCTTAAACATTTCCCAACACATCCCTGTATTGTTCTATAAACATTGCTTAAGCTCAGCAGGAATGCAGTAGGAGGCATAGGGAATGAAGTCATCCTCAGACTGAGGGTCTGGTGATTGCAGGCTAATAGTAATTATTATTGTAATAACTGGCATTTATGTAGTGCTTTAAGGTTTGTAAGGTGCTTTGCATCCATGATCTTATTTAAGCCTCACAGCCTCCCTGTCTACTAACTCCACGGGAGTCAACAGTACCACATTGCAGCCAAAACATGTTAATGCAGCCATGGTCTGCATTAACAAAACTGAATCTTCAAGAAATACACAAGTCAGAATAGGGTTGAACTCTGGCCTGCTCAGAAAACATCTGAAGTATTTAGTTAAGAGCTGGGCACCACATTTTATAAAAGACATTGATAAATGGGTGAGTGTCCAAAGAAGGTCAACTGTAATGATGTAAGGACTTGAATCTATACTATAGGAGTGGTATTTAAAGGAATTTGGACATGTTTAGCCTGCACAAAAAAGTCTTGGAGGAGGGAGAGCAGAACAAGAGAGAAGAGAAGACATGTCAAGATAACTGTCTTAAGATATTCTGAAGGACTATCCTTAGGATTAGATTTATCCTGGTTGGCCCAAAGGGCAGAACTAGGAGAAATGAATACAAACTACAAAGAGGTGAATTTTGTCTTGATGTCAGGAAAAAAAATAATTAGGAAATCAATCAAATTCCTAACAATTAGAGCATGCCACAATGAAATGAACCACCTGGATGGGGCAAGATGGGAGGTTGTGAATTCCCTCTCAGTTGAGGTCTTCAAATAAAGGTTAGATGACCTTTTTCTGATATGGGTTGGATTAGAGGGATGCTGAGTTCTCCACCTCTAATATTGTTGGATTCTGTGAGTCTTGGTGTCCTGAGGCAGAGAGCTTATAAATAACACTAGATGATTCTCCTTGGTAATTACAACTAGCCCACAGTCCATCATAACTAATAAAATTTACTTTTCTTCTCTAAAAGTCTCTTTTAGATGCTGCACAGATTCTATCGGGAAATGTTAATGCATGGAATAGTACAACTTATTGATCTGTTTCATTTATGTGCTCCTTTTCTTCCAGCAACCTCCATCAACCTTCCTCAAACTTCTGCACTTATCCTATAGACAGTAACATATTGCAAGGTGATGGGGCACAAATGTTGTATTTAATTTGTGCAGTCATGCTCTGCTTTTAGTTTCTAATCAGCTCTACTCAAGTACTATGAAACTTTTCTAATTACTAATAAGTTTTCCTGCCAACTCACACATATGATATACATTTTACTAATTGTCAGTGACAACCAGAACTCACTTGATCTTTCCCCTTTGTCTGCATTGCCACGGATACCATTATCTTAAAAAATTCCATGCTTATATTCTTTGCCAGATTTTTTAATAACACTGTTCTGGGAAGGCATTGAAGGCACGAGGGATATACACCATGTCTTCTTCTCACCCCTAAAAATTTCAGAATTTTTAAGCAGTGGTTATTAAGATCCTAGAAAAGTTGAAATTTACTGACTACCCAGGCAATATTCCTTAAAAGGGAGAGACATAGACAATCAGTTCTGCTGTAGCTCAACATATCTGTTTCCCCTCTGCCAAAGCCACAGAACTTATGTAGAAAATAGATTTAGGGGACCATTGCTCAAAATATCATCACTGACACATTTTTTAGAAAAAAAGTGTCAAGTTTTCTTTTAATTAAAAAAGTTTTAAAATGGTAGCATAGTTTTATACATGCTAAATGTTTAAGAAATATATACATGCTATGACAAATAGTGGTCAATCTGCCATTTTGGGCTGTTGCTCCACTTGTCATAGCAAAGTTAGGAAGCAGCAAATCCCAGCATTGGGACCTGGGCAACCTCAGGACTGAAGGCCATGAAAGAAGGAGGTGTAAGTGATTCAAACCAGCTCTTCTCCATTCACAATTCCTTTTTTAAAAAATTGATTTATTTACTTTTAGTTTACAAGATTCTGTTCCACAGTCCCTTGAGTTTCAAATTTTCTCCCTTCCCTCTTCCCCACCCCTACCCATGGCAGCATACAGTCAAGTATAGGGTCTGCAAATACTTTCACACTGGACATTAGTCTGGTTGTATAGAAAGGTTGTAACCAATGGAGTGAACAATGGGAAAAAAGAAAGAAAACCAAACATGGGAAAAAACGATAGCATGTAAATTGCTTCAGTCTCCATTTAAACTCTGTTCCTTCTAGATCTTTCTCTGAATGTAGATATTTCCTTCCATTCTGAGACTTGTAGAGTTGTCTTATAACTGTACATTGCTGAGAAGAGACCAGTTTTTCAAAGTTGGTCATCACACATACAATGTGTCTGTGATCGTGTACAAATTTTTTCTGGTTCTTCTTTTCTCACTTGGCATAAGTTTGTATAAGGCTCTCTTGGAGAATATGAAGACCATCTCCTCCCCATTTCTTATAGCACAATAGTATTCCATTACATTTATATACCACAACTTGTTTAACCATTCCCCAATTGATGGGCATCCCCTTAATTTCCAGTTTTTTGCCACCACAAAGAGAGCTGCAATAAATATTTTTGTACATATGAGTCTTCCTCCCACATGTCACAGTTCTTACTACACCAGAAGATAACACAATAAACATGGTACTTTACCTTAACAAAGATCTAAAGTTGACTTATGAAAGTAGAAGAGTTGTGTCTTGTGAGTGATTTTGAAGTGGTGCGGTTTTCTGTATTTTTTCTATTTCTTGAAGAAGAAATAGAATAGAAACAAACTTGAAATTCATGTTATGCTCAAAATATTCCTTAATATATTAACTGTATTGGAACAAATTTGTGTTTTCAAAACATGTATTATAGCACACCTGACTATGTTTAATAAGGAGAGGACTAGGATATTAATAAGGATATTAATAGATAGTTTGGTGGTTCAATAGAATTCTGAACTTGGAGTCAGGAAGACCTGAGTATAAATACAGCCTTCACTTATTAAACGACCCTGGGCAAGTCACTTAGTTTCCTCATTTCTGATATGACATGGTGGGACTTAATTACTTCTAAGGTCCCTTCTAGTTCTAAAGTTCTTAAGAACTTTAGTTCTTAAGTTCTTCACAGAGATCTTAAATGTACAAAACATACAAGCATTCTTGAAAATAAGATCCAGTCAGAATACAACTCCTGGGTCTTGTTTGCACACATTGACACAAAAACACAGGATTTCCGATTCCAAACAGAAAAGGGAGACAGGATCAGAGTGAGAGAGGAGATAGAGATGGATGGACAAGAGAGGAGAAAGAGAGAGAGAGACAGAGGGAGATTCTCCAATTTACTTGTTCCTCTACCTGACAGAAAGGGAAAAAGAATGAAAAAAGAGAGAATTTAAGAATTCAAGGACTCAGAATCTAGGTGGAAGAATGCCTATGCATCCTTATGTTCTTCCCACCAGTTGTTTTTTTTTTTTTTTTACTAAAGCAACAGTTTCTGATATAAGCAGAAACCATATTTCAAGGGGCTGAAAAGAAAATAGAAAGAGGGAAGGAAACAAGAGTTGCTAATTAGAATATTGCCAAGAGTAACTAAACAGACATATCCATAACACACACACACACACACACACACACACACACACACACACACTAAGGATACAATCTTTTCTCCACATTTTCCTTTCTCTCACCACCATGTACCTTGAAGACTACAGGTATTCACATCACTTCTCTCACTTCTCCAATGGCCTCAGCTCCCTCCATTTCCTACACTCCCATCCTGTTCTTTCCAAACCCCTCAAGTTTTGACTTGGTCAACTTTAAGTCCATTTTCATGTGACACTCGTATTCATTGCTAGAGTATATTAACTCTACCTAGAGTCTGTTTCCTCATATATACTCTGTAATCCAAAAGTAAGATATTACTGTAATCTATTCCTCTTTTTCCAAAATTGTAGAAAGTTTTCAATCTGAGTAAATACATTACAAGTCATTTATCTCACTTCTCAAAAGTTTCATTTTAACATAATCAATTATTTTCAAAAATATAATACAAGCATAGTCAATGTGTATCTGCAAAGGATAGAGAGGTCAAAAGAGGGAAATTAAGCCATATATTCTGGAAAACAAAGCATATACAAACATATTATGCATGCTATGCCCTGCAGTTCCATGAACAGCCCATTGAGTTTGTCTGTCTTCAGATGCATATGAGCTGGTCCCAAAGTTGAGTGGAAGATTTAGTTGGATTACATTTCAGAAATTATACAGTATTTTCAGTTAGCCCAAATTTTTCACTGCTGCAAAAATCCACTGTTTCTCCTCCTCCTCCTCCTCCTCCTCCTCCTCCTTCTCCTCCTCCTTTTCCTCTTTCTTCTTCTTTTTCTTCCTTCTTCTTTCTCCTCTTTCCATTGTCAACTGGGTCCTGCTCTTATTCTTGAAGACTATGTCCCTCTGTGCCATGTGGGAATAGATCAAGTAATCATCCTCACCTCTGATAGGATAAAAGGAATAGATGTTCCAACTGGCAACTTGAGGGGACATACTTTTGACAATGAGGATAATTTGAGATATTTGGGTAAAAATCTATTCCCATGGTTTCCAGACTTTCCAGATAGATGGGCACATTTACTTTATTTCTATATCAGTATCATACATTTTGATATAATCTCTACCAAAAAAAGAAAAACTATGAAAGGTGGTTTTTTTTTTTTAGATAATTGTGGGATGAAAGAAGTTTAAAAAATAGTTTCTTTAATTTCTTTCCTCTCAGTTATTCTTATCTATTCCTTATAATTTCTGCCACAGGAAGTTGATAGACAGTTCTTAGAACAGTCCAGAGCAGCACAATTACTCAAGACTAATTAATCCTTAGCACAGAGTTAACACTGAAGAGCTACATTCTTCTGTTGGAGAAACAACCTACTTCAGGTTATGATCTACACTTCATTTGCTGGCTCTTTTAACAGGAAAGATAGCAAGAAAACAAATATTCATTCGAACAGGAAGAAGAAAATATCTTGCTTGATTTTTTTTGTTCATTTTTTTTTTTTTTTGCTTGAAGAGACTCATTATAGTTTTTTCTATTAAGAGGGAGAGATTTTCTTTGTGTTGGAAGAGACCTTAATAAACTCATCGTTTCTGATGAGGAAAGTAAAAAGTAAATGCAAAAGCATTGAATATTTATATTTCAGGCAGAGCCATGCACGGCACAGAGAGCCCACTTCATATTCTTCCAGTTCCTTGTGATCACCCTTGTGATAAGTGCAAATTGTTCTCTGAAGAACAGAGATGGAAATTAAGTGTGGGCATTGCCCAGGCTAATATTACCTGCTGACTACAGCTTCAGGAATCCCCAATAGGAAAAGGTAGTTCAACATGGCATCGAAAAGAAGTCAGTCTATCGAAAAGAGATAAAAGTTATAAGAGTCATTGGATTAAAGTCCCGTGAGGGAAGATGTCATTTTGCATTTTGAAATTGCTACAACAGAGATGAATTCAGATAATTGCCCAGTGAGTCATGTGTAGTTAATGTTAATTATATCCCCAAATTAGTGGGCAATATATATGATTTTTACTCCATTTTATTTCTAATTTTTCAGTTTACAGACTTTATAAAGCTCTTTTTTTTCAGATATGAATAATGATGGTGCATCAGATAGAGGGCTAAATCTGAAGTCAGGAAGATATAAGTTCAAATTTGGGAAGAAACAGTAGTGATGTGACCCTGGGAAAGTAATTTATAATCTAACTCAATTTCTGCATCTGTAAAATGGGGATAATAATAGCATATATCTCCCAGGCTGTTTTAGGGATAAAATGAAGGAATTTGTAAAGTACTCGGCAAACTTCAAAATGGTCTTTTAATGGGAGTTATTATTATCCAAATTAACGAATCTACCTTCAAATCTCAGTAATATCTGTGGGGACAAATTTGATTCCTTGAGTTAAGATCCAGTAAAAATTAGATAGTATTCATCTTGTGTACACTTTCATAAAGATATCTAGAGTCATAAAGTTGTGAATCATCTCTGAATTGAGATGATAGATTGTATAAAGTCCTTTGCTTCTCTCTTTTAGAGTTCATTTTATCTTTTTTTTTTGAGTTCACTTTATCTTTAACAAGTTTATTGCTTTATATACATATATTACTATCCATAACAAAGTGGGAAAAGGAGACCATCCTAACTATTTGATCACCAATTTCTATTATTTCCACCATTTCATTGCCAATATACCAAAGTTTCTTGATCTTTGTGTCATGGACCCCTTTGACAATCTGGTGAAGTCTAAAGACATCTTCTTAGATTAATATATTTAAATAATTGAAATAAATGCCAAATTTCAGTTCAACATTTTTGACAACAAAGATACATACTTTTTCCCATTCAAGTATACATAACTCCTTAAATCTATCCAAAAATGTCTTGGAAGTTTATGGACATCAGTTTAAGAACCCTTGCACACCTTCCTTGGCCTGTTCCTATTGTTCCAAATAACCACGTAGAGATTTAGTCATGTAGTGAATAAGGAATAAAACAAATCACTAGGAAAATATTTTTGTACTCCTCAAAGGGTAGGTTTGTTTGAGAAAAGTTATGTGGGGAATATGATAGATAGAGATATAAAATTTAATCAATCAAAAAACCCACATCTTTAGATTTAGAAATAAAAATAAGTCATTTTCCTGATCAAACTCTAATCTGATAATTTGACCTCATGAAAATTTTCCTGGTTGACTCTCAGGAAGCCATTTGGCCTTGGCTATTAATTTCATCCTGCTTGAAGGTGATATATTTTTTTTGTCAATTACATGCCAAGACAAATTTTAGCATTTATTTTACAAGATTTTGAGTTCCAAATTTTCTCCTTAACTCTCCTTTCCTCTCTTCCTGAAATGGTAGGCAATTGGACATGGGTCATGCATGTGCTATCATGGAAAATATTTCCATATTAGTTATAGTTGTGAAAGAAAAATATCAAAAGAAAAGAAACTCACAAAAAAGAATGAAGTGAAAAAAGTTGATTTCAATCTGTTTTCAGAGTCCATCATTTCTTTAATTGTGTTCCTGAGAAAAGTTGTCATTTATAGCTGATCATTACAGTTTTCCTGATACTGTGTATAATGTTTTCCTGGTTCTGCTCATTATCACTTTTATTAGTTCACACAAATCTTTCTACGTTTTACTGAAATCTGCCTATTCATCATTTCTTATTGCACAATAGTATTGCATTACATTCATATACTACAACTTGTTCAGCCATTCCTTAATCGATGAGCATCCACTCAGTTTCCAACATTCAAAAGTGTTGCTATAATATTTTTGCATATGTAGGTCCTTTTCCCTTTTTTGTGATCTCTTTGGGACACAGAATTAGTAGTGGTATTGCTGGATCAATGGGTATACACAATTTGGTTGTCTTTTGGGCACAGTTCCAAATTGCTCTCCAGAATGTTTGGATAAGTTCACAATTCAACCAATAGTGCATTAGTGTCCCAATTTTCCCATGTCTTCTCTAACACTTGCCATTTTCCACTTTGTGTCATATTAGTCTGGTATCTCAGAGTTGTCTCAATGTGCATTTCTCTAATCAAATGTAGAGCATTTCTTCATATGCCTATAGATTCATATGCTTTTGTTTTTTCATCTGAAAACTGCCTGTTCACATCCTTTGATCATTTATTAATTGTGGGATGGCTTGTATTCTTATAAATTTGACTTAATTCTCTATATATATATGAGAAATGATGCCTTTACCAGAGACACTTAATATAAAGATTGCTTCCCAGTTTTCTGCTTTCATTCTAATCTTGGTTGCATTGATTTTGTTTGTGCAAAACCTTTTTAATCAATTTAATTATAGTGCTCTATTTTACATTTAGTAATGCTCTCTAACTCTTGTTTGGTCATGAATCTGTCAATTAATTCATTTGATTCATTCCCTGTGAGCCATTGTTACTTGACACAATATAAGCATAATTCCACCAAATACTACACCCAATGATCTGGGGCTTACCATATTTGTTGCTGAGGAATCAAACTGGATGTTTGGTTCACCTCACTATGGTTTTTTCTCTTCAGGGCTAAAAACAAATAAATTGGATCAGAAACTGTGTGATACAGCCTGTTAGCTATTAGAGGATTACTTCTTGAAATATGATTTCTAGGATCTTTTTTGATCATGGCTTTCAGGAAGTCCAAAAACTTTAAAATTATTTCTCCTTAAGATATTTTTCTGGATCAGTTATTTTTCTGAGTTATTTCACATTTTTATTCTATTTTCATTTCTTTTGACTTTTATTGTTTCTTGATGTCTCATGGAGTTATTAGTTTCTACTTGCTCAATTCTAATTTATAAGGAATTATTTTCTTCAGTGAACTTTTGTACCTCTGTTGCCAAATAACCTATTCTGCTTTTTAAGGAGTTCTTTTCTCCAGTGAATTCCTGTGCCTCTTTTACAATTAGACCAGTTCCTTTTTTTAAGGTGTTATTTTCTTCAGTATTCTTCATAGCTCTTTTTACCAATTTGTTAGTGCCCTTTTCATAATTTTCTTGTACTACTGCTCTTATCTCTTTCTTCAATTCTTCCAATAATTCTTCTTGATCTTGTGTCCAATTATCATTTTTCTTTTAGGCTTTTTTAGTAGCTATCTTCATATTGTTATTTTTTCTGATATTGTTTCCTGGTCTTCCCTGTCACCACGGTAGCTTTTCATAGTCAAGTCCTTCTTTTGTTGTTTGCTCATTCTTTTATCCTATTTTTTTTTACTTTGAATTCTATGTTAAAGTTAGATTATACTCACTAGGAACTAGGGAGGAACTGTCCCTAGCTTCAGTCTTTTTCACGATGCTGTTTTTGGAACTAGTTCTTGGCATCCCTTAATGCTTCTAAGGTGATGTGATCCAGGGAGATGTGTGGTCATTACTCTCCTGCTCTGTGCTCTGGATTTTACCCAGAAAGAGTCATTATTTTCCTAGAGCAGCCAGTTCTAGTACTCCTTTCTGTTTTGAATGTGATGAGGGTCCATGCTCCCTTGTGACTGACTACATGCACTCCTTTTCACCCTGGAACTGTGGCCCAGAACTGAATCTGGGCAATTGAGTTGCCAATCAGCAGCACATGCACCCACTGCCAACAAATGGTCCCTTGTAATAACTTTCTGACCAGTTGTTCAACACTTACCCCTTTACCATCTCTGGTTTGAGAGTTCCTGAAGCTTCTGTTGCCACTATTGCACATGCCATCAAAGCCCACTGCTCATGCTGCTGCTCTGAGCAGACTCCCACTCCAGTGTCATAGACCTCTGCTGCCAACCTCCTAAGTTATCTTAGGTCAGAAAAATGTGTCACTTTCACCTTTTATTGACTTTGATGCACCAAAATTTTATTTGAGGCATTATCTTAAAGTTGCTTGGAGGGCAATACTGGGAGAGCTTGGCCAAGTTACTGCCTCTAATCCACCATCTTGGCTCTCTAATTGTTTGTATTTTGAACTTTTGCCATCTGGTATTTGTTAATGTAATAAATAGAAAACAATGTAGATGCCACCTCTGGACAATATGGGAAGCTTTTCAACTATCAGAAGATCACAGAAGGAATTTGCTCTTCTTTTTGACATGAAACCCCTCTTACTTGGTTATATTTTGCATTCTAACAGGATAAAGCACTGTTCTATAGAAAGGGAATGGCATATTTCATGGTCACAAGCTGTAGAATTTTCTGAAGTAATGTGGATTCATTATAGAAGTTTTTACTATGGGATCTATACAGAATCCTGAAATCTTTCCCTGTAATTCTTTTTTCATATTTAGTTCTGAGAAATACTTTTCTGATTCAAGATTAAAGAGAGTAATTTTAGCCACAATGTATTAAACTTTTTTGAAAGGATTGGATTGGTAGATTCAAAGATCAAATATTATGTAGGAAAAGCCAAGGCAAGGAAACAAAAGCAACCACAGAATTAAGAGTGATTTAGTTATGGCTCTTGAAGGTTCACATCAGTCACTTCCTACTTTAGAACATTTCCATTGTTTGTTATTTGGCCTCTGAGATTGGATGAAATTTAGGTTACATGCCACTTTCCAGATTTCCATATCATGCTTCATCAACTTCAGTTAGCCTCCTTAACCTCCACTCTTTTGAACTACCCACACCCAACCCGAGTACTTGGACTTTGACAAGTAGCTTTTAGCTTCATAGTGTTTAGAACCAGGGCTCTTCTTTGCTTCCTAGCCATTGCCAAAGGATGCCAATGTGTACTAACAAGCTCCCTAGCTCCCCTTCTTTGTCTATTAGAATGCAAGCACCTTAAGAAGATTGTCTGCTTTGCTTGGTGTTCTTTGTATCCCTAATGCTTAACACAATGCTTGAAGAATAGTAAGTGTTTAATAAATGCTTTTTTTATTCAATAAAATTCTTAATCAAATTGCTTCTGCCATTCTATACCTGGAACAAGACAAATGTGTATTGATTCTTGGATGCTAAAATATGAGGAGCAAAGGGCACATGTATATTTCCTTCACACTGATTTATCTCCTTACCTCATAGTCCTCTACTAGCTTGCTCTGCATGGGGAGACTCTGTTCCCTTACCTAACCACACTCACAGAGTATATCACCATGATGCTCCTCTTCTCAAGTATTCCTAACTTATAAGTAAATGAGGCTCTAATTTAGAGAAAAGGATTCCCCTTTTCCTGGAATGACTGCATCCACATTCAGAGTGTAGATTGCACCTGTGCCACCCATCCTATTCTTACCCTTGGGTCACCATGTAAAAGAATTACTAGTTATGGCTTTATGTTTCTATGCTGATTTGAATCAATATCCTTGGGAACCAATTTTTTTTAGCTTGGTGTCTAAATAAAAGAAATAAAAAAGAAGTATTACATTTATTTCATAGGGTCCAAATGAATATAACGAGATAGTACTACTAACATTCTTAGCAACTTGGAAATAATGACCCCAAATGGATCTCATCAATTCTAGAACTCAGTAGCTATGCCAAATCACTTAGAATCCAGAAATTATACACTAAGTGCTTCCCTAAAACCATAATGGGCAAGATCCATGATTGATTTCTCATTCTACTCTTTGGTTTTAAAATAATTTTATTTTATATTTTTGATTCAATGACACCACAGAATCTGAGAGTGAGAAGGAACCTTATCTCAGACCAGCTTTTTAGTCTCTTTCTTTCCTGGTCGTCCCACCACAGATAATGGTCTTTATTTAATTTCACTTCTCCCACTAGAAGACTCAGACTTAGGGATATAGCATTTCTTGGACTTGTTTACAAAAGAAAGTAACTGCATGCATGAAAGCATCATTGGGTACGATCAACATCCCCACAAACCTGCAATTGCATAGGAAAATGCAGACCAGCAAAAGCTGACTTATACCAGAGTCACAAATGGATAATAAGATCCAATCAAGTACACCTGCAGTGCCAAACAAATTTTAAGTCTTTTACTTAAGAGAGACAAGTCATACACACTAGGTAAAAGCTTTCTGCCAGAGGAAAACATCTGCTCTCTACATTAGAGAGCCTTTCAAAGGCAATTATTTTTCAGCTCCAGTTAAGAAAACAAATGAGCTAAATGGAATGACTTATCTTTACCAGGCTTTTTGTTTACCATAATAAAAATGACAAAAAGTAAATGCTGTAAGTCTGACTTTTCTAGTCTGCTGAGAAAAACTCCAGGGTAGTCACTCTCTACATCTAATTGCAAAGAAATTTCTTTCAATTTCATAAAACATCTTCATTACAAATGCAGTTTCCCTGCCAAGGAAAAAAATTCAATTCCCAACTCTTTGATTGACAATATCTGGCTTTTTGCTTTCTTATTGAAGTACCCTTGCTATTTGTGAGTCTGTTGTAGACAGAAGAAAGATAAAAGAGAAGAAGAAAGAAGGGGGAAAGCTCAGAATTAGCTCTTCAGCAACGTTGTGTTTCACATGAATCTGGGGTGTATGATTGCTAGATTTAAAGACCAGATTCCAAGAAAACCCAGAGGCAAAAAAAAAGCTCTGACCAGTCAGTCGTTCTTTCTAGACCACCAGTTTATTTTTTATTTCTCCTGAGGACACTTTATGGCTTTTTATGCCTTTTTCAGAAAGGCTATTTTGAAGATATTGCCAAGATATTTCATTCTATAGCACATTTACTCATCGTAAAATGAATCACAGTTCTCCCCATCACCATTTGTTTTCATGTTCACTTATTGATATGACTCTAGATTCGGTGGGGACAACTTATTGTTTAACTGTTAAAAGCTAGTAATAACCTACTGAGTGTTCCCTAAGTTCTTGTGTCTAAAAATGCTTATTACTCATTGGAAATCTGAGATCCCCCATATTTTCTTCCACAACTATCTAGTGGTCCTTGGACAGTACACATCGATTTTTGTTAATGTCATTGTTGTAGCTTATTAGTGCTAAAATTTCTGTCACAAGGCCCTAGAAATGAGTGACTATTAAAAAAAAACTTACAGTAATAAGCTTATCACAATTTATTGAATAAATTGAAGAATCAGGTGAACAATCAACAAAATAATCCAAAGATCACTCAATGAAGCGTCCTATATTAGAAACTGGAGACAAAAAGAAAAGAAAATCAAACAACTGCTCTCAAGGATCTTATGACTGAAGCAAGAGAGAAAACATGTATATATACGTATATATATATATATGTATATGCAAAACATACAAAAAAAGATAAAAGGAAAGGAAGACACTTCAGCTGGGGGCAGGGAAACAACAGAAAATACCTCACACAAAAGGTATCCCAGGAGTTGAGTGTTGGAGGAAGCCAGGGTTGCCAAGAAGTGAAGGTGAAGAGGGATAGTTTTTCAGAGATGGGGAAGAGTCACTTCTAAGCCATGGATAGGGAAGATGAAGGGCCATATGTGATGAAAAGCAAGTAGGCCAGCATGGCTAGACTAAAATTATAATAATATAATAATATTATAATAATAGTTAATTTATATATAGCTATGTAAATATATAATACCTACTATGTGCCAGGCATTGTGCTAAGTAAATACTTTATAATTATTATCTCATTTGATCTTCACAACAATAATGGGAGCCAGGATTTATCCCTATTTTATCCCTTTATTATTATCCTTATTTTACAGATGAAGACACTGAGGCAAAAAAGAGGTTGTGACTTACCCATGGTCACATGGTTAATAAGTGACTCAGATTAGATTTGAAGTCAGGTCTTCTTGACTCCAGTCCTGGGGCTCTTTCGATTGTATCACTTAGTTGCCCCTATAAAGCATGTGGAAAGGAATATTATATAATAAAAGGAGAGAGGTAAGATGTGGCAAGGATATCAAAAATAGATAAGTTCTTATTTGACCCTAAAGATTATAGATAACCACTGGAGTTAATGAGTAAGGGGGTTATGTAATCAAAGCTATCCTTTAGACAAATCCTTTTGGCAGCTATGCAAAGGATTGATTTGAGAAAGAAAAGACTTGAAGGAAGGGGACCAAGTAAGAGGCTCTCCAACTGAGAGGTGATATAGGCCTGAACCAGGGTAGTGCCTTATGAATGAAGAGAAGGAGATGTATGCAAGAGATATTGAAGAGAAAGATGATTTTGCCAACAGATTCAATATGTGGGATGAATAAAAGTTGAAAATTGAAGATGATGCTGAGATTGAAAACCTGGATGACTAAAATTGGTGATGCCCTTCTAAATAATAGGGAAGTTTGGGAAATGGAAGGTTTCAGAGAGGAGAAAATGAGTTTTGTTTTATGCATTTTGAGTTTAGGATATTTATGGAACATCAAATTCTAAATGTCCAGCAAGAAGTTTGTGAGATAGAATAGTTCATGAGAAAGGCTAGGACTAAAAATACATAAATCTAAGAGTTATCTGTACAGAAATGTTCATTGAAAACATAGGAAGCCTTGGAGAACACTGAAAGCTAATAGCTGTTAAATGGTTGATGATCTAATAAAGAAGGCTAAGAAATGGTCAGCAAGGTAGGAGGAGAACCAAGAGAAGGGCACAAAGGCTCAGAGAAGAGAGAGCATCCAGGAGGACAAGGTCATCAACAAGGTCATCAACAGCTTTGTCATACTACAAAGAGGTCAAAGGTGAAAACTGAGAAAATTCTACTTCCCTGCCATCCCCCTTCAGTCTAATCAACTTCATATCTCAGCTTTCTGAACCCTATGGTATACTAGGAGTGCTACAGACATCAAATATGTATAAGAATATATAGGACACAGTCTTATGTCATGTCCACTCTCTTCTACCTTTTCCACATACCCTTTATAATTTCACAGGATCAAGAAATATCCATGAAGGAAGGAGCAGTTAGTCTGGATCTCTTGTTGCAAGGGTTATTGGTCAGTCTCCAAGAAGCCTCTAGCTTGCCCATGCTGACTCTATTTAGACTATATCTAGGATCTGACACATACAACAATCACTCAGTCAAAGAAGAAAGATAAGCTTTTTCTCTTTTTTGTTTTGGATTGGAGGTAGTATGTAAATCCACAAATTTTGCAATGACTAATGAACAATATGTGAGTTCTCTCTAAGAAAAAGAAACAAAGCTTTTCATATTAATCTATCATCTCAGGCAAGCATTTACTGGCCAGTTCACAGATGTCATTAAAGCTGTCCCCTGGCTAATTATGTGATTTATTTCTTCTGAAATGCCAAATAAAAACTTCTCTGTTTTTAATTTTTTTTCTTAAAATTTTCTTAAATCTGGCACTATATCTAGGAAAAGGTGGGAAGAAGGTGGACAGAATTTTCTTACACTTTCTTTTCCTCCTTTTTTATAAAGTGTAATCTCTATGTACCAAGAATTTAACCTGTTAATTTAATTTAACCACATTACAGGTTAAATATGCCTCCCAGAAAATTATTTCAGAAAACCTGGTCCATGCTTTGCTTCATTTCCTTCTCTAGTCATCTCTTCCACAAGCCTCTCACTGCCACCCATATCTTTTCCTTGCTTTCCCATTCTCTCCTCTGGCTCTGTTGCCTTGAACAGCTCTGCTATGCTTCCTGGACGGGGTGGATCAATCTGCTCATGTTCTTATGGCTCCACCGTTCTTGTCATTTCTTAAACCAAAATACGGCTGTCCAAATACCACTACTCTATATGTATTGTCTGCCTCAATTAGAATGTAACCTCATTGAGAACAGGGGCTATAATTATATTTGTATGTTCAACACTTAGCACAGTATTTGGTCCATAGTCAGTAATAAATTAGCAAAGTGTTTGGCCAGTAGTCAATTAGTAAAGGCTTTTTGATTCATTTAAATGGGCTTTTGCAGGTGGTTTGGCAGCCTAACCCCATTTAATAATGTTGTTTCCATGGAAAACAAGCATTCTATGCTCCAAACAACTGATACTCAGCTTTTAGAGCTCATTCATGAATAAATTAGAGATTGCCTATGGGAAAGATTGTGGGATGTTCTTCATAGAACATGTGTGTGTGTTGGAGGGAAGGGGAGGAAGAAAGATTAAAGTTACTTCCTCCATAAAAAAAAAATATAGAGTTTAAAAAGAAAACACAATTAAATAAAAACGAGAAATGGAAATGTTGCCTGAAATTACAATCTCTATGAGCCAGGTTTCTTGGCAACCAAATAAATTCATTATTGTGTTTTGTCCTATATACTGATTAATGTCAGAGGGTTACAGAAATCAAAGAGAAGCACGCTGTTTCATATAAGATACGATTTTAATAGTGTTATAGAGAAGACTCATTTAGATTTTATAGGCAAATAGAATTGTCACTAGTGTATTAAGCATGGTTTTGAGTTAGGAAATTTTTAAACAACAAGTGAATAATATATCACTTTAAACACTATTTCCCTTCAAATAATGTAATATATTTATAATGAAAAGTGCTGGGTTTTGGACTGAACATGATCTGTGGTAATCTCACTGGTTGGAATCTTCCTGGTTTGTCAAGTCAACAAACATTTCCTAAGTGTCTACTGTGTGTCAGGTACTGTTCTAACAAGTAAGGGTACAAAAACAACCCAGTTCTTGTTCTCAAGGAGTGCACAGTCTAATGTGGAAGGCAACATGCGACCAACTATATACAAACAAGATTTATTCAGGATATGTTAGAGATAATCAACAGAGGAAGGCATTGGTGTTAAGGGAGATCAGGAAAGGCTTCTTGTAGAAGGGGGGATTATAGTTCAGAGCTGAATATAGGGAAGGAAAAAAGGGAAGTCAAAGGATAGAAGTAAAAAAATAAAAGAACTGTGTTCATGGAAGATAACCAGTGAAAATGCCCAAAGTCAGGAGATAGAAGCTATCTTGTATCAGGAACAATATAAAAAGGCCAATATCATTAAATCAGAGTTTGTGGAGGGGAGTAAGGTGTAAAAAAACTAGAAAGGTAGGAAGAAACCAACATAAAATATTTTAAAACCTTATCAGAATATTTTATATTCAATCCTGTAGGTGATACAGAACCACTAGAGTTTATGGAACAGGGAGGGAAGGTCAGATCTGTGCTTTAGTAAAATTTGTTTGAATGGAGGTTTGTAAAGTGGCAATGGTGATGGATGGTGCTTTCATCACTGCTCCCAATTAAGAGGAAGGATGTCACAATGGAAAGGCAGATATGGGCAGCAAATAGCTGTCTGAGAAGATAAATAACTTCATCCCAGACATCAGGTAGCATTCCTGCTTGTTTATCTGTTCACTCTGTCCCCAGTAATAGTAACAATAACTGACATTTATATAGTGCTCCATAGGCATATATAAATCATGATCCAATGGGAATGTTCCATTACGGTGAGTCTCAGTGCTCCACTAATTACAATTACAATTGGCAAAGTGCTTTAAATACATGATTTCACATGAGTTTCACAGTAATCCTGTGAGACTGGCCCAGGAAGCATTGTTCTCCCCACTAAACAGTTAAGAAAATAGAGGTTCACAGAGGTTAAGAAACTTGGATAATGGCTGTATCAGCAAGCACCCTATCATACCCAGGATGGCTGCTAGCACAGGTTCTTAGATCTGCTTTTCTAAAGGAAAGCAACTCAAAATGAACTAACAGTCTCACTTTAATCAAACACTTATCATTTACCTAGTTCAGGGGAAAAAGTCAGCACCCTGAACTTCAGAGAATACAAATAGAAGTTACAAACAGAAGTTACAAGTAAAGAAACAGATCATCAGATGGGTTTCCAACCATCTGACCATTATATCCATACCTATTCAGTTACCAGAGAGGGAAGCACCAGGCTTCCCAGAGTCTCGTCTGGCCAAATCACACAACTCTTTCCAAAGTGAGCCCCAAAGCAAAACCTCACATCAGCAGTTTATATAGCCTTCTCCTGGATGGGAGACTGTCACAGCCCTCTTGACCCACTGCCCAATCACAAAGTAATAAGGCAGGGGCATTCCTGAAGAACAAGCCTCCCGCCACAGGCTCCATGTGACCACATTCAGCCTATCAGGGGACAGAGTATACTTTCAAATCAGGGAAGGTTCTCAGAGCCACTTAAGCCACTTAAACTACCGGCCTAGGGGAAGGGAAGATCTTCAGATTCCCATAACAATGGCACACAGTTAAAGTTCAGACACAGGGCTTGAACCCAGGTCTTCCCCAACATTGGTTGTGTATATTAACTAGTGTGACATACTGACTCAACAAAAATATCTTAGTTTAATGAATGGGATTAAGTCAGTCTAGCATCCTATTAGCGTTAAAGAAGCTCGAATTTCTTCTTGATCAAGAGGAGTCAGCTATACCCCAAAACATCTTTTTGGAGCAGAATGCTAAGATTCTCTCATGTACTCTACGTTCTAATCAAACAATTATAAAAATGATGATGATGATGATGATTGATGATGGTGATCACTTACACAGTCCTTTAAGGTTTGCAAAGGTTTTAACAGGTTACTTCATTTGATTAACAACTCATCACACCTCAACATGCCCTAAACTTTCTCATCTTCCATGTTGTTCATCTCATGCCAGAAATGCCCTCTTCCCATTTTTGCCTGTTGACTCACCTAATTTTCTCCAAAGCTCAGTCCACCCTTCAAGACTTGATATAAATGTCACCTCTTCTATAAAGGTATCCCTTTTCTGATGAGAGAGGTATTGTGGTGTAAATGCCTAGAGTACTTTTCTTCGACTCCGGAAGACCTGAATTCAAATCCTACTTCTGATACTTACAATGTAACCATGAGTTAGGTATTTAATTTCTATTAGCCTCAGGCAACTTCTTCAAATTCAGGTGCTAACTTATTGATAGTTTTCTGAAGTATAATCCCTTCCCATACCAGGGAAATCACAAATTATTTAAGTATTCTAATGTGGATCTCATTTCTTTGTTTCTCTTTTCTTATATACTGCAAAGTCTCTTATTTATATCTTATCCCCTCCAGCAAATAACATGTAAAAGGTATACAACAAGTATTTATTGAATGAATAATAGTTTGGAGGGTTTTTTTGTTTTTGTTTTTGTTTTAATTTTTGGAGGGGGGAAGGCAGGACACTTACTAGCTCTATGACCCTAGGCAAGTCACAACCTCTGTTTGCTTTAATCCACTAGATCAGTTAATTAATCAATTAATTAATCAGAATACTTTAATCCACTAGAAAAGGAAACAGTAAATTAATATAGTACCTTTGCCAACAAAACCCCATGGACAATATTGACATGATACGGTCCACAGGGTTCACAAAAAGCTGGATGTAACTGAACAACTAAAGAACACCATATGGTTATTAAACATTGTTAATTTTTTCTTAGTTGGCAGTTTTCTTGTTTCTGGGTAAAAGATTAGAGCTTTAATGATGTTGCTACAAGTACTACTTCAGATGTAAAAAACTGTATATTAATTTGAGGACTTGTCTTTTAATTTTACATAAGTGATTGTTATGTATAGATTAGAACTACCAAGCATCCTATAAATACAGAATCATCCTATGCCTAAATTATCACAGTAACCTCATAGTTGTACTCTCTATCTTAAGTATCTTCCTTTTCATTCCATTCCATTCTCCATACAGATAGTCATGTATAAAGCATAGGTCTGTGACCAAATTATTCCTCTATTAGATATACTCCAGTGGCTTCCTATTTCATCTAGAATCAAATACAAACTCCTCTGTTGGGCATTCAAAGCTCCTCACAACCTGATTCCAACTTATCATTCCAGAATTATTATAAGTTGTTAGCTTTCAAATTCTTCTGAGTAGAACCTACCAGGGTTGACTAACTCAAACCACACAGGGCTATTATGGGGAACAAATAAAAAATATTAGTAAAGCTTTTAGCACAGTGCCTGTTACATAGTAGGCACTTAATAAATGCTTATTTCTTTCCCTCCTTCCTTCCTTCCTTCCTTCCTTCCTTCCTTCCTTCGTTCCTTCTTTCCATCTTTCTTTCCTTCCTTCCTTCTTTTTTCCTGCCTTCCTTCCTTTCTTCTTCCTTCCATCCTTCTTTCCTTCCATTCTTCTTTCCTTCCATCCTTCATTCCTTCCTTCCTTTCTTCTTTCCTTCCTTCCTTCCTTTTTTCCATCCTTCCTTCCTCCCTCCCTCTCTTTTTTCCTTCTTTCCCCCTCCTTCCCTTCCTTCTTTATAGTACACCTGGCCTTCATGCTTTTCCTTGCATGTGACATTACATCTTCACCCTCTTTGCTATTATTTTTCAAATATGTCCCCAAGTTGTAAGATTTGGAAATAATTTTCAGCATGCTAAGTATGGACTCTTGTATATAACCAGAAATGGATAGGGTCCTTGTCCTGCCTGGCTGATATAATTTATATCTTTCCCTACCATGGCCTGGATAGGTAGATAAGATATTTTGCCTCCTTTACTGTCAGTAACAATAGTTTGGTTATGGAAGTTATTTTCTTTCATGCAACTCAAAGGAATCAAACCTTCCAGGTGCTCCTTAGAGTCAAAATCATTATCATTCGCTACTGCTCTTGACACTTACTTAACCCTTGCGCCCTCCTACTTTTCATGAGTGGTTCCATCTAATAAGAAAACCAACATGGCAAGCATAACATGCATCCTTTTTTTAAATAGAAAAGAAACTTTCTATGTCTATTTCATTTTAAAATTTGGATTTCTTATGCACTTCCCTTATTACTTAAACTGGTTATTTTTCTACTAGTCTCACAACTAGCCTAGAATTTCTTATTATAAGATCCAAATCTCTTTGGGGATAAACTCTTGGATTAATTTAGAAAGGAGAGTCCAGCAATAGAATTGCCAGTGACAATAAGTGGAGGAAAATTAATAATAGATCCAAGGAAGAATGAAAGAAAAGCAGCAAAGGGGACCAAATAGATTTTAAAGTACTCATTAAATTCATACTGAAACAGAAATAAAGACTGATACAGTAAGGAACAGACAAAAAGTTACAAAGTTAACATGTAAGTAAATGGTACAGCAATTTGATGGAAGAAAAGGCAAAAGGAGTTATGCCTGAAGGCATCAATTGCTATAGAAAGCAGAATCTATGGGGGTTTGTGCACAGGGAATGGAAATTAATAATTAATAATCCCATTTGTTATTAATTACTAGAAATATTTCAGTGAAGTTGTATAGTCATGAGAATGTAATCAATCAGATTATTTACCAGTAGCAAAACCTGCTTGCTGTTCCTATATGTTTATGTCCAAACAAAGTACATGATTCGTGAGGGGCAAAAAAGAGAAGGAGCATGGAGCCAAGAAGATGGAATAGCAGTACAATCCATCTACACTCCCTATTTCAATTTCTTTGCACAGATCTAGAAAATACACCAGATGGAGTCCTAATTTGAGCATTCAAGAAAAAATCATGGTGAGTCATTTTTCCATGCCAGGTTATCAAAGAGAAACAGAAAGAGAAATCCACAGACACTATGGATGGGATCCAGCCAGGATCATGGAATTAGCATAAGAAGAGGCTATGCAACAAAGCATTATTGAACGTATTGTGGTACCTAGATGTAATAGAATATTACTGTGCTATAGGAATCGATGAATGTGATGAATACAGAGAAGTGTAGAGAGTTCTACATGAACTGATAAAGAGTGAAGCAAGCAGAAGCAAGAAAACAAAATATACAATGGTGACAGTATAAATTAATAAATAATTAATTTTTATATAGGATGACTCCTTGGAAAAGAGAGGAATAGAAATACTGGGGGAAACTGGTGATATAAAAAAATGACATCAATAAAAACTTATTTAAAAAAGATTAATGAATTCTGATTAATTCAATAACCAATCATAATTCCAAAGAATTCCGAGTAAAACATGCCACCTCCTTCCTAGTGGAAAAGTGATGGGTTAAGAGTGATAATTAAGACATATATTTCTGGACATGACCAATATGGGGTTTGTTTTGCTTGATTTTATATATATATTTGTAACAGTTTCTTTTTCCTTTCTCTCCTGGGTGGGGATGGGGGGGGGGGGTGAGCAGATGGGCTAGAGAAGAGTTAAATTTTAATTGATTTAAATGTAATAAAATTGAATTTTAAAAAGTGTCTTATGATGAGATGAACAGAAACAGACTGGAGAACCCTCTTCAGAATGGAAAAGCTAGAACAAAAATAACAATGATTTTATTTACAAGATAAATGAGAAGGAAAGAGAACACCTAACTGATTTCCATGAGTTCAAGTCATACACTTAAATTTATCATCAAGTTATAAAAGAATTTTTAGAAGTGATTTGCTGAGCCGAAATGATAAAAAAGAAATTAAAGAAATATTTTGAGACTAATGTGACCATTTGACTGAATCCAAACTTCACAGAACAAAACCCCCTTATTAAAAAGATTTGTTCTGTAAAACTTGGAATCGGTCAAAAGGCCGCCCCCAAGGACCCAGAAGGCCACATGTGGTGTCAAGGCCACAGATTCCCCACCCCTGGACTAGATAATAATATCATTAAAATGAATTTGGAATGAGTTAAATTAGGAGACTCAAAGAATGATGAGTAATTGATGCCATGTTGAAAGGAAATCTCTAGGGGCACATTTCAGAGGGGTACCCTTAGCCTTTTTCTGACTAACATTTTTATGAATGACTTAGATTAAGGCAGAGTTGTTATACATACTCACCAAATTTGTAATTGATATAAAGCTGGGTGGGAGATAGATGATAGAATAGCATCCCCCCAAAAAATGTTGACAGGGTAAAAACTTAAGTGAAATCAAATAATCTAATGAATACTGTAAAAGAATTATCACAATTGGAGGACCAACACTCAATGTTGGACTACCTAGAAATTGTATAACTCTTCATACTTTCTGTCCCTTTATCTTTCTACCACTATCATGAGAGAAATTTTTAGGATCTCCACAAGGACTGAGAACCCTTTGGATTTTGCTTTATTTCATAGGGTGCCTTGACTTTAGAATACATCACTGAGTGGTCACCCTTCTAGTAATGAGCTTCTCTAAACTTTAGCTAAGTAAGCCATCAAAAAGCAGACACATTCTATTGACAGGATCATACTAAAAACCTTTCTAGAAAGGTAGAAGATTGAAGAATAAGAGGTACACAAGTGAAAGAAAATTAAAAGAAGGCCTATAGAATGCTTACTGGACTCCATGTAGAGATTTATAGGATGGCATTGAAAAGAGTTGCATAGAATAAGAAAGCAAGGATAGGCTATTGGATTTTTGGATTGGATTAGAGAATACCCAGATCTGTTAAAGTATCAAAATGTAAAGTCTTACACCTGAGCTCAACAATAATAATAGTGAGCATTTCATATAGTGTTTAAGGTTGACTTAACACATTACAAATTCTATTTCATTTTAAGCTCACAACAATCCTGAGAGGTCAGCGCTATTGTTATCAATCTCTCTCAGATAAAAAAACTGAGACAGAAATGCTAAATGCCTTGCATTTAGTCATGCAGCTAATTAGTGTATATCTTAACTCAGATCTTCGCAATCCCTGGACCAATGTTTTATCTACTATGCCACTTTCTGTGACCTTTAATAGCCAAATTCCTAGAAAATGTGTCTTAGCTCATTGCCTTCACTTTCTCACCTTCATCTTACCTCTCTACTCAGTCCAATTTGATTTCCATTTAGATCAGCGGTTCTCAACCTGTGGGTTATGTTCAATTTGTAACAATGAAAATACATCCTGCAAATCAGATAGATTCATAACGGTAGCAAAATTACAGTTATGAAGTAACAACAAAAATAATTTTATGGTTGGGGATCACCACAACATGAGGAACTATATTAAAGGGTCACAGCTCTAGGAAGGCTGAGAATCAGTGATTTAGATCATTCCATTGAAATTGACAATGATTTCTTTATTGTTAAATTAAACAGTTTATTTTCAGTTCTCATGCTTCTTTACTCTTCTCAATATTTGACACTGTTGATCACTTCTTTCTTATGTATATGCTCTCATCTCAAGGTTTTCATGATATTATCTTATATCCTTACCTGTCTGCCCTATCCTTCTTAGGCTTCTTTGCCCATAATCATTCACATGGGATTCTCATACATGCTGCTCTATTCTCAGCCTTCTTCAGCTCCCATGGATTTAATTATTATGTTGTGCAGAGAATAAGAGCTAGCCAAGATCTGGGTTCAAGGTAAAATTTAGGTGTGGGTTTATTGAGCAAGCATGAGACTACCAGAGTGTAAACTCAAACTGATAGTGTCCATTGAATGCAAGAACACTTGTTTAAAAAGGCTAAAACCACAAAAAACACAATCAGAGAGGGCAGTTAGCAGAAGCAATGGCATACAGAAGCCAAGAACAGCAATTGGTTAGATCTATAGCTCAGGGCTAATTTGGAAATATGGCACAATGGTACAAGGTTCCTGTGACATGGGGTCCCTACTAGAAGAGGATGGAGGGCACAGGGTGGAGGATCGTAGTCAGATGTCCAGAGCAGGATGGAGGTTGTGGGACAAGGGGGACTGGAATTCCCCAGAACAGACCGGGGTCATGTTCTGGGCAAAGGGTGTGGGGACCCTGCTTGGTTGGTAGAACAAGACAATATAGTCTTATACCATAACCTTTAGGCTGAACCTTGTACACTTATGCTGATGCAGGAAGGATATACAGAATGCTGATTAGGGAAGGATTGAGGGGTAAGGGGACTACGCCTTGGGCATAGTCCTTATAGCATGCCTTAAGCAGTTTCAAGCTATTACAGGGTGTAGGATAGAGACAAAGACAGAAATACAAAGGGGCTTAATTGTGGACCACAAATCAGGTGCCGTGTAGTGACCTGGGATTTGGGTTTGGGTGCAACAATTATTAGTCTTCAGGGCCATCTAAATCTTCAACTCCACCTGGATATCATGTAAGTATTTCAAATTCGCTATGCAAGAAATAGTAATAATAATGTATTTCTTATCTTTCCTCCTAATCCAAATTTGTCTCCCAACTTCCTTGTTTCTATCAAAGGCATCACCATTCTTCTAATCTCTCAGTTTCACAACCTAAGAGTCCTCCTCAATGCTTCACTTCCTTACATACTCCAAATCCAATCCATTGCCAATTCTTATTGATTCTATCTGTGTCTTTCATATTCTTCCCTCCCTCTAGAATAACATATCCTTCACCCTGCATGAGACCCTCATAATTTTTTATTTGACTTATTGCAATAGCCTCCCACTTAAAATCTCTGCCCCTCTTCAATCCATTCTCCAAGCAGATACCTTTTATTCTCTTTTCAATTCATCTTCCACACAACTGTGATATTCCCAAAGCATAAGTCTGACCATATCACTCCCTTTCCCAAAAAGTTCTAGTGACTGTCTGCTGTTCTAGAAGAGGAGTTCTTAATTGGTGTATGTGTGTGTGTGTGTGTGTGTGTGTGTGTGTGTGTGTGTGTGTGATTCATTCCTTTTGCAATCTAGCAAAACCTATGCACCCCTTCTAGAATATATTTTCTATAACTCATAGTTGAAGAAAATTCTAAATTTCAGTTAAAGGTTGATGACAATAAATGTGTAATTTTTCCTATCCCACTTCATGAATCCCCTGAAATCTATCAACTGATCTGTAGGGAGCCTACGTATGCCAAGTAAAGAGCTTCTTATTTAGAAGACAATATAAATATTCTAATTTAATTTTGAATATTTTTAAAACATTTAAAATTTCAAATGTTTCAAGCTATTTAAATCCTCCTAAATCTTACTGCACTCTACCTTTCTATGATAAGTATATATTGTTCCTCTTCGTATGTTTAACATTTTAGTCCAAAGAGACTATTTGATGTTCCTCATACATGAAAGTCTATATTTCTATAATATGGCTTCACGTAGGTTTTCCCTCAAGGCCAGAATGCTCTCATCAACTCTGACTCAGGAAATTCCCAATTCTATTTAACACTAAACTAATATGTCACCTCCTACAAGAGGCCTTCCCTTATTTGCTCCAAATCACTGTATGTTTCTTATGCATGTATTTACATACCTGAAAGCATGTTGTAATCTACTCACAGATTCTAAATTCCTTGAAGGGAAGAACTTTTTCGCTCTTGGTTGGCAAACTACAGTGAAGTCAGAGTTTGCTAAGCCCTAGTACATTACCTATCTCATAGAAGGTATAAGCAATGTTCATGTTGATTAATTGATGATTGACTAATTAACAACTTTATAAGCTGTGGGAGCATTTCTTGTGAAGCAACAGCTCTTGTGGAATAGATCAGTGGGTCTTATTAGGCTAAAATTTCAATATAGTTAAATAATATGCAGAGGAAGCCTCCCAAACATAATTCAACATTATTCAAATGGAGGCATACCTTCCACAATCACTCATTGCAGGGTATTTGAATCTATCCTAATTATGCCTGTTGAATGCTGTGGTGTCCAAGGAAAAACACATAAGTCAAGCATTGGATTTCCTGAAAGCTTAATGGCCTCAAGCATGTGGGCAATAATTTTTCTAGATTTTTGTTGTTGTTGTTGTTGTATTTACAAACAGTATATATGTATGTATGTATGTAGTAAAAGAATCCAATTTTGCTTTAGGGCCATTTTTGTTTCAGCCAAAATGGTATACATATTCAAAAAAAATGGTAAAGTATACTTTAGGGAGTCCACTTATATGTAAACTCTTTAAAATATGGGAGCATTGGAATGTTACATATTGATAACTTATGATAATATAAGAAATAACATGGGACAATATAATTTCTTCAAATAGAGAAATGAGAGCTACTGATTCCCTCTCAGAGGAAATGGAATTGAGTCCCCATCACTTTTATATTAAAGAATAACCTCTAAATCCAATAACACCCAGCTATCATGGGTGGTAAAAGTTTATTACTGAAACATTGGTTTTGTCCTTCAACCTGAACCAGAAAATCTGAGGGTTTTTTTTTTTTTAAGATTTAACAAGAATCAAGTGCTCAAGTTAGCCAGGGGGGCTAAAAATGGATGTGTTAATCACAAATTTTATGTTCTAAAACTTTTTTTACTTCCAGTTCCTCTGGATGAATCTTTTGCTGGCATGAAGTGAAGAATTCCTTCAGGAAACATCATTATCTATAGTAGAGTACTAGAAAGTTTTCATCTCTGCACTGGCCTGTAGCTGAATCTAGCAACTCTATGAGCTAAGAGTCCTAAAAGCGGGGGGAGAAATAAAGGCTCACTAAATAGGGGGTACAGATTTAATTAGTTATTTTAAGGCCTTAAGAGTCTAATATCATGCAGCTAAGTAGCTCAGATCAGGAAGATCTGAGGTCAAATCCCTCCTCAGTTACCATTTGACTCCAAGCAAGTCACTTAATCCCTGTCTGCCTCAGTTTCCACATTTCTAAAATACAAAACACAATATAATCTACCTCCCAGGTTTGGAGCGAGGATAAAATGAGGGAAAATGTAATTTGCTTTGCAAAACTTTAAGTATTATATAAATGTTAGAAGTGATGAGGATGAGGATGAGGATGATGATGATGGGTATGCATGATTTGACTTGAAACTGTGGTAATAAGTTTTTTCCATTTCTTGATGATTTTAAGGTAATTAGAATTAATTACCATGTATGACTCCTTAGATGACATCTCTGGGAACTACAAATAATCAACCTAAACACTACCATTAGAATTTTATTGCTACTGTATTGATTTCTTTTAAAGAGAACTTGGGCTATTAGAGGATGTCCTCCTAATTAATCCATTCTTTGGTAGAAAAGTCCCTTTAATGATATAAGAGTTGCTTAATTACTTTTTCCTTCTATAGTAGACAATCTATTTTACAGCAATCACATAAGATTTCAGCTACACATCACAGTGATTTAATAAATATGCTTGGGAAATTTGAGATATTTTTTATTATCGTCATAGCTTTTCTTTTAAAAAGTTTACTCACAATACCAAAGACAGTCAAGCAACTTCAAAAAATGCCAATAGACTTATGTAAGCCAGTTATATGTGGTGGCAATATTTGTAAATGTAAAAAATGTTTTTGCCACAAATGTGTAAAAATTAAGCTGTGGTTTAAGAAAATAATCAATTCTTTTTTATCTTTCAAATGTCAATATTTGCTCATAAAATCTAGGTTTTATTTTTAAATGGACTTGTGTAATAAAAATAAAATCACACAGAAAAGGAAAATGTATGTATATACATACATATAATGTTAAGTGTAATGAAACTATGTAAGAAATGACATAATGTTGAGGATAGTGGCTAGAATAAGTTTGCTACAATCATTCTGGGCTTAGAATCAGGAACAACTGAGTTCAAATTCCATCTCTGACGTTTGCTAGCTGTATGACTCTGGACAGATCCCTTAACTTCTATGGACCTCAAGCAATTACCCAGAACTCATCTACTATGTCATAGATGAGCTGCCCTCTGGAACTCACAATGCTCATATCAGGGATGTTCAGTACTCATACAATAAAAGTACTGAAGAAGGGAGAAGAGGAAAAAGCTTCAAGGGCCAAGAGCTCCAGATATTGGAACCCACTGACTTTAATAGGCCCTGAGTAGGGATAACTAAACATCAGCCAGATTATCACTAGCAGGTCCCTGTGGACCATCGTTTTCTTTCAAGCCATGGGTTACCCTCAGAAACCACATAGGTTAAATTGAGAAACTTCTTCAATTGGATCAGGGATTCACAATAACCCAATTTTAGATTGATTGGAGAACTCCTTCCAAGAAAGGTAGATAGTGTAAAAAAATACATCTGACTTCTTGACTAAGCCTAACGAGAAATTAATTTTGTATAAAACAGTTTGAGGGAACCAAGACCTTGTGAAATTCATTCTTAGTCTATGTACCCAACTATTTCAACAGAAATTGTTTCTACACAGCTATAATCATAAAATTATCAGAAGGAGACTCTTCAAGGGCAGAGGGTACTGAGGAGGTGTGAGTTTCAGAGTTGATTTTAGGATGATGAGTTTCTCGAGAACATGATAAAGTCCAGGAATGGAAAAAATGCTGGAAATGAATAGAATTGAATAATAGCCTCATTGATGCATATGAAAGTCACATTATCAGTCAATAAATAAGCACTTATTGAGCACCTACTATGTGCTAGACACTGTGCCAAGTGCTGAGGATATAAAGAAAGGTAAAAGGTATTCCCTGCTCTCAAGGACCTCACAGTTTTATGAAAACTTGAAAACAACCATGTATAAATAAGTTATGGATATAGCAAATTTGAAATAATCAACAAAAGGAAAGTACTAGGGGCAGCTAGGTGGCACAGTGAATAGAGCACTGGCCCTGGAGTCAGGAGGAGCTGAGTTCAAATCTGGCCTCAGACACAACAGCTGTGTGGCCTTGGGCAAGTCACTTAACCCCAATTGTCCTGCCTTCCCCTCCTCCAAAAAGACAAAAAAGAAAAAAAGAAGATACTAGCATTAAGAGAGGTGAGGAAAAACATTTTATAATGAGTAGGATTTTAGCTGGGATTTTATGGAAGGCAGGAAAGTTCAGAGGTAGAAATGGGGAGAGAGAGAATTTAAGGCAGGGGGAAAAGCCAGAGAAAATGATCCATGCTGAGACATTTCATTCTTATGAGAAGTTCAGCAATGAGGCCAGTATCGCTGGATCACAGAATAAGTAGAGGTGGGCGGGAGAAATAAGGTATAAGAAGTATGGAAAGGTAAGAAAGGGACAGGTTATGAAGGGATTTGAACACCAAATGGGATTTTGTATTTGTTTATTAAGGAAATAGGAAGCTACTAGAGTTCATTAAGTAGGGAAAGAGTGAGATGGACAGATCTGCACTTTATGAAAATCAGTTTGACAACTAATAGAGGATAAACTGGAGTGAGGAGAGACTTATGCTAAGGAGACCAACCAACTTTCTATTGTAATAGACCAGTTGTGAAGAATAAGAACCTGCATTAGGGTAGTGACTATCAGAGGAGAAAAGTGGGTATATAACAAAAGAAGTAAAATCCAGAAACTTTGGCATCAAATTTGAGGAGGTGGAGTGAGGAGTCAAGGATGATAGAAGACCTGAGTGATTAAGAGGATGGTGCTACCCTCAGAGCAGGGGGCAGGTAACAGGTAACAGAGGACTTAAGAAGAGGGGAGAGTTTAAGGGGAAAGATAGGGAAAAAGTTCCATGTTGAACATGATGGATTTTAAGTTGTCCGTAGGACTTCCAGTTCAAGATGTATAATAGAAAATTGGAGATACGAGCCTGGAAAGTACCAAAAAGTTTGGATAAGATTTGACAATTGTCAACATAGAGATAATAACTGAATCCATAGGAGGTGATGAGATCACCAATTGGAATAGTATAGAGGGAGAAGAGAAGATAAACCAGGACAGAGGCTTGGAAGTCATCTAAGCTTAGCAAGTACGACCTGGAAAAATATCAGCAATGAAGATCAAGAAGGAGTGGTCCAGAAGGTAGGAGGAGAATCAAGAGAGAGTAAAGTAGTCATAAAAATTTAGAAAGAAAAGAAAATCAAGGAAATAAAGGATGGTTGACAGTATCAAAAACTGTAAAGAGTCAAGAAAGATGAAAATTGAAGATTTGGCAGTTAAAAGATCATTAGTAATCTTAGAGAGAGGAATCTCAACTGAGTGATAAGATTAGAAGCTAGACTATAAAGAGTTAAGAAGAGAAAGAAAGGAAAGGAAGTAGCTTTCACAAGGAGTTTAGCTGAGAAGAGGGATATAGTGGGAATGGATGGATAAGTGAGGGGTTTTTTTGTTGAGGATGGCAGAGTGGGTATGTTTGTAAATATATGTAGTGAAAAATGTGGTGAAGCACCCAATAGACAGGGAAAGATGAATAACAAAGAATGACAGATGAAGCAATCTTTTCAAGGACACAGGATGAAATTGGATGATTTGTGCATGTAGAGTTTTGTTTGTCAAAGAGCAGGGCCACCTCTTCATGAGATGCATGGGGATGAAGATTGAGATAGAAGTTGAAGAAATCTGAGTGATATTTGATTAGGAGGAGGAAGGGACAAGAGAGCCCTAAGTGAACTATGAGACAAGGTTCTTAGCTAAAAGAATTGAGGGAGGAGAAGCTATGGTAGGTTTGAGAAGGGGGATAGTGAGTCAATTAGGGGGAAGTAAAAGGATTTCCTTGCTTCAGTAAACTCCCCAACACCATCAGTTGAGAATGTGTACATAATATAAACTCGCAATGGATCGAGTCAGCATAGCTTTATGATTTCCTCTAGTTTCTTTTAGTAGCATGTAAGTAGAAATGAAGGCAGTGGGTGATGGGAATAATCCAGGATTGAACCTTGAGAGGCAAGATCTTTGTTAGGATAAAGGAGCGAGGAATTCAAGAAAAGATCACCATATACAATTGAACTGGTTCACCAAGGAGTCAAGATAGAGAAGGGAGCATGTGGTTGAGGAATAAATGATCTCTAGGAACCAGCATGGGTTCAATAAAAGCCAGTCATGCCTGATATGTATGTATGTGTGTATGTATGTATGTATGCATATATGAATGTATGTATGTATATGTGTGCATGTCTACAGAAGTAGTATGGTATTGTAAATAGTATGAACTTGTGCTCAGGAAAGGCTCTACATCAAATTCTGCCTCTGACACTTATTAGCTGCATAAACCATAAACAAGTAGTAGTCTTTTTGAGTCTCTGGCAACTCTCTAAGATAATAAATTCAAGTATAGATGAGTTGCAATCTCTGTCAGTGAAGAGAGTTCACACATGTACAATATCACTAATATTTGAGACTAGTTGGCTAATGGTACTAGAGACAGAAAAAGTAAAATTATAGCAGTAGGATTAGGATGAAAGGTGATGAGCTTTGTTTTAAATACGGTGAGTTTGAGTTATCTAGACATCTAGGTGAAAGTGTCTTATAGGTAGTTGGGGATTTGGTTATGACACTAAGATGATAAATCAGAACTAGAATTATAGATTTTAAAGTCTAAAATGGATATAATAGTTGGAACCATAGAAGTGAATGAAATTGCCAAGTGAAAGGCATGATGCATTTTTGTTAGACATAGAAATGAAAATTATCTACTATAGTGAGGAGGGAATTGGGATATACCATAATGGAAAATTTACATACTCTCATAAAATCACAGTTCATAAAGTTTTTGCAGTAAGTATTCAAGCCATAGAAGAAGAAAATATATCTATGGATGTAATCTACCTGGATACCAGCAAATCATTTGACATAGTCATTCATAACATTGTCATGAACAAGAAATGCTAGCCAGCTGATAATGTAGTTAAGTGGATTCAGAATCAATGGAATTAATTAACCCACAGTGTATTGATTTATGGGATCAATATCAACCTGGAGGGAGGTCTTGAATGTAATGCCCTTGAGTTCTCTCTTTGAGCCCTGTTCAATCAATCATCCAGTGAATTGGATGAACACATATTTGCCATGCTTTCAGATTTGTGCATGACATGAAACTCAGAGGGATATGCTAGATGACAGAATCAGAATCTAAAGTTTTCTCAGGAAACTAAAGGAATAGGTTGCACATAATAAAATAAAATTTTAAATGGATAAAATCCAACTAAGTTTGTTTTAATCATTCCAAGACTGAATCCTGAACTGAAACTTGGCAAGGCCAGATTTTTGACAGGATGAAGGAGCAAGTAATTCAAGAGAAGAAGAAAGTGTAGAATTGAATTGGTTTACCAAGGCATTAATATAGGAAAGAGAATAAGGAGTCAAGAAAGAAGTGATCACTATCAATTAGGATTAGATGCAGGATTTGCGTACCTGTCTTGACAGTAATCCATGTGAAAAAGTGATGTTAGAGCAGGATATAAGTTATAGTTGGATGTAAGAAGCATCTTCATAGAGATAATAATTAAACCCATGCAAGCTGATGAGATCATCAAAAAAAATGCATAGGGGAAGAAAAGAGGGTCCAGGACAGACTCTTGAGGAATACCTAAGGTTAATGAGTATGAGCTGGATGAAGACAGATTAAAGGAGTCTGAGAAGTGGCTAGGTGGGTAGGAGGAGAACCAGGAGAAAGCAATGTCATGAAAACCTACAGAGGAGAGTAGCCAGGAGAAAAAGGTGTTGACAGTATCAAAGGTTACAGAAGAGTCAAGAAGGATGTGGATTAAGAAACGCCCATTAGATTTTGCAATCATATGTTCATTGGTTACTTTGGAGAGAGTAGTTTCAGTTGGATCATAAAGTAGGGAGCCATACTGCAAAGGGTTTAGAAGAGAAGGGGAGAGGGGTGGCTAGGTGGTGCAATGAATAGAGCACAGACCCCAGGGTCAGGAGGACCTGAGTTCAAATCCAACCTCAGACATTTAACACTAACTAGTCATGTGACCTTGAGCAAGTCACTTAACCCCAATTGCCTTGCCTTCCCCTCTTAAAAAAAAGAAGAGAATGGGAGGAGAGGAAATGGATGCACAGAATGTAAGTGGCTTTTTAAAGGAATTTAGCCATGAAAAGGAAGAAATATATAGGAGGATTGCTAATGGGGATAGTTAGATCATATGAAGTTTGGTATTAAATGTCTCCAGATGAATAATTCTGTAGTCAATCAGTATTTATACCATGGAAGGGAAAAGAAAGCCCATGGGCAAAACTTATGCATGCTAAAGAAATATGTTGAGGGATATTCTGTGTAGTTGCCTGAAGTCTCAGAAGCCCTGGGGTCAAGTGATGCTATATACCTCAGACTCTGTTTCCAGCCCAAGTTGTGAGGTAGAAGGTAATAGCTCACCAAAGATGGGTTGCTGGTATTCCTTCTTTGCAGGTAAAATCCAATCTTCAACATGTGTTAGTACATGGGTAGGGGACCTGCAGCCTTGGGGCCATATGGTTCTCTAGGTCCTCAAGTGTGGCCCTTTGGCTGAATCCAAACTTCACAGAACAAATTTATGAAGATTGGATTCAGTCAAAGGGCTGCACTTGAGGATCATTCTAGAGGGTCACATGTGGTCTTGAGGCCACAGGTTCCCCACCCCTGTTAAGTCAATTTCTCTGACTTCCTAGGAGCTGCAGGGCAGTGACTAGTGCTGTGTGAGTCTAGCTGCTCTCTTCTACCTCCACTCTCAGAACTGGAATCTGAGAACTATGATTAGTCAAAGGAGAGTTGCAATTTGTACCGGTAAGGGAAGTAACCACAGAGATAAAATCACATACTTGGGACATTTACGTGGTATAGTGGATAGAGTTCTGGGCCTGGAGTCAGAAAGACTTATCTTTATGAATTCAAATCCAACCTCAAACACTTACTAGCTCTGTGACCCTGGGCAAGTCACTTAACTCTATTTGACTCAGTTTCCTCATCTGTAAAATGAGCTAGAAATGGAAATGGCAAACTACTCTAGTATCTTTGCCAAGAAAATCCCAAATAAAGTCACAAGGAGTTGGACATGACTAACCAACAGCAATATACCTCTTATATTACCTTGCTATAAAATCTCTTAGCTGATTTCCCCTTCCTAATCCCTCCATTTCCCTGAATACTTCTGAAGGAATGTTTTCTTTGCCTGGTTATTTTCTCTCAAGTGATCAAAGGACCTTTCAACCAATTAATCAGCACAATATTTTGATAAGGAAGACAAGGAGATCTGATTCAAATGCAGAGATGAGGAAATCTAAGAAAGTGAGTATGGGTGACATTTATACCAAAAGAATCATTTTTGTACTTAATTACTTTGAATAGTTGTCTATGCTCTTTGAATTTTCCATGGAAATTCTTTAACCTTCTGCTTCTTTTTAACTCTAATTTTGGCTTCAGAATCAATTTCGTTTTACTAAGTTAGAAAAAACAAAAACAAACAAAAAAAGAATTAATTCAGGTTTACTAACCGAGGAAATGAGGGAGACCTAGAAAGGAGATCTTTATTGTTCAGCATTATTTTCATATGTTTTTCTAGCAGATTTCTAGTTTTGTCTGAGAACCTATTTATTTTACCATGAATGATAACCTTGGCTAGTCCCAGAGACTCTTATAATACCTCTAATGATGTATAGCCAATATTCTGGGGCAAAACCTCAGGAATCTGCCTGCTTAGTCATTCTTGTCAACTTCATAAGTTATCAACTGACATTGTTATCTTCTAGCTGTTTGAAACAGGAGGTCAGAATACCCTATCCTCCATCAGATTCCTGTAACATTAAGTCTCAGGAAGTGAGCCACAACATGATTAATATAACCAGATTGAGGAGAGATGTTTTATGTGTCTTGTGAGCAATACACCCTTGATAGACAATAGACATTTCCCTTATAAAAGGGTACCATTTGACCTTCATAACTTGTCCTCAGTGCTTGGAATAAAAGAATTATGATGTTGTTTCCAATCTTCAATGAGGAGGAACTGAGCAGAATTAGAGTCACTATATCATGGGACTTGACTAGATGGAAATTGTAGGGTGGCCTGCTTGTTTATTGAGATAAGAATTGCAAATCTTACCTCTATGCTTACTCAGTCTGTCCCCAGAACCTGAACTTATTCATCTCTGCCTCATGGAACCCTAAGTTTCTTTGGTTGAAGTTCAAGTGCCACTTCCTATTTGAAGCCTAGTCGATTCCTTTTGTTCATAGTATTCATTCTCTATTCACATTGTTGTATTTACTTATTTACATGTTGCATTCCCCAGGAAAATGTAAGATCTTTGAGGGAAGGTGCTACTTTTCAATTTTGTCTTTGTATCCCCTGCACCTAGTGCACTGTCCAGCACATAGTAGCATGTAATACCTGCTTATTGAATAAATTAGCTGTCAAGGTTTAAATATCCAGGTTATTTCATTTTTTTACATAATAAGAGAAAAGATTTTTCCAAGTGTTTTGTATCTTCTCTTTCAGTTACTGTATAAATTTATCACTCAATGCCTCAACACTATGAAACTCTGTTTGATCTTATACTTGGTGTAATGTAGTTAGTCTTCTCTTTTTGTTTTCTTTAGCACCATTAATATTTTCTTGAGATTAGAGACATTTCCAGTTGTCCTGATGAATATCAGGCCCCTGGACCCAGATAGCTCTGGAAGAGAAAGTGAGGCTGGTATCTTTGCACAGTACTCCCTCACTCAAATGCAAGTCAACTGCAAGTCATGTCATCATTCCCTGATGTCGTGATTCTCTTTGAGAACAAAGGACAAACACAACAATTTTCTCGAGAAGCATAGCTAAGACTGCGATATTGAAATTCAGATGTGTTGGTTCCACCATCAATGATGGAAAAAGACCTTACGTGGATTTTTTTTCCATTCTTTTCCAATTTTTTGACTGTCCTTATTCTATTTTCATTCTGAAATACTCCCAGTAAGAACTGGCTTTGTTGTCTCCAAGAGAATAATTTGTATAATAAAAATCATATTATAAAAACAAGCAACTTTGAAAGCTGTTAAGAACCATGATCAAGACAATGACCACCTATTAATCCAGAAGACCAAAGACGAAAGGTATTATTCATCTCCTGACAATGAGATGATGTATTTTGGTCACAGAATGAGGATATATAAACAGAAATGGAGATATTTGTATACATCCAATGAGGTAATTTGTTTTTGCCTTACTGTTCATGTTTGTTATAAGAATTTTATTTTTCCTTTCCCATGGGATGGAGATGGGAGGGAGAGAGAGTAGATTTCTACTAATGAAGATGCTTTAAAAATAGAAATACTGGGGCAAGGGGTTGCTATAGATGTGGAACACTGCATGCACTATCAGATGAGGTTAGTCTATTATTATTTTGCTAATTGTTTTACTTTCACTACAAGAGAGTTCTCACAGAAGGGGAGTAATCTGAAATGTTTGTTATTTAAAAATAAAATGTCAATTACATTTTTAAAAATGAAACAAAGAAAGGAAAAAGAAAATACCAATAATTATTCACTCATGCATCTGCCTCTGCTTTATGAGCTTTATAAAATTTTCATGAGAATAAGGCAACATGCTCATTGATGGCACCCTTGTGGGAGTATGAGAAGGGATCAGGAAGGTTTTCATATATAATGTTCTTTTGTTTTGTTTTGTTTTTTGGAGGGGGATAGGTAGGGCAATTGGGGTTAAGTGACTTGCCCAAGGTCACACGGCTAGTTTTGTGTTAAGTATCTGAGTCCAGATTTGAATTCAGGTCCTCTTGACTCCAGTGCTCTATTCACTGTGCCACCTAGTCACCCCCATATGTAATATTCTACAGCATATCTCAATCTTCAAAGCCAAAAAATTAACTGAAGATGTAGAGAACACATTATTCTTACCTTTGTTGGTTACAAATAAAAAGTGCTTAATGTAAGAAAGAAGAATATCACCTTAAATGCCCCCCACCAATAAGGCATCTCCAATGCATATGTCAAAATCACACATAATTCCTTGAAAACTAGATCAACAGAAATAATTTTCTTCTGTGATCTTCTAATTATTCATATCAAATGAGGTCTAAATCAGAGGGACATATTCTCACAGAAGATGTTTGCTATCATCATGGAGAAGTTCCACTATAGAATGTAAATCAAAGAATGTGACAATTTCTTCCAGATGTTCCTTTACTTATGACATTGTATTATTGTATCAAGCTAATTGTATCAAGCCCTAGATGAGATCCATAATCATTGAAAAGAATTTGATCTACATATCCACACAAGAAAATCAAGTAGTCATAGAATAGCTATCGTATAGCATATGATAAACAGTTGGAAGGACCAACCATGGTGCTTTTTATTCCGTCATTTCATACGTATTTAACAGAAACTACAAATAGAGGAGGAGCTAGGCCCAGAACTGAGCAAGAGGAAAGGAATGAATTTTGAGAAATTGTCAGATTTTTGTTTGTTATTTTGTTTAACCCCAATCAATAAGTGAGGCAAAGGGTCATCTTTTTAGCATCAATAATCTTTAAATGATTCTGTATGACTGAAGGTCAAGTTAATTCCACAGAATTAAAGGTACAAGTCACCCAAAAGGCAAAAGAGTAATTCATTTTGACTGTAAGTGATAATATTATACTAATTGTATTTTATTCCACAAATCCATGAATTTATAATCAGTTTCTATACATCATTCGAACTAAACACTAATTCTTTATCCTCTGTGCAAAATTTATTCTTTGACACATGCTCATAGACCAAATTACTTATACACTCTGCTAATTACCAGCATCAGGATAAGAAGCCAATATTTCATTTATAGATGGGGATCACCCTGTCTGTGTTGGCATAGAGTTGCCATCTCTTTAAGTGAATCAGTCAGGTGAAGTAGGGAACTGGGGATACAGAGTATGTAGTTCCTAAAAGAAAAAATAGGAAGACTCTAGACTTGAGGGTAGATTTTTGCCTGTATCACAATCTCATGTAAGATTGACTCTGCCTTCACCTTTCCTTAAGATATTAGCTTTAAAGGCAGCATGATATAATGGAAAAACACTTAATTTGAAGACCTCAATTTGGGTCTCAGTGATGCTCATTAATAGTTCTGTAATGTTGTGCATGTGCATTAAGCCAACAGTTGAGTTAGGCTATGAAATGATTAGGCAACAAACATTGTATAGCTAACATGAAGCAACAAGGAACTTCTCTCAGAGATATGGACTAATGGCAGGTACAGGCCTTCATGTAATACTCATCTGATCAGAAGGGGCCACTGGACCCAGATGGTTCTGGATGAGAAAATGAGGCTGGTGACCTTGGACAGTCCTCCCTCACTCAAATCAAAGTCAACTGCAAGTCATGTTATCATCTCACTGATGTCACGGTCCTCTTCAAAAATTCGGGACAAACACAACAATAATACTGATAAATATTTAACAACCATCTAGCCAAAAAAAATGTATGAATGGCACATATTTAAATTTAATTTGTATTATTAACATTTTCTCTATCACTTTTTAAAGTCTTCATCTATAATAATTTTGTAGCTTCAGAGGTTTAAATGTTCACATTGAAAATCTTACGATTAGCTCAATCTAGCCCATTCATACTGGTTCCAACACACACACGAATCATATAAAGGCTATAGTATGCATTCCTCAGTGACTTCTCAGATCTGACAGAATACTGCCAGCTCCTGTCCTATGAGCACAGGAACAAAAAGACTTCAGGAAATCCTTTATATCTCTGCAAAGCAACTGCCTGCTTACATACCTACATTTTGAGGGCTTCACTGTGACAAATCTGATCCTGGCCTGAAATAAAATTCATAGTTGGGCAGTAGTTGGTGCAACGATCTTATTTTTAAAAAGAGATAAGAGCTTGATCCCCTATGTCTGGTTCAAATACCTAGTAAAAAGTCATGCAGGAAATAAGGGCCTTACAAATCGTATATGGGAGAAATCCATATTTGCATATCCTACTGTTGAAAGAGTGCTGGCTTTTGAGTCAGAGGATTTGCATTTCAGTCCTACTAACTCTGTTACTCAGTCTCTGTGTGTCTTTGGGAAGCTAGGTAGAATAGTGAGTAGAGTGCTGGACCTAGAGTCAGACAGACCTGGCCTCAGACATTTGCTAGTTGTATGATCCTGATCACACTAAACTTCTGTTTGCCTCAGTTTCCTCAACTATAAAGTGGGAATAATAATAGCATATATCTTGCAAGGTTGTTGTAAAGGTCAAATAAAATAACATTACAAAGTGCTTAGCATAGTTTCTCAAGCATAATAAACATTATATAAATGCTAGCTATTATTATTATTATTTAGCCTTTCAGGGCTTCAGTTTCCTTGTCCATAAAATGAGGAAGTTAGATTAGATGACTTCACAAGTTTCTTCTAGCTTTATGATCCTATAGCCCAGTCTTCTATCTCTCAACTTTGTAAGTAACGTAAAATTTTCCTATTTGTTGATATTTGTCAAATTTATAATAATAAAAAGTTAAATTAAAATTACTAAAACAATGGACTCTGTCAGATGAACACCATCAAAGGAACCAGGAAGGTGTTCCAATGAGGACATAGCAGCATGGATTTATAAGAAAAGAAACCACAGGAGATGGGACAGTGAGCATGGACCATTTTCTCCCTAATCCTTTCAGTAATAGAGACCTAAGTAAAATAAATAGTCCAATTTAACCAGGAAATAAAAGAAGAAAAAATGAAATGGGCATGCCCCAGACTCTCATAGCAAAATCTGCCCCTGACTCCTCATGAAGTTAGGTCTATTAAAGACAAGAATGAGAAAGCACCAGAACTGGATGATGGGGCTAACCAGTATGTGAGTGGTTAGCCAGTATGTGGTGAACAGATAGCTGGACAATGGAAGGGAGGCAACCTGAACTTCACCAGAGACTCCATGAGTGGGAGATCTGGGAAGCATGGACGTGGCAGGTTGGTTCTGGCACTATCACTGTTCATCACCTTCTCTTAAGGCAAAAGCAATGACTTAATGGGGAAAAAGGTGGAGTCTTAACAGACATTATTTTAAAGATAAATTAGATGATACTTATAAAGCATTTCGTAAACTTTAAGGTACTATATAAATGTTCACTAATTTTTTTTTTGTATTTTTCTAAAAGCAGCTGGGTGGCACAGTAGAGTGGGCCTTGGTGTCAGGAAAGTTTGGGTTCAAATCCTGCCTCACATACTTAATAGATGTGTTACTTTGGGCAAGTCATTTAATTTATCGTTTCCTCAGTTTCCTCTTCCTTAAAAATAGGCATAATAAAAACACCTATCTTACAGGGTTATTGTGAGTACCTGGAGTTAGTGTATGTAAGCTGTTTCATGAACACTAAAGTAGTACATAAATGCTAGCTATAACATTGTTAGCACAACTTAACTCAAACCATTTTTATTCCTAAACCATTTTATTCCTAAATTTGTCACCAAAACTTTCCCTTTACTCACCTTCTCCACCCTTCTCCCATTATGGAGGGGGAAGACTTCATCATGAGCCAGTTTGCCCTGGCAATGGAATGGTGACAGTAGGGAGAGTCCTGGATCTGACTTCACTAAGAAAATGATATTATCAACACACAACCTTGATGGCAAAGAAAACATAGGAAAGGCAAAATCAAGCTGCTCATCCTTCCCAGAAACTGCCTCTAAAAGATAACTCCTATTCAAGTAAGTAAAGAGGGAGAGACACAGAGAGCCCTGGAAAGCAAGTTTGAGTATAGGATAGTCAAGCAACAGAACCTAGAAGAGCAGTGGCAAGAAGCCTAGAAATGCTGAGAGGGTAACATTGAGAGGTCACTCCAAATATCAATTGGCTCAAATATTGATATCTTCAGGCAACATGGCCCTGTGGTTGGCATTCCTGTTGGTTAAAACCAACATGGTGAAATCTACATTCACCCATTTCCAAGCTAAAACCATCTACCAGGTAATCCCTGCAACTAACTCATAGATAAACTACATTAACTTTTGGGTATGTTGTTATGCTCCATCACGAATCAAGAATTCTTTTTAATGAGTGGAACTTCCAACTAGCAATAACATCAACATAACCACTTGGACTTGGGAAAGACATTATCAGGGAAGTGATTTGAAACTATTCCTGGCAAGAGACATCTGCCTTAACTGATTGGAGGATATAAAGAGAAAATTAGTTGCAATGGCATGGTTGTCTACTCATTCAGGTATAACATTTCTGTGCCAATCAATGGCAACAGCTCCTAGAACAGCATTAAAATTTGAGTGAATTTAGTAATCTTGGGCACTTAGACCATAGGGAATCAGAGGATGGATTGTGAAAAGTCAGGAGGTGAGTTAGGCTAAAGCATGATTAGGCACTAAACACAGTACAGCTAGTATGAGAAAATATGCTTCCCTCAGAGAATTAACCAAAGATTCAGGTGTCTTATTTCTTCCTTATTTGATAAGGAAGAGTCTCCCAAAGAATATTTAAAAGCTACCCTACATACTCCTTATTTGCTTCTTAGTACTCATAGAACTCCTAGATCTGTGTGGGTTGCCTCTGCCTGGGGTCACCAAGTGCATCTTCTTACATTAACAGGAAGACTTGGGCTCCTGCTTGATGGCTATATCGTATCCTTTGCATTAGTAAAGAAACCATTTGCTTTAATTTTGAAACTCCAAGTATTTTGTTGTGATAATTCTCACTTTTGTCTGAAATGGCACTATTTCTGAAATTATCACTACTTCTAAAAATCTCAGTTTCCTCATTCATAGAATTAGGGTGCTGGAGCTCAATTACTTCTCAGAACCCTTACAGCTCTTATATTTTATGATTCTGAATTACATTTTTGCAAACAATTAAGGATTTTTGTTTTCCAATTAGCACAGAACTGTTAAAGAGCTGCCCTCTCCAGCCAACCTGTATATAATGTCTTGTTTTGTCCACTACTGTATATAATCATTGCCCAAGCTATGTTCCTTTAACTCTGTTAATATGATGCTTCCTGTAATTGTCTCTAATTACAAAGCCATTCATAGAGGATTCTAGTTATCCAAAAATTTCCTGCCAAGATTCTGCATTTATATAATTAATTATAATGAATGTTTTTTCACCATCAGTTTTCCTTATTCTTATGGATATTTAGAAACATTCTATCACTTCAAAAGGGAGAGACTTAGGTCCAGCCAGTCAATTGACTGGTCTACATGAGGCATAAATAGTTAGATGTCTAATGTAGGATCTGGCCCATCCCATCTCTGAGGAGACAATGATTTATATCATTGTCATGAGTAGAAGGAAGATTGAATTGGCTGCATCAATAGTCTAATCAGAGAGGGGCAGTCTGTGTCTAGAACATCTATGGTTGAAAAATCATTCTTATCTCCTGCCCCCAAAAGGCCATTAGGATAAAATTATATCTATCTATCCTACTTTAAATATTTTTAGTATATGGATAGTGCCCCTTAAATGCTCTTTTAGGCAATTAGAAAAAAATCACTTTTCCTGGTAGCTTCTAAAGAGCAGGTTAGTGGTAAGCTTACTCTCAACCAGATAAGCTCAAGCTTCCTGTTGAATGCTGGTTATATGCAAAACCATCTTAGATATTGAACAAACATCCATACAAGCAAATAACAAACAAATCAAGAAAGTTATACAGATTGCAGTAGACAATAGAATACACAAGATTAAAGAGGCCCTTCTACTTGGTAGTGAGATAGCATCTCTACTCAATCCATGGTGAAGTTGACTCCCAGAAGTCTCTGGGGATGCAGGTGTATTGAATTAAATCAAGTGTTTAGATTCCAGTTTCATGACACATCTTTAGATTTTTTTAACTCTTTATTGAATCCTGCTTCTCTCTCCTCCAAAGTTTCTCCAAAAATTATGTGTTAGTCAATTAAGAGTTGTTTCCCTCTGTGTAAGTATCAGAGGTATCTTACAGATACCTCTGTAGATCTACAGATAGATCTACAGATCTATCCCACTTGGGGAGGGGGATAAGGAGGAGAGTTGTGCTGAGCTCCCTCTTTGTGAAGGAAAGGCATGTAGAAGATTCAGTTTTAAAGAGTTTACAGTCTATTTAGTAGAAGCAATACAAAGAAGCATGAAACAAAACAGTTACTTAATGCTTATAGTTTAACTACCTTGGTATAAAATGAAGATATTATACCTACTGTTACTTGTCTGAAAAAGATCTTGAAAGATTAACGTAAGCACCAAGGTTCTTGGTTCTTGTTCGCTGCTTTAGAGACAGCTGTTGCTATGGAGAGCAATGAGGCTGGTGACTACAATAGTTATGCATTTAAGGTGAATTCAGAGGAAGCTAAAGGGCAAGTCTATCTGATAATGGCCAGACAAAAAAATAAGAAAGTATGAGTAGAAGTCTAAGTACAGTAAATTGCTAGTAGTCTTTGCTACCATTCAACTCCCTATTGTCTATTTCTGCATCCAACCCCTAGAGGCATATACTTGTAGTCCTCAGTCCTGTTCTTCCTAGATGCTCAGGCTGCGTTCATTTTAATTTTCCTTGCACTTCTATTCTAGTCACCTCTTTCTGCCCTTACCCCTTCACCTTCATTATCCATATTTTGTTTACTGTCATTAGCTTTGTCTGGTCCCTACTTGAAAAGGAACTTCTCTACTAACACAGTCCTAGAATCAAAGGGTTGGAAGTGATCTCAGAAGTAATTTAATCCAAGGTCATACCTTTTCATGATTTCGCTCTATAACATTTCTAACGAAGTGGTCATTCTGGCTTCATTTGGAAACCTGCAGTGAGAGGAAACCCACTACTCCAGAGGCAGGCTATAATTCTTTAAGACTGAGTGTTCAGGAATTTTTCTGATATCTTCCATAAGATAGTCTTTCAAATATTTGAAGACAGCTGTCATGGCTCTCCTTACTATCTTCTCTTCTGCAATCTAAATATGCCCATTTTCCCACAATTGATGATGATATGTATCCTACTTCCTATCTATTTCTTGGAGTATGGGGTGTGGAAAGTAACAAACCTTCACATGGTACAAACTACATGCCAGGCACTATGCTATGTACTTTACTAATATTATCTCGTTTGAGCCTCAAAATAAACCTGTGAGGTAGATGCTGTTATTAGACCTATTTTACAGTTGAGACAAACAGTGATTAACTAATTTGCCTAGAGTCATATAGCTAGGTAATGTCTGAGGTTGGATGTGAACTCAGATTTACCTGACTCCAGACCAAGCACTCTATTCACTGTGTCTCTTAGCTACCTCTTGGCTACCTCATTTATTTCCTATTTTCAGGTGCTCTGAGGTAGAATCTCATAGTAATATTCCTTCCTTTTCTCCCACATTGATATCCAAACGCCCTTTGCCATACTACTGCCATTCTATTTCTAAATTCTGAGATGTCCATCATAGAGAGAAGAAAAATGGTATCAAAGTAAAGCACAGAAGGATTGCTTTCAGAAATGCATTGCAAGGAAGACAGCATGGCTTAGCAGATGGTGTGTGGGACGTGGAGTCAGGAAGATCCTCTGATACTTCTCACATGTGTTTCAACAAGTCACTTAACATCCTTCGTTCAGTTTCCTCATCTGTAAAATGAAGGCAATAATAATTGGAACATCTTCCTCATAGGGATAATTGATTTAAAAAAAAATTAAACATATAAATACTCTTTTAAAAATGTATAACCAAACAAGACAGGATAAAGTGGTCCCATATCTGTTTACTTTCAATGCAGTCACTTCCAATTCTATATTGACCAATACTATGAAGAATGCATAAGCTACATAGTTGAACTGATTTTTTCCCTCTACTTTGTAAACTTCCACTATTAGATATTTTCATTATCATTGTGCTTTGCACACATTAGGTCCTTGATAAATGTTTATTGAATTGAATTGATTTGAATTTCAAGATCCAGCTGTCACCCTGGGAACCCACTACTCCAAAGGCAGGCCATAATTCTTTAAGACTGAGTGTTCAAGAATTTTTCTGGTGTCTTCCATAAGATAGCCTTTCAAATATTTGAAGACAGCTGTCATGGCCCTCCTTACCATCTTCTCTTCTGCAATCTAAATATGCCCATTTTTCCCAATTGATCATGATATATATCCTACTGATATATATCCTACTTCCTATCTATTTCTTGGAGTATGGGGTGTGTAAAGGAACATGCCCTTATATTGTGGAAACTGCATGCCAGGCACTAGCCTATGTAATTTACAATATTATCTGGAGGCAGAGCTTCTCATGGTGTCTGTTATAGGATGATCCAGTAGAAAATTTTTTCAAAAGTTCATTTTCTTTGGTCCAGCATGGTCTATTGGCTAGAAAGTTCACCTTTGAGTCTGATTCACATGCATTTAGATCCTGCCTCTGATACATACTTGCTGTTTGACCCAGTGCAAGTTACTTAACCTTGAAATACCACCAGACAATAAATTGAAGAGCAGGTTTTGATCTGCTGTGGTAGATGTAATATTCTCACCATGATGCTCACTGCACCAATGAAATCACAGATCAAGATGAAGGCATGTGACAATTATGATAACCAGTATGTTGTTCTATTAATGAAATTTTTGAAGAGGAAGAAGAAAATGAATTCATTTCTAAGCTACAAAATTCATTAAGTGGATCAAAGAGTCAATATTACCATTAAAGGGCCACTTACTCTCAAAGAAAAACAAAACCCCAAAACTGTATTCACATGTAAAAGGTTGAATGTAGAAAAAGATACCAAAGTGAGAATTTTTTTTAAAAAATGTTGATATTCCCACCCCCAAGTACTAAGATCACTAAAGATATAACAAAGAAAGTCAATTTAGTAAAACTGAACAACAAAGCAATCATATACAATGCCCTATGCAACAACTAATACCCATAATTCTCCATCTTTCCAAGGAATGGAGAAAAGTACATTTCCTTACCTTATTGCTTTTTAAAGTGGGGAGTGGTGGCAAGACTGCTCACTGTAATTACATATAGCTTTTAAAAAAAGGCTGTTGTATTGGAAAGCATGCTGAACTTGGAATCACGGGACTTGATTTCAAATCCTGTTTCTATACGTTTAGACCTATATGACCTTGGAAAAAGAACTTGACCTCTTAAGGGCCTCAGTTCTTCATCTATAAAATAAGAGGGTTGAACTCGACATCCTCTGACATCCCTTCTGTTTCTAAACTGATGATCACAGGATACTGTGGTGCTTTGACGTTTGCTATGTCCTTTCTGTTTTCAAAGCTCAGTAGAAATGTTTAACACACACAAAGTTCAGGGAGGGAAGAAGGAAAGAGAGGGAGGAATGAGAGGAAGAGATAAAATGAGAGAAAGAAAAAGAGGAAAAGAAGGAGGAAGGAAAAAAGGAAACAGAGAAGGAAGGAAGAAAAGAAAGGAAAGAAGGAAGAAAAAGATATTTCATTTCTATCCTGCCTTGTGGCACTGGGTGAGAAATAACCTATTACAACAAAGTGGAAAGAGTTCACATCTGGAGGAAGAATGAGAAAAAAAATTAGATCTCTCTTAATGTCTGAAATAAAAACCTAGACTGATAGTAGTCATTTTAAAAGTTTAGACTGTTTAGATATTAACTGAGAATGATTATGGGGAACAATAGTACACAAAAACCTGAAAGTTAAAGATGCTTTCATCTTATTCCTTCATCTTTGTAATTTGAGGAATTATGCTGTGTGCGTAAAATTGTTCTTAATATCATGAAATGACTCTACTGATGATAAAATAAAAGATAATATGGCATAGTAAAAGAAAAACAAAACATCGGACCCTTTTAAATCCCACTTCAGAACTCACTAGCTCTGTGACCATGGGTGAGCCACTTAAGCTCCCTGAGGCTCTGGTTCCTCATCCATAAAATTGAGATAGTTATATCCATTTCAATTGCCTCATACAGATATTGTAAGGTTCGAATGATATAATGTATGTGATGTGCTTTGTAAAGGTTAAAGTGCTATATAAATGTCAGCAATGGTTATTAATATCCTTCCACATGATTGTCTCTCCTGAATTCATTCCATGACCCACAGTTGTTGTTACACTCCAACATTCTATTTTCTCATTTGCAGACAAATATACTTACATTTCGGGACCTCAAGCAAAAATTTCATAAAGGGTATCTATAGTCTTTTTTAAATTTTTTTTTTTTTTTGCTTTTTGGAAAGGGGAAGGTAGGGCAATTGGGGTTAAGTGACTTGCCCAAGGTCACATGGCTAGTTTTGTGTTAAGTGTCTGAGGCTGGATTTGAACTCAGGTCCTCCTGACGCCAGGACCGATGCTCTATTCACTGTGCCACCTAGTCACCCCTGGTTTCTATATTCTTTACTTAGTGAAAAATAAATAACTCTCTTGTAAAGAGAACCTCTCTTCTTTCATGTGGCTCATTGCCAACTAGAAAAGAAGCATTTATGTCTGTGTTAAGAAACTTTCTTTTTTTGCCAGTCTGTATCTATGTACTCTTATATCTGTTATCCTTTGGTGTTCTCCCCTAGATACAAAATGATTAAGTACAGACCTGGCAATCATTCTATTTAAGAAAAAAAAATACAGAAAACATTATATGATAAATCACTATCGCTGGAAAAAATATCATTGTTAAAAGATGGGTCATTGTTGCAAAGAGAAATTTGGGTTGATTAAAAAGACTTTCCAATTTTCCAAAGGCAATCTAGTCACCTTTTTTTTCCTCTTGCTCAGTTGTGTGCCTTGCTCACTGACCATTTGCACTGTCTGCCCAGCACATATATACTGATGGATGAGGTCATGAGAAAGGGAACACTGTAGTCTCTGAAGAATTGAAGTTGAGAGTCATCCAAAGGGCAATGGAGAGAAGTAAATGATAGGCATGAGTAAGCTGTAACACATTACAAACAAAGAATTATAAAACAGAAGTAGTACAAAGGATATTATCAAAGAATGATGCTGTGGGAAGAGCACTGAATCTGGAGATAGAGGACAGGAGTTCAAATCTCACCACGAACACTGTTTATATGATCTTGGGCTAACCACTTAACATCCCTTGGCCTCAATTTCATCCTCTATAAAAAGAAGGGCTTGTAGTACTTGATGATCTTTGAGGTATCTTCTAACTCTAGATCTATGATCCTATGTTCCTAAATTTATGCACCCCAAATATGAGATAGTCATATAGCAAAAGCGAGGGATAACTGATGGATAGTACATGTATCCCATTGATGTAATCATGCTGTGTCAATAGAACTCAAGAAAATTCTCCTTAATCAGTTGATCCTCTTTTGGAAGATGGTCACTTGTCCAAGAGTCAACATGGCTTCAAAAAAGGCTACAGAATGGTTGACATGGTGTTTGCTGCCCAATAACGCCAGAAGAAATTCCAGGAACAGAACAGAGGCCTGTATATAACATTTGTTGACCTGACCAATGCCTTTGATACTGTCAGTCATGAGGGCTTGTGGAAGATTATGGAGAAATTTGGTTGCCTAGAGAAGTTCATCAGTATTGTTCACCAGTTTCATGATGGCATGCCCATAGGTTCTGGATGAAGAATGATTCTTTCATGCTTTCCTAGTCACCAGTGGAGAAGAGCAGGGTTATATGCTTGCTCCTACATTCATCAGTCTGATGTTTTTGTGAAACACCTTCTAGAAGGATGAAAACAGCATCAAGATCAACTTCCACACTGATGGCAAATTATTTATTTATTTGTTTGTTGCTGGTAAATCATTTAACTTGAAAATGCTGCAAGTCAAAACTATAGTGGAGGAGCATGACTTTTTGCTCAGAAATGATTATGCAAACAATGCAACCTCTGAAGCCAAGATGAAAGAGAGCATGGATTGATTCTCTGCAACCTGTGCTAATTTTAGCCCAGCAATCAACACACACACACACACACACACACACACACACACACACAAAACCAATGCAAAAACACAAACAACCCCAGAGGTCCTCTACCAGCCAGCACCACACCATCCATACATGGTCAGACTAAATGAAGAAATTTTGAATCCTGTGAATAAGTTCACATAACTTGGCAGTATACTCTCCAAGGCTGTCCACATATATGATGAGGTTAATGCACATGTTGACAGAGCCAGCCCAGTGTTTGAGAGGCTCCAAAGGAAAGTGTGGGGGAGAGGAGATATTAGACTGCATACCAGACTGAAGGTCTACAAAACTGTTGTGCTTCCTACACTGTCATGTGCCTGTGAAACCTGGACAGTCTATCAGCACCATACCAGACAACTGAACCTCTTCCACTTGAATTCTGTCAGGCTGATCCTGAAGATTATCTGGATTATCTGATAAGATAAGGTACAGGACATTGAGATCTTCTCTAGAGCTGGACTTCCAAGCATTCAAACTTTATTGTAGAGAGCACAACTCCAATGGGTTGGCCATGTAGCTTAAATGTCAAATGCACACTTGTCCAAAAGACTATTTTACAGAGAACTTGCACAGAGTAAGTTTCTCATCATGGTCAGAAGTGGTATAAGAATACTTTCAAGATTATCTCTGAAGGACTTTAATATTGACTGTGAGACATGAGAAATGCTGGCACAAAACTGCCCACCTCAAAGAACGTGCTATACTCCACAAAGAAGAATCAGAGAAGCACAAAGGAAATATGAACTGGGCAAATCCATAGCTACCTCTACCCTAAATGCTCTAACAGATCACTTGTGCTCTACCTGTGGTAGGGCCTTCTGAAATTGTATTGGAATGATCAGCCACCACCAATCACATCATACCCTGACTCCAATATTGTGATGTCATTGGTCTTCTCTGAAAATGAAGGACAAATAACAGCATCAATCCATAAAACTATCTATCTCACAGGAAAAGAAGGAATGAAACTCTGAATAATTGCTCTGGGTGAAAGAATTATGTTTCATCCAGAGAGGTTCTAAGGATACAAAACAGATAATCAATTCCACTTTCACCAGAAATCTAATATGAGTAGCTAGAGCAGCGGTTCTCAATGTGTGGGTTATGTTTGATTTAAATACATCCTGCATAGCAGATAGATTCATAACAGTAGCAGTTATGAAGTAGCAATGAATATAAGTTTATGGTTGGGGGTCACCACAACATGAGGAACTGTATTAAAGGGTCACAGCATTAGGAAGGTTGAGAACCACTGGGCTAGAGTACTAATTGGCACCAAAGGAACTTTTGTTTTCCTTTTGCACTTCTGCTCTTGACCTTGACTAAGTTATTCCACAGTTTTCCCTTTCTTTGTGAAATAAGGGTTCTAATTTCTTACTTCTCTGGGTAAATTGATTTGGGAAAAAAATGCAACTTATGTACTTTGTGTTCAGTCATCACAAGGATTAACAGTCCAGCTATTCTCCCTCAATTCACCACCACAGAAAATTTCTGAGTGTGATAGAACCTCTGATGAGTCATGCAGTCCATTAGGGTAGTACTGACTTCATTATCCTTAATAAATGGTAGCATGTCTCATCTTTGAATAACTCCAGTTACAAGCAATTCTGCATCCTTACCAAGCCATTCTTTTTTATCTCTGTCATGTAGCTGACACCCAAGAATACTTATACTATCACCATCCTCTGTAAGAAATGGCTCCTGCCACCATTCAACTATCTAGAGTGCAGGGCTGAAGAATCATAGATCTTGTAGATACTTCTCAGTTGTCTTTTAAAACTTAACATAGTAGTCTATTAGATTTAAATAGCTCATTTGCACATCTTTCAGAAGTGATTTCTATTCCTGCTGGGAAATATTTCAAGAACAATGCTATTGTAGAAAATGTTGTACCTTCTCCTTCTTATCAAATTCCTATAGGATCCTAAGTTCTGTTATATTGGCTCAAAGTATTTCTTTTTTAGTCTTTAATTTAATACCTAGCAATCAAAAACAGTAATTTTTTTAACATGTCTATAGAGTACTAAGCTCTATTCTTGATTCTGTGGGAGCCATGTAAGTATAACAACTGATCCCTAGTTTTAAAGAGCTTAAATCAATGAGTCATACACACATAGCCCAAGGGAATAGGATAAAAAACTGTAAAGTAAGTGAAGTTAATTAAGTCCATGTCAACTTTAAAAGACAGGTAAGAATTAACTTCCTAGGATGGTGAAATATCAGACAACAAGAGAAAGAATCACATCATGTAAGGGCACTGTCAGTTTCATCTAGATACAAGACCATCCTTGCAAAGCAATGCATCATTGGAGCAGGAGAACTTGTTGAAGGTTTCAGTGAAGGGAAGAGATCAAATCTGGACCTTTGAAGAATTAAGCTCAGGGAGAAGAGAAGGAAAAGGATATATGAAAACACGAAGTTGGGAATGGTCATTATCTGTCTTGAGCGTGATAGGAATACCAACTTAACTGAAAAACAAGATATAACTTGAGGAATAGAGAACATAAAATTGGCTAAGTAATGGCGACCAAACTATAGAAGGCTTTTAAAAACAAACAAAATATTTTGGATAACATAAAATGTCATAATTACCTTTCTATAAAATTGTATTGTGCACTACAATTATTTTAGAAATTAAGGGAAGAGACAATAGCCAGACCATGCTTTTATTGTACTTTCCCATGATTTTTTTAAATGACATAATTTTTAACAAACATTTTAGAGAAGTTATTTACATAATAATACTTTAGATTTTTAATTCACTTCATAAAAAGATATGAATTAAATGACTTTATGGAATATATAGTACAAAAAACACAAGAAGCAGAGCTTTAACTAGGGATGTGTCATAGGGTTTTATCCCAGAGTCATAATTTAGAGAATTCCAAAAGCAGTATTCTGGAGTGTGCTTCCTCCCTCGCTGGCCCCACTCCTGAGGTAATCACATCCTGGGGATGGCTCGCTCCCCTCAACAGTAGCATTCCCATCCTTTCCTTTCCAAAATTCTCCCACTCCAATATGGAGCCAATCATTCAGTAGTGTAGATACCTAGAGGTGTTTTGGAGTGGCCTTCTTCCCCTCACAGTCACATCCTAGGCAAAGACAAATTCCTTGCACCAAGTAGAAAAATTGCTAGATCTAGAAGCATATCCAGTAAAACTGATTTGCCTGACAATCAGTCGAGGAAATAAAAAAAAAATAGGAAAACAGATATAAAACCCAAACCAGTTATTATAAAGGCACATGAGGGCAGAGGCCATTACTCTAATATTCATCAACCACAAAGAACAGACACCCCTCAGCATATTATTTAGTACACAGTGTGTTTCCAAGTCCAGGAAACAGCTCCAGAATTGTTTGATCCCAATGAAGAAGCCATTTGCTTTAAATTCTGCTCAAAACTCTCCTGTTTCTCTCCATTATGTTACTCATAGAACATCATGGGGTATTGAGATGAAAAAAGATATGAAAATAACAGTCAATTTTCTCTTTCTAAGAAGAGAATATTTTTCAGAGTCCAAATCATCGAGGGCCCTTAAAAAACCTTTAAGGCATCAACCTTGAAAAAAATTAAAAAGAAATGTCCTCCTGGGGAGTAGGGACTAGTGAAATCTCTAAATCAACCATTCAGTACATGAGAAGCTTTTCTTTCTTTAAAGTCTTTTTAAAAACTCATTTCAACTAAAGATTTTCCAAAATGACCATCATTTTAAGCTCCTCAGAAAGGCGACCCTAGAAACATGATTTGAAAATGATCATCTGAGGTACTTGGGAATGGGAGAGTGTCTAAATCATGGAGGAAGACAAATTGATTTCATGCTTTTTAAGTGGTGGCATGATATAATAGCAACAGAACAACTTGGAGTACAAAAATCTGAGGGTCGGAGTCTCCTCTCTACATGCTATCTTTGAGAATTTGAAAAAAAACTTATTTGATTTCTCTGAGGCGCAGTTGACAATGTAGGTAAAACACTAAATAAATAGAAGTTATTATTTTGGTATCAAATTACGATCTTATATTTAAGGTTGAAAGAGATCTTTGAAGTCACCTAGTTCCCTCATTTCATAGTTGAAGAAACTGAGATCCAGAAGGGTGAAGTGATCTAAGTTTATAGAGGCAATAAAATATAAAGCTGCAATTTGGACTGAGGTCATATGGCCTCAAGTTCAGCACTCTTGTCATGGTGCCATGCTGTTGCCTTAGATTGTGGAACATTACTTAATTTTCATTATTTTTTTTAAAGGTTTTCATTATTTCTTTCATCTTACTCATCAATCCATTCATTCAATTAACAAATATTTACTGGGAATACAAATATGATGAATACAATCCAGATCTCTTAAAGTTTATGTCTAACAAAGCATTTAGCATTGCTCCACTGAAGAAGGGAAATACAAGAGCTCAAATAACTTGTTGGAAGTTACACAAGTCAGAGCCAGGAACCTGCTGACCACTTTGTGATTCTCATCAAAATTTAGCTCCCTTTAGCACAATGCCATTCCACTCAGACTGATCCTACATTGCCTATATCTTCTACTAGCCATTCGTCCTTCCCACCACTCAATTGTTCTCATTTCCTTTGAACCAATTCTGATGAAAGTAAGATTCACTTATTCCTTTTTTCACCTCCCTTTCACCTCTTCTCCTCCACTGTAAAAGCTTTTTCTTGCTTCTTTCATGGGAGATAATTTACCCCATTCTACCTGTCCCCTTCTCTTTCACCCAATACAATCCTTTCTTACCCTTTAATTTTATTTTTTTAGATATTATCCCTTCATATTAAACACATGCTTGTTTCCTCTGTCCATATAATACTCCTTATAGCTGCCCTAATAATGAGAAAGTTCTTATGAGTTACAAGTATCATCTTCCCATGGAGGAATATAAACAGTTTAGTCTTATTAAAACCCTTATGATTTCCATTTCCTGTTTACCTTTTTAAATTTCTCTTGAGTCTTGTATTTGAAAGTCAAATTTTCTATTCAGTTCTATTCTTTTTATCAAGAATGTTTGAAAGTTCTCTATCTCATTGAATATCCATTTTCCTCCTGAAGAATTATACTCAGTTTTGCTGGATAGGTGATTCTTGATTGTAGTCCTAGCTCCTTTGCCCTCTAGAATATCATATTCCAAGCCCTCTGATCCTTTAATGTAGAAGCTGCTAAATCTTGTGTTATCCTGATTTTAGTTCCACAATACCTGAATTGTTTCTTTCTAGTTGCTTGCAATCTTTCCTCCTTGACCTGGGAACTCCGGAATTTGGCTGTAATATTCCCAGGAATTTTCATTTTAGGATCTCTTTAAGGAGATGATCAGTGAATCCTTTCAATTTCTATTTTGTCTTGTGGTTCTAGACAGTTTTTCTTGATAATTTCTTGAAGGATGATGTCTAAGCTCTTTTTTTGATCATGGCTTTCAGGTAGTCCGTTAATTTTTAAGTTATCTCTCCTACATCTATTTTCAAGGTCAGTTGTTTTACCAATGAGATATTTCACACTGTCTTCTATTTTTTCATTCTTTTGGTTTTGTTTGATTGTTTCTTGATTTCTCAAAAAGTCGTTGGTTTTCATTTGTTTGATTCTAATTTTTAAGGAATTAATTTCTTCAGTGAACTTTTGTACTGCTTTTACTATTTGGCCTAGTCTAGTTTGGGGTGTTTTTTTTTTCAGTATTTTTGGTGTCTCCTTTACAAAGCATCATTCTAATTTCTCTTCCCAATTTTTCCTTTATCTCCCTTATTTGATTTTCAAAATTCTTTTTGAGCTCTTTTGTGGCCTGAAACCAATTCACATTTTTTCTTGGAGGTTTTCTAGAAGCTTTGATTTTGTTATCTTCTTCTGAGTATGTGTTTTGATCTTTCATGTCATCAAAGTAACTTTCTATGATCAGAATTTTTTCTGTTTTTTGCTCATGTTCCTAGCTTATTACTTGACTTTTAACTCTTTGTTAAATTAGCACTCTGCTTCTAGGATGGAGGATAAATTGTCCTAAGTTTCAGGGGTTTCAGGCTAACTGTTTTCAGATGTACTTCCAGGGACCGTAAGTTTTCAGTTTTCCAAGGTGATATGATCCAAGAAGAGGGTTTAGCACTCTCCTGGTCTGTGCTCTGGTCTGTGAGTGACCACAAGTATTATTTCCTGCCCTAGAACTATGAAGTGAGACCCCCAATTCACATAGCCTCTGCTATGGTAGTTCTCTTCCTTCCCCTGGGACTGCCACCCAGGAGCACAACCCTGATTTGGGTATGAACAAAGCAACAGAGTCCTGCCTTAGTGCCAGCAAAGGTACCCTTGCAATTTCTTTGTTACCAGTTGTTCTACCCCCTTACTATCTGTAGGCTAAGAGCTCCAGAAGTTGATACAGCTGCTGATTCAGTGACTCCTAAAGCCTGTTGGTTTGCCTGGGCTGAGTCTATGTTGGTGTGTATTTTGCTAGACTGTGCTCCTCTTTCACCCTGCTGCAGCAGAACTTTCCTTTCAACCTTTTAAATTGTCTTGGGCTGGAAAATTATTTCACTCCATCTTTTTGTGGGTTCTACTGCTTTAGAATTTGTTTAGAGTCATTATTTAAATATATTTGGAAGGATTTAGGTGAAAGCTCTGGTGAGTCCCTACCTGTACTCTGTTATCTTTGCTCCACTCCTTATTCCCTCTTTTTAAAGAGACTAAGTACAATAAGACAAAGGAGAGAAGACTAAGAAGAAATGTAAATATGAGTTTTACCTCCAATAAATATGAGGTCTGAGAATACCAAGGATAAAGAATTCTTGGAGTTTCAAGTGAGGATGGAATTTAATTATTCACTTTCCCCCCTGAGTTATCCTAAAGCAAAGAACTCATATGTGTGGGGCACTGTTTGGTTCAAACTACCACATGTTCTTTAAAAAAGATCCACAATATTCTGATTTTATATTTCACCTGATATTCATCACCATCAGAACATGACCCATAGTCCAGTCATAGAACATTAATAACAAAGGTAAATCATGTTTCAGATGCAATATTTTATATAGGCAGTTAAGCTCATTTATATCAGTAGTTCTAAAAATGCAACATTGTGCTATGTGCTGTAGATCTACAAGGTTCTAGTTACAAACCATGGGATCACTATTAGAGGACCAGGATAGAGAGAACCACAATGTGGTAAGTATAAAGACCTTTTTATTGAGTAGAGGTAAGCTTATATTTCCAGCAGCAAGGGGAAATCCCACTAATGAGACACTTCAGTGATTAACACAGTGCCTGGCATTAAAAACTTTGTAGGTGCTTAATAAATGTCTATTGATTGATTGACTTCAAATAGTAAGTTCTAGAGGAATTTACCATCATCACTGACTAGATCCAACTAATCTAATTAATGTAGTCTTTTTCTGTAAACTGCCTTTGTATACAAAATCTAAAGAGTCACAGAGGTCTGTCTCTAGGCAGTTATAAATAAAGGAGTTCACCTGGCTAGGTTCATATCACTACCTAGATAAGCAAATCATTCTACTACTCAGGGTGAAAGAAGGTCACTTCTACAGCTGGAAACTAAGAGAGGCTCTTTTGTTCACCCTGTTATTTTTTCATATAAAATCATATGCAAAAATCCCTTTCTCCTACATCTGCAGTTCAAAATTCACAAAGGATGGGTAGCTGTGAACAGGTTGTGATTTGCAGTGTTGGTATGAGTACTCACACAAACAAGGGCATAAATCTATTGAAGTAGGCTAGTGTTCCAAAAGAAGGAAGTGTTATTTTGTTCAATTTAACAAGAGGTCATATGCTTTACTTTTCAAAGTATCATTCTATCTTTCCATGGTTCTGAGGACAAACTTGGAGGAAGTTATGGATTGATAGCTCTCCATGGTGCTGAATGTGGTAGTCACAGGGGCATCACATTGAGGGACTAGAATTATGAGGTGAGTCACTGGATACAGGAGAATTCTTAGAACCATAGCCAAATTAGAACCATAACCAAAAAGAAAATGCCAGGTGCAAGAGGTATATTCAAGGTTTAAAAATATTGCATCCAGTATAACAAACATTTAAATACCTATTATGTGCATAGCAATAGAAAGAAAAAGCAAAAAAAAAAGAAAAATCCTTGTCTAGAAGTAGTTTGTGCTCTGTTGTAGTGTGAATATTCAACATGTACACAGAGAAAAAACATATAAAACTTTTTTTCTTTATTTACCTAGTCAAGTCAACAATCATTTATTAAACACTTAGTTTGTACCATGCCCTGTGCTAAATTCTGGTAATACAAATGAAAGCAGAAACAAAGAAGGCCCCTTCTCTCAAGTTTATATTTTAGGGCTGGCTAGGTGGATAGAGCACTGGCCCTAGAGTGAGGAGGACCTGAGTTCAGATCTGATCTCAGACACTTAACACTTGGGCAAGTCACTTAACCCCAATTCCCCTTCCTTCTCCCCTCCAACAAAAAGAAAAAGAAGAAGAAGTTTATATTTTAGTGGTGAAGACTATACATACAAGGAAGGCAAAAAGCAGGAAAGGAGAAAGGTATGCTTATGGGGAATGGTAGAGAAAGTTCATTATACAATAGAATAACACTTCTTAATTTCCATTTTTGGACTACCAGAAGGAAAAAGCTGCTATAAACATTTTTGTATGTATAGATCCTTTTCATTTTTCTTTGCTTTTTTGAGGTATAAGTATAGTAGTGGTATTAATGGAACAAAGGTTATGAATGGTTTAGTAACTTTATTGGTATAGTGCCAAATTACTTCTCAGAATGAATGGACTAATTCAGAGCTTCAACAACAAAGCACTAGTATACATATTTTCTCATACAACTTTTCAACATTTAAAATTTTCTCCTGTTGTGATCTTTGTCGGTTTGATAAATAAGAATCTCATGGGTTGCTTTAATTTGCCTCCCTTTAATTATTATTATAAATGATAACCTGAGGTATCTGGAAGAAATACTAGAGAATAGAGTTTAAGATGGCTTCTTAAGGGAGATGGTAAGGAAGTGAACTTTGAAAGAAAGTAAAGATTCTGAGAAGTCAAAGTGAGATGACAGAAGATGCTAGACATGAGAAATAGCTTGTACAAATACATGAAATAAGGAATTGTAGTGCTGAATTTGGGGAGTACCAAGTAGGCCAATATGTCTTGAATGCAGAATATGTGAATGGGAGTGATGTATTATAAGATTGGAAAAGCCAGCTGGACCAAGATTCTGAAGGGTGTTAAATGCCATCTTGGGGAGGATTTTTATTTTTATCCTGGAGAAAACAGGGAGCTAGTAGAGATTGTTGAGAAGGGGAGTAATATGACTGGACTTACGATTTAGGAAGATTACGTTTTAAGTCTATATAGTAGATATATTGGAATGAGGAGAAACTTGAGGCATGGAATCTAGTTGGGAGATATTGAAAGAGTGGAGGTAAAAGACAAAGAGAATTTGAATTAGTGTGGTAAGGTAGCCATAGGAATAGAGAGTAAGATTCTAGGAAGGTAGAGTTGACAAGAGTTTGCAACTGATTTTATATGATTGGCAATATTGCAACTATAAGAACCAAGAGATTAAACACCCCAAAAAATTCAGTTGATTTAAGGATAGAGGTTAAAGAAAATGGGCTTCAAACAGATTTTAACAACTCTAAAAAGCTCCAACTTAGTCCTTTGGAGGCAATAGCATTTGAGGTTCAAACTTTTTCTCCCTAATTATCTGAACAGGCTTCAGCTACAGACAGTTCCTTCCTAGTGCCAGCATTTCCTTCAGGGGAAACATTTTTTTTTCCTTTAGGCAGTAGACCAGCACAAAGTAAATGGTTTAATCTTTTAAAAAGTGAAATCAAGAAAGGATTTTCAAAATGTCTGTACTTTCAAGATTAGGTAATAATTAAAACAAACTGGAAACATTTCTCCATGTGACACTAGTGAATAAGTTAGAGCTTTCCTCTTCACAGATTTGGAAAAAATAAATGCTGCATTCTCCAAGTTTTCCTATTCAAATTCATATTTTATTCCCTATAAAATTCTTATTCATATGTTATAGGGGGTTTCTATTGATTGGTTGGTTGGAGGAGGAAACGTTATGGAGTCTTAGGATGAAATTTACACAAGGAATATAGGATAAAGAATTCAATGTACTAACGTAAGATTCATAATTCCTTGGAAGAACAATGAGTAATCACTTGGATATGTACTCTTGAAAGGAAAAATTCCAAGCTGGTAGTTATTCACGGTTCTCATTAGGACTTCCAAAAGGCATTAACTCTTTGGTGGAAGCTATGTTTTCCATCAAAGTTTTTGGAGGGTAGAGTATATAGGAAGTTTTGAGACAAGCCAGATTATAGTATAGCCTACAGCAGAGGTGTTAAATAAGCAGCCTACAACATTCACTAGATGTGCCGGAACGTGTCAGATGAAAATGTAGTAGGCAAATATTTAACAAAATAAATATACAGTAGAATATAGATGATTTTAATATGTGCTTTTCTAAATCAACATTCAGTCTTCATGGATGTTTAAGAGGGATTTAGCTGCCCCCATTTCTATTTGAGTTTAACAGCGCTGGCTGAGAACATCCAAGTACCGAAGCATTCAGTTGTTTTAGACCTATATTTTCATAATCACAGCTAAAATACTTGTTTAACTTTTTCCTTGAGTTTGTTTTAGTGAGTACAAAAATACACAGGGACAGGCAACTCATTTAGAATAATGTTCTTGAGTTTTAATGAGGATCATTTTCGAAGAGTACTTAACCTGATGCTATTTAGTGTCACTTGGAAAAGATTGAGGACAGTGATTGTTTAACTAGAGGATGAGACCAGGTAGTGAAATATAAAGAGTAGTTTTAGAGTGAGAGAAACCAGGTTCAAACTCTTGGTTGGTTATATACTAATCTGTTTTCCTTCAACACTCAGTTCAAATCCCACCTTCTGCAAGTGGTCTTTCTTGGTCTCCCCTTCTCACCAATGACCTGCCCCCTGCAGCTAGTACTTTCATCTAAGATTTTTACAGTTTTTACATTTATCATGTACATACATAGCTGTTTGTACATCATCACTTACATTAGAATGGGAGCTCTGTAAGGGCAGTGACCATGCTTTTACCTTTCATTGTACATCAGTGATTACAGTAGTGCCCAGCACATAGTGAGCACCATAATAAATACCTGTTGTTGTTGTTGATGATCATGATGATATATAACCTATGCGCAAGTCATTAAAAATAATTCATTTTCCCCAATCAGAAGATAAGGGGGAGGAGGGGTTATCCCACTATTGGACATATGTCCCTAAGAATTTAAAGACAAAAGCAAATTGACTGTGTTAAAAATGCTCAGAGTAACACCCTTTGTGGTAGCAAAGAACTTGAAATATAGTGGATGCCCATCACTTGGGGAACAGCTAGAAAAACTATGGTATATGTATGTAATTAAATATTAGTATAAATTGAGAAATAATAAATATGAGGAATTCAGAGAAATATGGGAAATTTTTCAAGAAATAATATGGAATGAAATAAATAGAATGAATAGGGTAATGTGCACAATGACTTTAGCAAAGTAATTGAAGAGATTACAAAAAAGGAGAAGAACTCTGTATAACAGGGAAAGAAAAGGGAAAAGGAAAGGAAAGAGGAAGAGAAAGGGGGAAATTTATAGCATCTACTATGTGCCAGGCTCTCTGCTAAGCACTTTTACAAATATTATCTCTCTAATGAAATTTATATTCTCTCCCATAGCATAGAGATGGGAAGAGCGGTAAAAAAAGAATATGGTATACATTGCTACAAGATGATATTGTTTAAATGTTTATCACAAAGAGAGATGAGAAGACAAAAGTCATAAAAATTCAAGAAAAAATTAAAATATCCCAGAAGTGAGAGGGTTAAATTAGATTATCTCTAAGTCTCCTTCGTTTAGATCCTATGGTACATATATTATCCTACTATCTATAAATTAGGTTCATAACTAAAACTGAGACCTTTAGAAAAACATTGGTCTGAGAAACATTAAAAACACAAGTTGCTAGGGTACAGTTGCCATGGTAAGTCATGATATTCAAGTTTTAGGGCCACTGGGCAAAAAAAAAAAAACAAAAAACATTTAATCCATGGATAATTTCCTTAGAATCAATTTTAGGATCATCCAAAGGGCAATATAGAGGTATATAATAGGCAAGACAAAGATGCAGCACATTATAGGTAAGGAATTGTATAGGAGAAGCATTGCAATTGATGAAAGATGAGCAACTAAAAAAATGTACCTTGGCCACATAGAAGAAGCAGACAATAAACAATAGATACCCCTTGAGCCACACTGGTTTCCATACAACATCAAGAGAACTTAACTTTGGCAATTTACTGCAGAAGAAAGACTGCTAGATTTTAGTCAGGGAACTTGGGTTCCAATACTAGTTCTGCCACTTACTGTATAACCTTAGACCAGTCCCTTTACTTCTTTGGGCCTTAGTTTCCTCACCTATAAAATAAGTTGAGTCTAGGTTGACCCTTAGGTTTTTTCCAGTTCTATACCTCTGATACTACGAACCTAACAGGTGCCCTTCTGGAGGCTATAAAATCTTTTTCTGAGGCTACAAGTACTCCTCTTACAGCTGAGTACTCTTCTCATAATGGACTCTGGAGTGGACTATGTTACAGTCTGGGCCGTTTGATTCTTTACTAACTCTCAAGCCCTGAAGTTTCAATAAGCAAATCTGGAAAAGGTGTTCTACAGTCCCTTGAAAAGAACATGTTCTCTTCCCTCTCTCCCTACCCACCCCAATATCCAGAACATGTGAGATCTTAAAGCAGAGGGGAAGGAAGACCAAGATGTAGCCTAGAATGTAATATTAAATAAACTAGGCTATTGGCAAAGACTGCTGATTTCATTTATTTTATGTTGGTGCATAGGAATAAGGAAACTGGAAAAGAATGAAAATAAAGCCAGGTAAGAATCATCTATGCGTTTACAAGGCTCATATTCACTGTCCTTACGAAGTAAATCCAAGTCATAAACACCAATGTTAGAGTAGGGGTCAGACTAGATGATTACCCTGACTTGATTTAAAGTAAGTAACAAAGTATAAAGCTCTGAAAGATGTATCAGGTGAAAACCTGTCTGATTGTTCACTAAGTTTTAACATGGCCTGAAAACTTCTCTAGGTGCTATGAAGAGTCTGTTAGTCTATTCACTTTGGGTGAGGGACTTTATAATAACCTCTGGGAAGCTAGTTGAAACTCAATATTTGAGAATCTGATGGTGGAGAAAGGACAGAGCCATCCCTGAGAAGGCTACTTTAGTCTCTACCCTAGGTTGAAGGAGGATCTCAGGAGCCATCTTCCCATAAGCATCTGAACAGTATCTCTGGAACCAATGAAAATAGTGTCTCCATTAGGAAAAAAATGGGATGAAGTTTCAAGGTTCTAAAAGAAATTCCAGCAGAAGAGCTTTACAATACCTATGGTGAACTCCTAGATAATGCACAAAGAGAAGAAAAGTGGTTCTGGGAGTTGTGATTTAACATGTGGTCTGTAAGCTTATGACCACTTTCTCCTGGGAACTGTATGTAACATGTGAGAATATGACACAGATTTTGGGGGGAGGTATAGTCCCAACAGTTCTTTTTGTACTAACTTAGCAAATACTCCTTTCTAAAAGCTAAGTAAGTATTATAATAATTCTATTATGATGTAGCACAAGCACGATATTCACAGCATCAACGGCAACTGTGGTGGCATAGTGCTCAATTACAAAATATAACAGACTCTCCATATAGAAAACAGAAACAAAACATTTATTCAGACATCAGAAAACCAAATCCCAACCAGAAAGCTGATTCCATCATAGTAGCAAAGAAGTTAATATAGCATAACAACACAAAGAGCCACACCATCCTTTAGCCTTCCCACAAACTAACACTCACAAATCCATCTATCTGTCTGGGCACATCCTCTCTTCCCTCTGTCTCTAACTGCTCTGACTCCCAGCTTCCTCTGGGCTCTGCTGCACCCTTCAGCAAGCTGCTCCCACCACAGGCTCCATGTGATTACATTCAGTCTGTTAGGGAGCAGGGAAAATCTTCAAAGCAGGGAAGGTCTTTAAGTTCTTTTAGGATTATTAAGGGGCAGGGAAGATATTAAATTCTATTACCATTACACATGGTCAGAAATACCCTGGTTAGGATTTCTTAGCTCTATAGGGTGAAAAAAATAGCCCCTCAGAATTAATCCTAAAACTCTGTGGGGAGAAAGAACATTGTCTAGCTCTGGGGATTCAATATGCCAGTTGAAAATGAAAGTTTGGGAAAGAGTTCTAGAGTTTATCTATGCTACACTAAGAATTCTCTTCACAATGAAACCATACACTATCAGACCTAAGAAATACCTGAGAGGTCTCCTAGTCTAATAACTTTTTTAAAAAATTTTAAAAATAAGTGTTTTATGGATGATTTTTTACACTATCATCACTTTTCAATGACTGACCTACCAACTCACCCCCCCCCAAAAAAAACCCTTCTTTGAAACAAAGAAACATGTCTAATTATGAATGCTCCATTGCATAACTACAGTGTCCCAAAAACATTAGTGCAGTTTTAAACTATCAGAACTTAAAACTGCACTAAGACTTTTGAATACCTTGTAATTTATTTATTTATGCATATACTATATACATATACACATTATTAAAATTTTAAGTTGCATTGACTTAATAAGTGTGTACATATATGTGTACGTATGTTTGTGTGTGTATATCCCTATACATATATATACATATATATGTGCACATTTATATACACATATATGTGTGTATGTGTATATATATATGTATATGTATTTATATACATAAAGAAAATCTGAAATGGGATCAGGAACAGTTGGACACAACTGAAATCATTGAACAACAAATATGTGTGTGTATGCTATTGTGGTGTGTGTATATATGTGTGTGTGTGTGTATATATATATATATATATACACATATATATGCATGCATATATACATATATGCATATAGGGAAACATATCAATACAAAGTCTATACTGTGGCTAGAGCAAAGTGGATTTGGCAACTAATTCAATATGGAAGTCTAGAAATATGGAGAAGTCATAACTTGCCTCTAATCTATCTCTGTGGTTTTGAGCAATGGTGACTCAGCAAAAAATGTTGGCATCAATAGAAATAAGCATAAGAAATAAGGATATAAGGAAAATGACAAGTTATAGGAGGAAATTATTATTTCAGTATGAGAAATAAGTAATGTTGGGTATCCTTGAGGAAATATTCAATAGGGAATTAAGGATAGTTTTAGACTAAATTTCAACAAACATATCAGAGGGATTAAGATCTGGGAGACTCACATTGAGAGCACATAGACATCCATTTAGAAACAACAATACTAAAGAAGTTAAGGAAGAGAAGACAAGGGACTGTGTTGGCTAATTCAAAAGAAATCAGCAAAAAAGAGTAGAGGCCAAAAAAGTAGACAGATAACTGACAGCTTTCAGAGTAACAATAGCCAAAGGACAAACAAGCAGTGATCAGTGGTGGCAAGTCCTATAGAGTTCAAGTTGAGCAAGAAATTTTATACACACACACACAAATTGTATATGTAGATATATATATAATATATATATATATACACATACTCACATACATACATGCATGTATGTGTGCATATATACTTGTGTGTCTGTGTGTATATGTATATATAATTTAGCAATTAGGTGATCACTGGTGACCTTTAATAAAATACTTTCAATAGAATAGTTGTGGCAGAAATTAGGTTGAAGAACTAAGCAAAGGAGTGGTAATGAAATAAAAACATCAAATGTGGATAATTCTTTCTAAAAGATTATCAGTGAAAATGAGGGTGAAAGATGACATATAAGTAGCTTAAGAGGATAGATAAAAAGTTTTTAATTTTTTTTTATAAAGAATAAGAATGAATTGGCAAATAGCCAAAGGATACAAACAGGCAGTTTTCAGATGAAGAAATCCAAGATATCTATAGGCATATGAAGAAATGTTTTAAATAACTTTTGAGTAGATAAATGCAAGTTAAAACAACTCTTAAATTTCACCTCACATCAATAAGATTGACCAATACAACAAAAAAGGAAACTGATAAGTATTGGAGAGAATGTGGGAAAATTAGGATACAAATGTCCTGCTGATGGAGTTGTGAACCAATCCAACCATTCTGGAGAGTAATTTGAAACTATGCCCAAAGGACAATCAAATTATGCATACCACTTGATCCAGCAATACCACTAAGAGGTCTGTATCCTAAAGATATGATAAAAAAGGGAAAAGGATGTACATGTGCAAACATATTTATAGTAGCCCTATCTGCAAAATATTGAAAATTGAGGGGATTTCCATCAGTTGAGGAATGGCTGAATGCAATGGAATACTATTGTGCAATAATAAATGATTAACAAGCATATTTCAGGAAAATCCTGAAAAGATGTGTACAAACTGATGCAAAGTGAAATGAGCAGAACTAGGAAAACCTTGCACATAGTATCAGCAATGTTGCATGATGATCATCTGTGAAGGACTTTGCTTTTCTCAGCAACACAATGATCCAAATCAAGTAGAAAGAACTCATGAGGAAAAATACTATCCATATCCAGATAAAGAACTGGTGGACTTAGAATGTAGATCATAGCATATTATTTTTCTCTTGTTTTATTCTTTCTCATGGTTTTATTTCATTTTTATCTGTTTCTTCTTCCACAACTGTGATGAATATGGAAATGTCTTACATGATAGCACATGTATAAACTATGTCAAGCTGCCTAGCATTTTCAGAAAAGGGAAAAGGAGTGAGAAAAATTTGTAACTAAAAATCTTTTTAAAAATGAATGCTAAATTTTTTCTTGATACATAATTGGGGGAAAAATAAAATATTTTTTGAGTTAAAAAACAATTTTAAAAAATAAAGAATAAAAGCAATGTGATTATTTCTGTAAGAAGAGGAAAAAGAACCAGTGGAGGAGAAACTGAATATATAAGAGAGAAGGATGATTGATGGATCATGTCCCTTAACAAGAGATAATGGGATGGAATTAAGGGCATAGTCTTCATGAGAAAGAGGACCATATCTCTTGCTCTTTCCATGGGAAAGTGGAAAAAGCAATGGCTCTGGAGTTAGAGGAAATTTTGTCCTAATCTCTCCTCAAATGTTTATTATATATGAGACCTTGAAAAAGTCATTTAACCTTTCTGGGTCCCAGTTTCATTATTTGTAAAATCAAGGAGTTGAACTAGTTGGCCTCTTTAGTTATGTTTGAGCTCTATATCTATGTTTTTGTAATCCATTGGTGAAGATACTGAATTTGGGGGTATTGATAAAATAAGTTGAGAGTTAAACTCAGTAAAAATAGATCCCCCTCAAAAAAAAATCTAATGAAAGTAGGATGGATTGGTATAAGACTAGGTACCTGAGTAGAGGAGAAAGCTTTTGTAATAGCTCTGGAGGGGTATTCTCTAGGGAGTAGGTTAGAAATGAAAAAGGATTTGCTGAGCAACAGTACTGGCCCAACTACCATCTAGTAGCCTGAATTTGAAATGGACAAAGCCAGCACAGTTTCATGACTCCCTGAAAGAATGTTTGGCAGTGTAGTAGCAAGAAGAAAGAAGATGGTGTAGGCTTATCAGGTATGGGAATTAGAAAGGCAAGTAAAGGAGAAGTTTGAGAGGTAAAGGTGTTAACTCTATGGTGCTTTGGAGATCAGCTTGAGATGAAATGATTAATTGTGAGTCAAGACTCTGTAGGTCAGCTCCCTGAGGAGGCTGATACTCTTCTGTGCTGATTTATTTCTGTTTGCATGGTGGCATCTATGTTTAGCAAAGTGTGCTCAGAGTGTAGATATTTGAGGGAGCAAAAATGGTTTAACATTTAGCAAGATCCCAGTGGAAAGAATGATGTAGTAGAAAGGTTTTCTTATTCTTTTTTTTTTTTTAAATAGCAAGTATTACAGATTGATGAGTAAGGGGAAAGGATGTTTTTTATTGGCAATAATCTGAAAACTGCATTAAAGATCCAAGAAGAGTAACTTAGAAAGTCTCTCAACCTTATGGGGGAAACGGGAAAGTATCTTTAAAATACTGTGGATACAAATTGCTGTATGCTAGAAATCAAAGCTGGGGCACCTAGGTGGTGTAGTTAATAGAGTGCTGGGCCTAGGGCCAGAGAGATTCATCTTCCTGAGTTCAAATCTGGCCTCAGACCCTTACTACCTCTATGACCCTGGATGTGGCACTTGACCCTCTGCCTCAGTTATCTTTTCTGAAAAATAATCTGAAGAAGGAAATGGTAAACTCCCTGCAGTATCTCTGCCAAGAAAACCCCAAATGGGGTCATGAGGAGTTGGACACAATCTAATTCATTAGACTGAAGAACAAAAATGAAAGTCAATGTTTCAACATTAATATGGAAATAATTATGACTTTGATCCTAAGGGTCCAACTATAGGACACTTTGATGAGAGTCAAAACATGGAACAACAACCAAATGTAGAAATAGCTTAGAAAAGGAGAAATGGGATGAATTTAGTTGCTGACTTAGGTAACCATGCTGCCCAGATTTCTTGAATTCCTGTCTGGTATTCTTTCCATTATACCTCTTCTTAAAATCATTATTTTGATTGGTGGTACAATTCTAATTAGAACCTTAAAGGCCTAACTGTAGTTTGAAGTGAATGCATTTATCCAATAATTCTAGCTCTGGATGTGACATGTGAAAACAGCTAGTATTATTTTATGGGTGTCCTTTTTAAGCTATGGCACTCTTAACAAAATCCCACAATATCTTAAAGTCTCACTTTTAGTTGTCCTATAACAGCATGCTATATATTATGAAGCCGGCCTACTCTAGACTTTGTGTAATGGGATTCACTTCTAAGAGAAACAGAAATACTTCATTCTAACATCTTTTCATCTGTAAATTCAGGCCAATGGCATGGAACCATACTATAGTGAAGGTGCAGTGAATATGATGAAGTGCAGGCTCTGGGAACCCCGCCTTGAGCTCTCCTTGATGGGCTCTGGGAACTCCCTTGAGTTCTCCTAGAATTTTCCCTCCTTTGTCAGACAATTTCCCACCCTTGATCCTCTATGGCCCAAATCTGTTACACCTTTGAACTGGCCTAGTGCACCATTGTCTGTCTTCTCCAGGTAGCCTCCAGCAACTGCCCATACTTTATCACTCATTACTGGAGTCTGACCTCATGGACTCCTCCTGAAGACCCTCCCCAAACTCCTCCTCTAGACCACACCTAGATTACTCCTACAACCTTTCTGTATATAAGACCTCATCTTGCCTCCATATGTGTCAGAGCTCCATAGAATTTTCCAATACAAGCCTCACAGATACCAAGGTTCCTTAAGAGTCTACCCAATATGGCGAACTTTTAATAAATTTTGCTTTTCTTTGGCTAAGAGAATACTTAAGTTGAATTCATTTAGCAGGACCCAGTGTGTTGGCACTTTGGGGTCTTGAGTACCCCTAACCCTAATGCTGACCACTTCAAATATGCATGGAAAAATACATGAAGGAATACTGAAAAAAATACTGGGAAAATTTCATCAGTATGGGGAGCTCCTACTAAGGTAATTTCCTCTACCAACACAGGCTGAAGTTTGTCTGTGACTCAGTTTGTAAATCCTAAGGCAATGGGAGACCCTAACCCTTTTAAGCTAAGGTCTTTTCAGTTTCTCACTTTGAGTGATGTAGTGCCCTTTCAGTAAATAGGCCTCTTTGAGAAGTGAGTCAAGGGATAGCCCCTTTAATTTAAAAAAAAAAAATCAAACTGGGAGGGGAAGACCCTCAGGGCTACTGGCCAAAAGAGAAGCAGATACTATTTACATTCACTCTGAGTCAAGAGGGCCACCTCAAAAAGAGCTGTTAAGTGGTGCTTGGGCAGGGACCTGTTGTTGTCCAATCCATGATCTCCAGAGCAAAATGGGTTTAAGGTTTGGTCTTTGAGAAAGGAAATAGAGGAAAGTAAGGCTTATGACCTTGCACAACCTTCTGTCAATCAAATTGAAGTCAACTGCAGGTCATATCATCATCTCCCTGAGGTCATGATCCTCTTCAAAAACGAAGGACAAACACAAATCCTAAGGAGTTAACTGAAACATATAGAGGCTAAGTGACTTGCCTAGGATCATGAAGCTAGGAAGTGTCAGAGGTAGGATTTGAACCTAGATGTTCCTCACTCCAAGTCCAGCACTATATTCACTATGCATACATCATTATTGTGACTATATATAGTAGATGAAAATGTGCTTCGCACTAAGTTTTTTTAGGCACTAAGGCATTTCATTAACTATCTTGGTTGAATGAAGGAATGGGGATTTTAATTGCACTGAGTTGTCATTGCTTTTGTAGAATAAAATCATGGGGTCATAGGATTTAAATCTGGAGGAGACTTTAGAGAAGACTTCTAATCACCTCTTTTTTGCTTAATTTGGATAAGAGGTAGTATGACTTGGCCAAAGTCATTTAACCTCTCTCAAACTCAGTTTCATTATGTTAAAAATGGAGCTAAACAATAATACATGTGAGGATCAATTGAAATGGAATATATAAAGTGTTTTGCAAACTTAAAAGTTCTATTTAAATGTCAATTATCATTAATAATAACAATAACTGTCTATTATTATACATGAAACACTTTGCTACACCTTGAGAGAGACACAAAGTTCCCAACTCCAGACCTAGAGAAACTTACAGTTTAGTAGAAGGATATGACACATAAAAATATAACTCTTGTAATATACATATATAGATGAAAAGTATAAGGAAAAGAGCTCTCACCAAATAATATCATGATAAGTAAGATTTCTATAGCAGGCACATGTATTCATATGGTCATAGGATTGTGGGACTCAAAGGGAGCTAAAAAATCCAATCAAACCTTCCCATGTTGGAGATGAGGAAAATGAGTCCCAGAAAGGTTAAGTAACTTCCCAAGAACCCACACAGGTAATAAGTTACAGAGGCAGGACTAGATCCCAGATCCCCAGATTCCAAATCAAATACTTTATACTACATTGTACCACTACCTTCATTTTACATATTTCCACATATTAATCCCTAATTTTAGGGGCAGCTAGGTGTTGCAGTGGATAGAGCACCAGCATTGGAGTCTGGGAGAGTTTTCTTCGAGTTCAAATCTGACTTCAGACATTTACTAGCTGTATGATCCTGGCTAAGTCACTTATTGCTCTTTGCTTCATCTGTAAAATGAGTTGGAGAAAGAAATGGCAAACCATTCCATTATTTTTGCCAAGAAAACTCCAAATGGGGTCACTGAGAGTCTGACACAACTGAACAACAGTAACAATAATGCCTCATTTTAGCATAAAAGTTAAGCCAGGTTCCTCAAGGCTATGGCTATAGAAGCTTCAGTTCTGGTCAGTCTGACTAAGCTGGAAATACTTAAAACACTGACCCAATGATAGGACTGTGTATCCCTTGTCTGAGGACCAGCCTAGCTAAGTGAGTAGAAGCTCATCACTAGTAAGTTGGGCTAAAGATTTATCAGAAGAGCTTTGAATCTAGTAAAACACGGAAGATCTAACAAAATTGAGAGATATGAAAAATATTCCACAAATGATCCATGATTTCTTCAATGAGGGGAAATTCCTCCAGTGCAGATGGCAAGCAGAGACAGGATGGTACAGTGTGAAAAAGTGCTGAACTTAGAGTCATGAAATGCGTGTTCAAATCCCATCTCTGCCATTTACTATTTGTATAACCTTGCTTAAGTTACTTACCCTCTTTAAGGCTCAATTTTCTTTTCTGAGAAATGAAAGTTTTGGATTACATGATCCCTAACACCTATTCCAGTCAAGATCTGTGATCCAATGAGTGAATAGAAAAGTCTAGGCCATGCAAGGGTAAGGAACCTGTGGTCCTGAGGCCCTGAGGTCCTCAAGTATGGCCCTTTAACTGAAGCCAAACTTCAAGGGGATTGATTCTGTGAAGTTTGGATTCAGTCAAAGGGACATACTTGAGGACCTAGAGGGCCATGTGTGGCTTCAAGATTGCAGATTTCCCAGCCCTGTCAGATCTCAGGTACATAGAGATCAACTAATTCTCCCAGGTTTATGCATCTGGTAAGTGTCAGAAGTAGAAAATGAAACCCAGTTCTTCCTTACTCAAAGTCTGGTACTCTATCTGTTATGTCAAGATGTTTCTACATGGAAAAAGGGGATGCAACATTGAGTTTCCCTTAAAAAATGTGCTAATACTTATATGATTTCTAGTGGTTAGGGTAGGGCATAAATACTGCTGTACGGAATGTAGAGCTGAAAAGCTTAATTTATTTGTGATTCCAAGTATTCTCTGGGAGAAAGAGTTCTGAGACCTTTAGACATGACTTTCTCCCTCCCTGAAAACAGGATGATTTATGACTTTCACAGGTGCTCCTGGGATTCTCCATTTGAATCACATTTATATCTCAATTGAGATTCTTGAAGTTCACAAAAAAGAACATTATCAGGCGTTCAAAATTAATAATAATTCAAACCTAGGTTTGAAGCTGAGACACATTAGGGCACAAAGGGCTAATCTAAGGGTTTGGAGTGTACCTCTCTACCACAAGAGAAAATAATGTCCTCTTCATGCATTCCAGCTTTTCAAATCACATTATCCCATGTGTTAATCTGGCATGTGATCCATTTTTATAATAGCTTTTGTTCCTATGCCAATTCAATAATCTCACCACTGAGTCCAAAAGTAATTCCAGAAGGTTGTACAAGCTCTCTCATTAAATCAAATCCTATTAAATTAAATGCCAGATGACCTTCATTATAAACAATATATTTCTAGATCTTCCTTTAATAAAAATAGGGAGAAGAAAATTCTGTGCAGATCAATGTACTTGCAATGAAGATTTCTAGCCAGCCATTCTCTCAATACTCCGTTTTTTTTCTCCTTCCCTAGCTTAGGAAAAAAAAAAAAAAAACAGATGTTATGTTAGGGTTTGATTTTACCTGCAAAAACAGAGATAGAAAGCTGGGAGTAGGGGCAGAGATGAAGGTTATTGTATGATCTTTAGCATTCCTCCCCATCCTTCTTTTAGCAAAATCTTGAATTATAACTGACCTTCAACATGTGATATTTTAGGCTTAATATTTTTCTGTGTGCAGTCACCTATATATTTTAAAGTCATTGCATTAAGTTTGAATATGAAATTTATATTCTGAGTGTTTACTAGAGCTCTATGCAATAAATCAGATAAATAATAAATGTGCAGAATCCCCATTGTAGGTAATTTTCTGTGTATGAAGCAGGCTGCCAGCTTTGGTTGGGGTTGACCTCTGGCTCTGTTTTTGATAGTCTAATATGTATGGTGGCATTATTAGTTGTGATCCCAGTGATATGAGGTCAGTGTTTCCTTTTTTCTGAAAGTAACTTCATTGGCAGAACAATGTGTTCTAGTATTGCCAAAGTTAACAGATCAGGTGTTGGTGCCTAGGAACAGATGTGTTCCCATTTCTTGTTATGGTCCATTTTTCATTCATCAGCAGATTGCTGGATAAATTCTAAGCCAAGTTGTGCTCTTCATTTGGACTTCACAAAACCAATTATTGTTACTGGGTGTATGTGGATGTACTGAAGAATAAATTTTAGTGCTTTGGTTTCAAATGGCTTAAATCAGTTAAGACTATTCCCCTCTGACTGAATTAATTTTGCAATTTTTACCCACTGATGTCCAGGAAGTTGGATGATGTTAAAAATGCAACCTTCCCTCCCCAGACAGTCTAGTTCTTCATTAGTCCTGAGCTACAAACCCACTTTGCACTTAAAGCTGCTCTGTCTCAAGTTACACCTGGCTAGAAATGGTCTGTTTGCTCTTTTTGTGGTGGCAAAGAATTGGAAATAGAGAGGATATCCTTCAATTGGGGAATTACTGAATAAGTTGTGGTATATTATTGTGATGAAGTACTATTGTGCTATAAGAAATGTTGAGCAAAATGCCTTCAGAAAAGCCTGGAAAGACTTACATGAACTGATGCCAAGTGAAGTGAGCAAAACCAGGAAAACAGTGTACAGGGTAAAACCAATATTATACAATGAACAACTGCGAATGACAGTTTTTCTCAGCAATGCAGTAATCCAAGACAATTTGGGAGGATATATGAAAAATGCTATATCCCTCGAGAGAAAGAACCAAGGGGATTTGAATGCAGATTTAAGTATATTATTTGCACTTTATTTTTCTTGAGGTTTTTTTGTCTGTTTTCTTTCACAATATAACTAATATTGAAATATGCTTTGCATGAGTGCACAACCATAGCAAATATCAAATTGCTTACCTTCTCAATGAGAAGGGAGGGAAAGAAGAGAGAGAATTTGGAACTCAATTGAAAAAAAAAACTAAAGCTGAAAATTTTTACATGTAATTGGAAAAAAAAAATTTTTTTTAAACTGTTCAAAAAAAGAAGAAAGGGTCTGCTTTCTAGTCCCAGTTTGTTCTGGGATGGGGTTGTAATAACTTTTTGATATTTGCAGAGTTAGTCCCACTTCACTGAGAAAGAAACTGAATTTCAGAGAGGTTAAACTAATTGTCCAAGATTGGTCAGTTAGCCCTTCTGACCTCAAGTCTAATATTTCTCTTCCTATATCATATTACCTCACACTTTGGCAATACCTGTTTGACTCAGAACCTGAAGTATTATCCAGAGTTCCAGTAGAACAAAAATGGGTCTGCTCCACGAGAAATCTAACAGCAACTTCATTAGCATGCCAAAGATTAGACCAGAACCAAGATATCACTGGTTTGGATACAGGACAGGTGACGATTCCGTTCAATATATTCTCTCTGATGTGATGCCACATGACCAAAGGCCTATCAGTTATCATCCAAATTAGAACTAGCTTAAGCTACAACTTCAACTGGTGATGACTTACTAATTATTTGAGAGCTAAAACAATTCTATGGAAGATTTTCTTTTTAAACAAAGGGTTTAGCAATTAACCTTTAAAATAGTTTAATTCATCTAAGTAATACAGAAAGGTCGGAAAGAAATTTTATGTCCATGTTGGGCTGTGTCAATGTATTAGAAGATGACAATGACATACAAAGTTGCCTCTGGCTGGTAATTGACAAACACATACAGCATGAAAGGGGGGACGAGAAAATCCTAAGGTTTCCATGACTAAACCATGCTCATTAGCTAAAGGACTGCCTTAGAAATAAAGAGCATTATTTTTAGTGCTAATAACTTTGTCTCCGGGGTAACATTCTCCCCAAAAGGGCAAAGCATTTCTACTGAAAACCCAGTGTTCTGCCCATTAAAAACAAAGTTGTTTTTCCTTAATAAGTCTGACCTGCCTTTTAGAAAAAAAAAATGTCCTGTTTCCCCAGAGTGCAATATCAAAGGGTCTACACTGTAGTTACAGACAAACAAAAAATGACCTAGGTTATTTTACAGGTTGGAAAACTCTTTTTTTCTTAAATATTTGCAGCAAAGCCCAGATATACCTGCCTTGTGAAAAATCTAACTTTTCCATAGCAAATAGGACTATACCTATAAAAATTCAAACTAGCATTACATAAATTACCGTTTCAACTGATAGAATTAGTCTCCTAATTAGAATTTTAAGTCTTCTGAATAAATAGCTTTCTCTATCCAAATTCCCCGACTTGCCTTCATGTTGGGGGTTAGGAGATAAAAAAATCTCATTTTTAAGTTCTCCATTCTTTTGGTAATTAAATTGAAGCAAGTGTGTGTGTGTGTGTGTGTGTGTGTGTACATATGTATTTGTATATATACACATGTATATGTGTGTGCACATATCCGCATTTATACATATATATTTGTAGCATAATATAAATTCAGATGTAATCCTTGAGGTTTGAAGTAATCAAAAATGCATACAAAGATTCTACCTAGCTCACTGTTGATGAATCTGGATTGAACCATAGCAGCTCTGTCTCTGATATTTAATGACTCCCTTTCAACTAGCTGCTTCCCTGACTGATACCTACAAACATGATCATGTTTCCTCATTCTTAAAAATCCATGGCTTGACAGAGCATCCCCACTAGCAATCATCTTGCTTTCATTTTATGGCTAAACTCTCTGAGAAAGCTAGGTTCAATTGGTTCTTCTATTTCCTCTCCTCTCATTCTCTTCTAAATATTCTGTAGTCTGGTTTTCTACCGCATCATTCAGCAGAAACTTCTCACTATCTTTGATGAGTCATTAACCCCATGTTACAACTTTTCCCAAGAACAAAATTTGAGACTCAAAGCCTCCCTTTTCCCCAGGTGTCCTGATGCTTCAAGGCAGTTTTTAAGAATGTCCTTCAACATATTTCATTTGCATATGTAAGTTTTGGTCATGGTCTTCCTTTTCCCTTCCCTGATATTTACACTGATTTTCCAAAGAAATATTCATTTGAAGTGTCATTTGCCACCAATTCTCATTTTATCTGACCATCTCCATTAGCAATAGTCCTATAACTGCCCTACCCGTGGCTCTCATAACTAAACTCCTTGAAAAAGTCATGTACAATCAGTGCATCCATTTCCTTTCCTTTTCTACTCTCTTCTAAAACCTCTGCAATACGGCTTCTGATTTCATCATTCAACTGAAAATGCTCTCTCCAAAGTCACCAATGATTTTTAAAAAGGCAAATCTCATGACTTTTTCTTAGTCCTCTTTCTTCTTGACCTCTTGGTAGCCTTTGACCCTGTTGATTACCTATTTCTCCTAGCTGCTCTCTCTTCTGTAGGTCTTCATGTCACTGTTCTCTCCTGGTACTCTTCTCCCCTACTTGACCACTCCTTAGACTCTTTTGTTGTTGATTTATTTAAGTCATAACACCTAATTACATGCTCTCTCATGGGTCTGTCAATGGCTGTCTTCTCCTCTGCTTCTATACATTCTTGCTTGGTGATCTCCTTAACCCCCATAGAGTCAATCATCATCTCTGTGTAGATGATTTATGTATAGATCTGTTTATAAACCATGACCTCTCTCCTGATCTCTTATATAGCATTGCCAATTGTCTATTGGATATTTAAAGCTTGATATTATGAGACATTAAAATCAAAAAGTTCAAAATTAAGCTTATCTTTCACCTCAACTCCTCCTCTTCCATACTTCCCTATCATTGTCAAGTGCAACATCATCCAGTCACCCAGGCCTTCAACCTAGGTGTCATCCTTGATTCTTCATCTCACTTGCCATGTCCAATCTACTGCTAAGTCCTACTGTTTCTAACTTTGAAATGTCTCTAACATACATCCTCACTTCTCTCCTCTAACCCAACTGCCCCTCTGATGTTGGCTCCCATTATTTCATGCCTAGGCTACCACAATGGTCATCTAATTGGTTTCCCTGAATCAAGTTTCGCTAACTCCACTCCATCTTCCATTCAACTACCAGGATGATCTTCCTATAGCCCAAGTCTGATCTTGTCATTCGCTTTTCAAGAATCTCTATAACTCTAGACATTCCCTATTACCTTTAAGATCAAATATAAAATCTGTTTGGCTTTTAAAGTCCTTTATAACCTGACTTCTTTTTAGCATTTCAGTCTTTTTATACTTTGCTCCTCTGCATTCACTCTATGATCTAGGGACACTGATCTTGCTTTTTCTTACCCAGGACACTCCATCTCCCACCAGTTATTCCCCATTATTGAAATACTCTTCCTCCTTGTCTCTATCTCCTTCCTTCCTTGGTTTTCTCCAAGACTTAGCACAAGTCCTACCATCTGAGAGAGGCCTTTCTCAGTAGCTCTCACTTTTGGTGTCTTCCCCTTGAGATTATCTTCAATTTATACAGTATGTTTATACATAAATGTTCACATGTTGTCTTCGTAATAATGAAAGTGAGCTCCTTGAGGGCAGAGATTGATTTTTTTTTTTTATATTTCTTTGTATCCCCAGCATTTAACATAGTATCTGTCACAAAGTAAGTGCTTAATAAAAATTTATTCATTGAGTGACATTCATTGTGGTGATCAAAGAATGTTATACCAAGTCCTCGTCTAGACTAATTATTGAAAGTTTCAAGGAGGAAGTTTTTTTAGCACAATTTTAGGAAGAACTTGTTAATAATTTTAATGACATTTTGCTTTTCCTCAATTATGTATAAAAACTATATTTAATTTTTTAAAAGTTTGAACAAATTCTCTCTCTCCTTTTTCCCCCTCCTTGAGAGAGCAAGAAATCTGATATAACTTATACATGTGCAATCGTGTGAAACATAGTTCCATATTAGTCATTCTGTGGAAGAAAAGTGGAACAAAAAAAAAAAAGAAAGTGAAAAATGGTATACTTTTATCTGCATCCAGAATCCATCAGTTCTTTCTCTGGAGACTGATAGTATTTCTCATTACGAGTCCTTTGTGATTTTCTTGGATCATTGTATTCCTGAGAATAGCTAAGTCATTCAGTTTTTCATCATACAGTATTGCTGTTGCTATGAACAATGTTCTCCTGATTCTGCTCACTTCACTCTGCATCAATTCAAATGTTTCTTTCCGGGTTTTTCTGAAATCATCCTGCTCAAGATTTCTTATATCACAATAGTATTCTGTTACAATCATAGACCACAATTTGTTCAGCCATTTCCCAATTGATGGACATCTCATTGATTTCCAATTCTTTGTTGACACAAAAAGAGCTGCTATAAATGATTTTGTACAAATTGTCCTTTCTCCCTCTTTTAAAAAATCTCATTGGGATACAGACCCAGTAGTGATATTATTGCATCAAAGGGTATGCATAGTCATATTGTCCTTTTGGGTATAAGGACTTACTAACAATTTGAGGGCTTTACAATGGGGCAGGTTCTTATTCAGGAAGATATTTGTTGAGGATATCATAAAGGGAATTTATGTTTCCAGTAGGCATTAAAAAGATGACTTCAAAGGTATCTTCTGTAACACTGAGATTTTCTGGCTCTATAAAAAACAGAGATAATTCTCCCCACTTCATACTCCCTTAAATGGATACAAATTTAGAACACCAGGGAGCATTTTGGTGGGCAGTACCTTTTCCCTCTCCTGGCAGTATGTGACTAACTTGGCCACTGAAGCTTGTGTTAAAATGGAATGTGTCATGTTGTGATTTCTCATCTGGTGCAATGGGTCATTGAGAACCTGTGCATTTAAAAACAATGCTTTTATTAAAATAATATTCCAAAACCCTCAGATAAAAATAGTTCTCATAGTGGTTAAAAAGCACTATCAGGAAGATAAAAACCACTGGCTAGAAGATTGAAAGCAGTAGGCAAGGAGGTTTCCTAGAGTCTCATGAGCTCCCTGCCCAAATCCAAAGAACTGGTTTCATACTCTTTTCCCCAAAAGCACCCACAGCTGGTTCCTAGATTTGAGGCAAACTGCCTCAGGTCCACATTACTTCCTTGCTTACAACTATATAAACTCATATAACAGATTAGAATATTGGATGTTAACTCAGACCTCCTACTTCCACTAATTTCATAAATGATTGATTCCTTTGGATAATGTAGGTTGTGTTGCACAAGGCCAGAACACCTGGTAAGTTAGTTGAATGGAGAGGGGGGGAAGGGGTTATATCACATCATTTATTATGTAACATGTGGCTGAGGTAGAGCGTGATTGAATTTTTCATTTTGCAGATTATTTTGTTACCATTATCCAAATACTACCTTTGTACATTTTCTGATAAAAACCTATTATTTTAAAATATTTTAGGGAAGCTTGCTTTCCATTTTCTTTATAGCTAAGATGCATTTTTTGTACTTTTCACTCCATGAATTACAGCCTGGCTCTATGTCAATCAGGGAACATTAACAGACTGTATGACCTTCAGTGAGGGAAAAAAGAGGAATTTGCCAGTGATACTAAATGACTGAAATGCTGCTTTTCTCCATTCTGTAGTTCTAGTAGAAGTCTTGCATCATCTCTCTGCTCCCAAAAAACTTAATAGTTCAATCTTAAAATTATTAGAACTACGTTCCAGTGAATTCAATATACACTGACCTTTCTGAGGCAATTCTTGATAAATGAGTGTCTAGGAATTTACCAAATATTTTCCATGAATGTATTTTGGATTTGAGGTGGAGCATTATTAGCATCCATCAACTTAAAAAATGTCAGCTGTCAAAAAGCTCCTGCCTTCAGCTAAGAAGCAGCACTTATTAATTTTGATTGAAAAGTTACTTGCAGAACTTCCAAAAATAAATATTTAACAAGGAAGATCCATGCTGAATAAGTCTGGGAGATGGGGGTGGGAGGTGGGGAAGCATTTCTAGTGGCTACTAAAAAAGAAAAATCTTTGTCCAACAATTATCCTTGCTTGCTCAAAAATGCTTTCATATATAGAAATTTCTTCAAAGGAAAGAAGAAAAACAAGATGGAGAGACATAGATAACTGAATTCTACTCTTTTAGAAGTTTTTCTATAGAAACATTTTTGACTGCATTTTCAAATTCAGTCAATATGTCAATTTATTTATAACTTTTCACTGTCCAATCTAACTATACTTATGATTTCTACAAGAAGTTCATCTACTATTACCTAGGGACTTTAGATTGGCTATACTCTGGGGGTGACTCCTACTCCAGCAGGAAATATCTAAAAGGCTTCTTTACAGAGGAAGAAGTAAACTTAGTTTTCAAGCTTGATGGCAAGGTCTCAGATTTGCTGCCTTGACTGCTTTGGTTCCAATCCATTGCTTTGTTTGTGGTAGCCATCCTTTTGTACTTTTGTCCTGTGGTATTCTTGGCATGCTGGTAGTCTTGTGTGCTTGCTTGATTAGTGACTTGTCTATTAGAAAGAGCTAAAATGTTAGATTACAGTTATGCAGGATTAAGAAACCAAATAAATCTTGACAGGCTAGAATGTTGGGTCAAATATAATAAAAATGAAGTGTAATAGAGATAAAGGTAAAGTATTCCTCCCACACTGCCCCTATATCACAGGACTAATCTGATTCACCACTATGAATAAAAGAATGAATAAATGAGTATGTATTTGTAAAAGCCTATTGTGTTCTGGGTATCACAAATGGAGCTGATATTGGGTTCTTTATGGATATACCAGTGGACTGCCTATAGTTTTCATGTTACTTTTCCTTCCCTTTCTTTTTTCAAGTGTTAAAAAACTCTTACTTCTCCAAATCTTCAGTAACTTTCCTATTTTCTACCTTTTGTCAAAGATCAATACCAATATTTCAGCAATGGCATCTGCCAGTTTTGTTGATTTAGTCTGTTTAGCTTCAAAAAGAAGACATTTCTTGGTACAAAGGATAGAAGTTAGAAAGAAGGAGATTTCTGCTTGTTTTTAAGGGGTAAAAACTTTCTAACAATTAGAATAGGACTTTTTATATGTCATGGACCTTTCTGGCAATCTAGGGAAGCCTACGGGCCCCTACTCAAACTAATGTTTTTAAGTAATTAAAGGAAATACTAAATTTCAATGAGAAGGTTGTAAAAATAAAGAAGTAATGGACCCTCTAAAATCTGTCCATGCACACTTAGATCTCAGTTTAAGAAAGCTACTATAGAAGGTATGAAAAAGTGGAAAGTGACTGGATAATTCATCGCACGTGCACACACACACACACACACACACACACACAGTTGGGTATAGAAATCTATCTTACCCAATAAGGAAACAGAAGGCAAAAGGGATAAGAAATATGAGGAGAAGATGATAAAAAGGAGGGCAGATTAAGGTTGTCAGTGAGCAGAAGCAAAACAAACTTTTGAGAAGAGACATGATTAAAAAGAGACAGAAGGCTAAATAGAAGAAAATAGGAGGGAGGGAAATACACTATTAACAATCATAACTGTAAATATGAATGCGAAAAGGTCACTCATAAAATGGAAGTAAATAGCAGAATGGATTGAAAATGAGAATCTAATAATATATTGTTTACAAGAGACACACTAGACACAGAATTATACACAAAATTAAAATAAAGAGCTAGGGCAGAAACTATTCTGCTTCATCTGAAGTTACAAAAAATGATGTATAGCCATACCAGATCTAACAATATCATAAAGCTGCAATCATCAAAATTACTTGGTACTGGCTAAGAAAAAGTGTAGTGGATCATTGGAATAGATTAGGTACATACAATATCATGGCTAATGACTATAGTAATCTGCTGTTTGATAAACACAAAGAATCAAGCTTTTGTGATAAGAACTTACTATTTGACAGTTTAAAACTAGAAAACTAGAAAATAATGTGGCAGAAACTAAGCCTAGAGCAACATTTCACACCATATACTAGATAAAGTCAAAATGGGTACATGATTTAGACATTAAGGGTGATACCATAAGCAAATTAGGAGAGCAAAGAAAAGTTTACCCGTCAGATCTTTAGAGAAGGGAAGAATTTATGACCAAAGAAGAGATAGAGAATATTATGAAATGCCACATGGATCATTTTGGTTACATTAAATTTTAAAAAATTTTGCACACACATACAAAAATTTCAACCAAGATTAGAAAGGAAGCAGAAATCTGGGAAACAATTTTTATAGCCAGTGTTTCTGATAAAGGCCTCATTCCTCAAATATATGGAGAACTACATCAAATTTATAAGAATGTGAGTCATTCCCTAATTGATAAATGGACAAAGGATATGAACAGGCAGTTCTCAGATGAAGAAATTAAAGCTATATATGGTCATATGAAAAAATGCTATAAATCACTCTTGATTAGAGAGATACAAATTAAAACAACTCTGCAGTACCACATCACATTTATCAGATTGGCTAAAATGACAAAACAGAAAAATGATAAATGTTGGAGAAAATGTGGGAAAATTGGAACACTAGTGTATTGTTGGCAGAGTTGGTAGAGTTCTCCATTCTGGAGAATGATTTGGAACTGTGCCCAAAGGGCTATAAAACTGTGCATATCCTTTGATTTAGCAAAACCACTACTAGGTCTGCATCCCAAAGAGATCATAAAAATGGAAAAGGACTTACATGTACAAAAATATTTATGGCAGTTCTTTTTTTTGTGACCAAGAAATGGAAATTGAGTGGATGCCCATCAGGTGGGGAATGACTGAACAAGTTGTGATACATGAATGTAATGGAATACTATTGTTCCATCAGAAATGGTGAGCAGGTGGACTTCAGAAAAACCTGGAACAACTCTCCTGAACTGATGCTAAGTGAAGTGAGCAGAACCACAAAAACACAGTACATAGTAACAGCAATATTGTGTGATGATCAACTATGATAGACTTAGCTCTTCTCAGCACTACAATTAGCCAAGGCAGTTCCAAAAGACTCATGGTGGAAAATGCTATCCACACCTAGACAAAGAACTATGAAGTCTGAAGGCAGATTGAAGCATATTATTTTCACTTTTTTGTTGTTTTTTCTTTTCTTTTGTTTCTTTTTTCATGACATGAATATGGAAATATATTTAATATGATTACATATGTACAATCTATCTCAGACTGCTTATTGTCTTGGTGAGGGGGGATGGAATGGGGGGAGAAAAATTTGGAACTGAAAATCTTATAAAAATGAAGGTGGAAAACTATCTTTATATATAATTGTAAAAAATAAAATACAGTTTACTAAAATAATCAAAAACTGGTGTAACAATTATGATCTTGGACAAAACTAAAGCAAAATAAACCTAATTAAAAGAAATAATCAGGGAAACCATATTTTTCTAAAAGGACCATAGACAATGAAATAATATCAAAAAATTTACAGTAAGTTTCTCTAATATAGGCCTCATTTCTCTAATATATAGGGAACTGAGTCAAACTTGGAAAAATAAGAGCCATTCCACAATTGACAAATTGTCAAAGGATATGAACAAGCAATTTTCAGAAGAAATCAAAGCTACTTATAGTCATATGACAAAATGCTCTAAATCACTATTGATTAAAGAAATGAAAATTTTAAAAATTTGAGGTACCCCCAAATACCTATTAAAAATTACAATTGTCAGAGGGAATGAGGGAAAATAGGTACACTAACAAACTGTTGGTGGAGTTGTGAACTGGTTCAACCATTCTAGAGAACAATTTGGAACTATGACCAAAGGAGCATAAAGTTATGCATACCCTTTGACCCAGATATACAGCTACTAAATTCATACCCTAAAGAGAAAAAGAAATAGGAAAAGGACCTATATATACAAAAATATTCATAGAAGCTCTTTTGTGGCAGAAAAGAACTGGAAATTGAGGGGATGCTCATCAATTGGAGAACAACTTAATAAGTTGTGACCTATGATTGTGATAGAGTAATATTGCACTATAAGAAATTATTAGGGGGATGGGTTTCAGAAAAAAAAAACTGGGAAGATTTATATATGAAGTGAGGCAAAATGAAATGAGAAGAGCCAAGAGAACATTATGGACAGTAGCAGCAATGTTGTAATCATGATCAATTGTAAAAGATTTGGCTACTCTGATCAACACAATGATCCAAGACAATTCCAAAGGACTCATGATGATGAAAAATCCTGTCCACCTCCAGAGAAAGAAGTGTTGAACTCAGAGTGCAATTTGACATATAATTTTCTTGTTTTCTCTCTTTATTTTGCTGGAGTTTTTTTGCAATATGTCTAATATGGAAAGGTTTTGTATGATTTCACACATATAGTATGAATATCATATTGCTTGCTTTCTCAGTTGATGAATGAGGGCCTAGAGGGAGGGAAAGAATTTAGAACTCAAAATTTTAAAAGAAAGTGTTAAAAATAACTTTAAAAAAATATCTGATTTCTATCCTAGGGACCTCAGAAGATCATTCTGAACCAAATCTAGTGTATAATCAGGTAAAACGATTTCACCCAATTTTCCAAAGTTGGGGAAAGGGTTATGATACTCAGCTAATCTGTCCTCCATAGTGATGTACATTGAGTTTCAATAAAAAAATCATTGTTCATGAATTTTATTGTGTACTCCTTCCTTTGCTTTTGTTAGTCCTGTGAATTTCTAGGTATCTCTGTTATCAATTTCATGTAACAAAGTTAAAATCAATAGTAACTAGAAACTAATTGAATTTTAGGGTATGAGAGAGAAGGAAAAGTCAAATATGATTCTCAGGTTTTTGAATCTAGGTGACCAAAAGAATTGCACTACCCTGAGAAGAGAGATAAGTTTGAAGAAAAGGCAATTTTAAAGGAGTTGATGATGAGTTCAGTTTTGAATTTGAAGTATGTATAGAAAATCTGTGAAGATGTCAAGTAGGCATTGAAGATGTGGAAGTCTAATTTAAGACAGAGATAAAGTCTTAATATATAGATTCTAAGGATATCTGAAAAGGATATTTTAATAATTAAACTCATTGGAAGAGCTGAAAGAAAAGAGTTCTTAGGGTGATACTCAAACTTGAGGATAAAAGAAACCTAAAATCTTAGCAAAGTGAAATGAAAAGGAGTTTTCAGTTATGAAAAGAACTTGGAGAGAAAAATGTCATAGAAAACAAAGGAAGAGAATTTATTTAACAGTCAGAAAATGCCAAACCAAAAAAAAAAAAAAAAAGGAAGATGAAGATTGAGAAAAGTCAAATAGATCTTTGAGAGTTGTTTTATTTGAATAGTGGAATTAGAAGGAAGATATTAGGAACAAGAAATACAGATAGCTCTTTTCCAGAATAGAGTCAAAAAGCATTAGATATATGAGCATTGCACAACACCCCAAAAAATGAAATTCACTATATCATAACAGACCAAAAAACAACTGATTACTGACGTGGAAATAACTTCTAAATCAACTGTTTTTGTGCAGACTGTTGAATAATTAAATTAAATGTCAAAATCAACTTCAGTTTTTAATCAATTTGACAAGAACTTATTAAATGTTTACTGTGTGCAAGACATTGTGCTAGGCATTAGGGATACAAAGATAAAAGTAATAAGGACTCCTCCCTCAATCAACTTACATTCTTCTAGAGAAAAACTACATATACAAAAGTTAATAAGGAGATATAAATACACATGCACACACACCCCTGTATTTTATTGGTGTTAATTGTTAGGCCAAAATTAGCACAAGCAGCAGAGAATTTATCTATACTTTGTTGCATCTCAGCTTCAGAGGCTCAATTGAGTGCACAATTATCTGCAAACAAAAAGTCATGCACCAACACTCCCTCCACTTTAGTCTTGACTTGTAGCCTTTTCAAATTGAAGAATTTATCATCAGTGTGATAGTTGGCCTTGATGCCATTTTCATCCTCATTGAAAGCATTTGACAACATGGCTGAAAACATCATGCAAAAAAGCATGGGAGCAAGCTCACAGCCTTAAGTCCATTGGTGACTGTTGGGAAGGCACAAGAGCATTGTCCATTATCTAGAACCTGAGCAAACATGCTGTCATGAAATTGACATACAATGTTGATCAACATCTCTGGGCAACCAAATTTTGATAATTTTCCCTAAACTCTCATGTCTAACAGTATCAAAGACCTTGGTCAGATCTACAAATGTTGTGTAGAGACCTCTGTTATACTCCTGTGCAATGGCAAGTAAAGTAAGATTTCTTGCTGTCTTTCTGTATTGAGTTTTAGCCAATCAAGTGCCTTTGATTGAATCAAGAGTTTTTGATTGAGTCAAGAGACTTTGATTGGAAACAGTATATATTTGTATTGTGAGTAGAGAGAGGAGCAGACCAGAGAAAGCAAAATCAGAGTGAGTGGGCTAGAGGAACTTACTTGTGGGAAGGCCTAACAGAATGTTTGTGATATTGGAGCTCTGTCTATTGATCTGTGTTAATTTCTCAGACAGAAGCCCTGTCTGTTGGTCTGTGTCAATTTCCCAAGCAGAAGCCCTGTCTGTTGGTCTTTAGGAGTGACTTGAGCCAAAGAGCGAAGATCCACCCATGGGAAGGAGGCTTAGCTTAAGCCTCTTTTAAGAGAGTTTAAAGTGAATTGAGATGATGGTGCTGGTAAAGGGTATAAATATTTTTGTAGCCCTGTTAAGCTTTGTTTTCCTAGAAACCAAAACTTCAGGCAGGACCCCTGGAACCTGCTATCAGGCAGGAACTTGGAGAGAAGCAGTCCCCATGAGTTGAGACATGGAACAGGAGTGTAGAGCTGCCTACATGTATATCCAGATGAGAGTTGAGAGTGCTCAGCCCACAGAGGAAGTCAGCCTCGAGACAAAATGTTTAGCTTATCACTGAATAAAAAAAAGTTCATTATACTATGCAATTAGACCCTTAAAATTATTCACAGCAGCAGTCCTCAGGTGTGCTGCTGTGATTGACAATACATCCTGACATTTCTCCTGAAGTTGTCAGGCAGCAAACACCATATCTACTGTTCCTCAGCCTTTTCTAAAGCCACACTGACTCTCAGCTAGATGATCATCTTCCAGGTAAAGGATCATCCTATTAAGGAGGACTCTGTAAAGAATCTTGCCAGCAATCACTGAGACAGAGACCCCCCTGTGATTGTCACAGGATAATCTATTTCCTTTACCTTTATAGAGATGGACAGTAGAAGCATCCTTGAACTTCTAGGGGATAATCCCCTCTTGCCATATAACCTGGAAAATTTCAGTTGGCTTTTGTATGAGCAACGGATATCCCACCTTGTAAATCTCAGCTGGTTTAGAATCAGCACCAGGTGCTTTGCCACATGAAAGGAGCCTAATGGAATTCAAAACCTCTTCTTCAGTTGGAGCTTTAGCTACAGAGGGACTGACTTCAACCTGAGGTAAAAGGTCAATGACCTCGGCATTGACTGATGGTCTGTTGAGAACACTATTGAAGCGGTCAGTTCATCTCTCTAGGATCATGTCCTTAAAACTAATCAATGTAACTCCATCAGCACTGGGCAGTTGCAATGCACCATAATAGCTTTCAGGGCATCATAAAAGTGCTTTGGATTGTTACTATCATTATAAAACTGTATTTCATCTGCCTTCTTCCTGAGCCAGGAATCTTGCATTTATCTAAATTTCTCTTATACTTTACTTTTGATGGAATTAAATTAATTAAATTAAATTAAAATGTCTGCAGAGCTGTTGTACTGACCTCATTGTTGTTTGCCTGTGAAACCTGGACAATCTACCAGCACCATGCCAAGAAACTAAATTGCTTCCATTTGAATTGTCTTAGGAAGATTCTGAAGATCATCAGACAGGATAAGATACCAGACACTGAGGTCCTTACTCAAACTAAACTGTCAAGCATTCAAACTCTGCTTCAGAGAGGGCAACCCCGATGGGCTGGCCACATTGTTCAAATGCAAAATGTACACTTGCCAAAAAGATTGTTTTATGGAGAACTCTCACAGGGCAAGTGTTCACATGGTGGTCAGAAGAAGTGATACAAGGACACTCTCAAGGTCTCTCTCAAGAACTTTGGAATTGATTGTGTGACATGAGAGAGACTGGCACAGGACCTCTCAGCATGTCATGCCCATATCAGAAAAAGTGCCGTGCTTTATGAGCAAAGCAGAATTGAAACAGCTCAAAGAAAATGCAGGATGCATAAATTTGAAGAATCCACCCAAAATGTTCACACAGATTATTTTTGCCTGACCTGTGATAGAGCATTACAAGTTTGTATTGGTCTGACCAGCCATTGGTCTGACCATTCTGACCAGCCACCAGACACATTGAAACTTGACTTTAGCATAGTCATGTCATTTTGGTCCTCTTTGAGAACCAAGAACAACAACCAACAAAAAACATACATACGCGTGTGTCTGCATGTATATATATGTAAATTTGGGGTATGTAAAAACACTAACAAGTGAAAGCATTAAGGAATGCTTCATGGTGGAGACATCACTTAAAATGAGTCTTGAAAAGATCTCTAGAGATTACAAGAAGTAGAGGTGAAAACAGAATACTACAGGAATGAATTCAATGTCTTTCTTCTTTATAACTTCTTTTTGTCTAAATTCACAGATAATTTTTTTTAAATGCCACAATCCTGAAAAAAATGTCTATTTCCTAAAATTCCCATCCAGTAATTTGACAATGTTCTAGCATATTTATTTTGTCCAATATCTGTAACTTTAAATTCATTTATCTTTCTCTTATATTTGCAAGAAATAAACAAGTTGACTTCCTCAGAAATTATTGATATCTAGATTTTATAATCATTTAGCTTTTCTTCCACATACCTAGATTCTACATAATTCCACAAATATATATTTAAATTGATATTTCATTATCTATGATATAATTAAGCATAATCTACTTTTTCGTCTTTCCTCTGTTTACCATGTATATTTTTACTTTTACTTGTCTGAAATCAAGATTGCTATTTTTGCTTGTTTATGCTCTACTGAAATATAACAAATTCTAATCCAATTTCTATTCTGTGTATCTTATAAGCAAAAATATTGTTTGATTTGTCTTTTTAATCCGTTCTGTCAACCTTCTTCATTTATTGGTATACATATCCCAACTCAAATTCTGTTATTATTTTAAAGTTTGTTTTTCTCTCCATCAATTCCTGTTTTAAAAATCGCTTCTCCCCCCTTCCATTGTTTCAAGCTAACCCCTTCTGATCATACTCTTCCCAAACCCATCTCCTCCCCTTCCCTGTCTCAACCCAGTCTTTCTGGTTTCATGGTATTTCTACCACTGTTCATTAAAAAACAAAAAACAAAAAACAAACCTTCCATTGTCTGGTTTAGATAATCAAATAAACTATAGAAATTTTTTAAGTGAGAACTATGTGTCAAGAATTGTGTTAAGCATTTGAGGTATAAATAAAACAAGATCTTTCTTCAAAGAGTTTACCTTTTATAAGGGACACAGCATGTATACATATAAGCATATAAAAAATTCACAAAATAACTAAAATATAATTTCAGGGACAGACTCTAATTCTTGGGGACATTTGGAAAGGATTCATGTAGGAGGTGTTTGTACTAATCTTTGAAGGAAACAAGAGATTCAAAGAGGCATAGGGAAAACTGCAAGAGTTGAAGAAAGAAAATGTAATCTTTCATTCACAGAACAACAGGAACAACAGATTGTCCTGTAGAGAATGGAGGACAATAAGACATAATAAGCTTAGAATAGTAGGTTAGAGACAGACTGTGAAAAACTTTAAATCTGCACACACCCCCCCCAAAAAAAGGAGATATTTTAATTTTTCCCCTGAAATAGTAGGGGGTCACTGGAATTTACTGAGCAGGAGAGCAACTTGACCAGATCTATACTTTGAGTATTATTTTGACAACTATATGCAGGTTGTGTTGTAGAATTGTTTGACTTGAGACAAGAAAACAAATTAGACGGATAGTGCAATTAAAAGAATTAGTAACTTCCTCCTTCCCCCTCCCATTTCTTTCCTACAATATTTCTTCTTTTCTGCCTTTGTGATTTTTTTATTAACATGATACGTTAGTTAATTTTGTCCTTTTACTGGTTGTGAGATACTGTGGGATTTGTAAGGAATGATACTCTTCTCACTTTTCCTGGATATAAACAATATATTACTACTTATCTTTTTCAAGTCATTTAAACAGTTCTTAAATTTATTTTGTCTTTTATGTTTGTCCTTCAAAAATTTTGTCTAACTTTGGTTTTCTCAACAAAAAAGCTTACAATTCACCACTTCTCTTAAAAGTTCTGTTCTCCTCCTCCCTCTAAGAACTTTATGGCCCAATTTGCAAAATAAGTTATTCTGAGTTGCAAGCTGTCTTCCTTTGCCTTTTGATAATTGATAACTTCACAACTTTGTTTCCTTTCATCTACTTGATTCATAGTTCTTAGTCATGGAGTTTCAAGGTACACTTGCAATATGTTTTTCTTTGACATTGGTATTCTGGATTTTAACAATAATATTTCTTGGTTTGTTGTATCTAAGATTTTTCTCCGGTGGTGACTCACAAATCCTATCAATCTGTACTTTGATATCTAGATTATGATGACTCTAGGCAATTGTATTTTATGAAATCTTAAAATGTGATATTCATAGTTTTTTTGTTTTGTGATGCTCTTCTATGAGTCTGGGGAATTTTAGATTATGTCCTTTTTCTTTTTTCTTAGGCCAGTAGTTGATAGTAGATATGGTACACATTCTTACATAGCCTTTTAACTTGGTCATAATTTTTTTTGCTTTTTCATTGAATTTTAAAATTCTGTCTCCTTTATTTTTGTCATATTTCCTATTACTTTCTTAAGGTTTCCAGCATTTTGTTGTATGAGAAACAATTACTGTTATATCTGATCTGAGCCTTGGAGGAGGGGTGAGGAAGGGATGCTGCAAAATAATCGTTAAGTGGTCCTTGGGCAGGGATCTGTTGTTGTTCAATCAATGAGAGCCAGAGTGAATTGGATTTATGCATGGTCTTTAAGAAAGAAATGTAGCCAGTAAACCCCAAGATATCAATGTAAGTTTTAGCCATCAAAATTTACCTTCCTTTGGGCAGAGCACCCTCAGGTAAGGGCATGATACCCTCATAGAGGAGAGTAAAGCAAAGAAGAGGAGAGGATTCAGGGAGATGAGGGAAGGAAAGGGTTGGGAAAAGGGATGGGAAGAGAGGGGAGGAGGGAAGAGAAAGGGAGGAGAAGAGAGGAGAAGCGAGGAAAGGGGAACAGAGGGGCTGGAAGAAGACCATGACATCAGGAAGATGATGCCATGACTTGCAGGTAAATTGGATTTTAGTGAAAGAGGGTTGTGCAAAGGACACCAGCCTCACTTTTTCCTCCAGAGCCATCTGGGTCCAGTGGCCAGACATAGTTATATTATATCTATATCTATCATATCTATATATATATACATATCTATATCTATTTAAATTTCATATATAGCATATCTATATGTCTATTATATAGATATATTAATGCTGAACTTAATGTGGACATCCACTAGGAATGATATAGTGTACTGAAGCTTAGAATTCTCAGCTTCAGCCACTCTGATATTAGGGATTACAGGAATGCACAATTATACCTGGCTTAAAGGGAATCTTAATTTAGGGGTTCATAAACTTTTAAAAATTAATAATTATATTTATATATTTTTTCATATTTATTTTTAAATTTTCAGTTCCAAATTCTCTCTCTCCCCCTAGGCTCTCCTGTTGAGCTATTGAGAAGGCAAGCAATATGATACTCATTATACATATGAAGTCATGCAAAATATATTTCCATGTTAGCCATGTTGCAAAAATGAAAAAGCAAGAAAGATAAAGAAAGTGGGAAAAGTATGCTTCAGCATGCACTTAGAGTTCATTAGTTCTCTCTCTGGAAGTGGAGAACATTTTTTTTCATGAGACTTTGGAATTGTCATGGAACATTGCATGCTATAAACCTTGGTATTTCATTTTATGCATTTAAAAACTTTCTGAGAAAGGATTCAAACGTTTTACCAGATTCTTGAGAGGTTTACAACACAGAAAAGTTAAGAACTCCTATTTTACTAATTCTAACTATTCATTCTTTTGTCTATTCAACATTTTTATGATGTTATTGAAGTATTACTCACTTTTTATGGATTAGTTTCCTAAATTTTTCTTACTACATATTATTTCTTCAATATATTAGAACATTTTTCCTTTCTTGATCAATTCTTCAGCCTCTATGCTATTCCTTTTCTTCCCCTCAGAAATGCTTAACTGTTGAACTTCCCTCCTGCTAGGAATGGAGAAGTCTGGCAGAATCACTGCTAAAGGTGAACTCTAATGAAAACTTTGTGATTATCTATCCCACTTGAGGTTGGTTTCAAGCTTTCTTTGCCTCAATACCTGTGTTAATCACCACTTCAATGAAGAGCCCACAGCCTGGGTTATGAGGTTAGGTAGGGTTTGAGAAATTAGAAGCCAATACCTGTGTATTGGTAATAGGTAACTTACCCTTGCTAGTTGTCCACTCTTCACACAATTAGGTTCAAATATTGTTTGATTTAATAGCCTCTGGAGCCCACAACTTTGAAAAACACATGGTCCACACATAATTCACAGGCAGGGGTAGAATTTTGCTATTTTGGGTTCTCCTGAAGTATCACTTTGAAATTCTTTATAAAAATCCTCTTTTTGTTGTTGTTTCATTAAATTTGGCACCTTTCTGGTTTTGAGACGGTGAGAAGAGACTTTGACTGAGTCTTTCCTCTGTGATCTTGTTGGACATCCTTATTTTTTTCAGAGGAAGAAACTAGAATCTAGGCCAGGTAGTTGACTTGTGCATGGTCAAACAGGGAGTAAATGGCAGGGCTTGGATTTGAACCCCGGCTCTCTAATTACTAAGGGAGAATTCTTTCCACTGCCCTACACAATACATGAAAACCTTTAATTATACATCCTACCTCACAGAGTTATTGTGAGGGTCAAATGCAGATACTATCCATAAAACATAAATCTGTATATGTAAGTTAAAAGTTATTCCTGTAAACGATCAATTCCTCCTTTGAATTTCCATCTCAGACATTGCCAGCATCAAACAGCAGAGCATTCAATTGCCCAATTATTCTCTAATTGTTTCATGTGTATTAGTTATATTCCTCAATTAGAAAGTAAACTCCTAGAGAGCAGAGACCAGCATGCTGTAAAGCAAAATGCACTAAACTAGAAGGAGGAAGAATTGGATTTAGTAACTTTTATTTTTGTTCACTCATTTTTCAGTTGTGTTCAATTTTTTGTGACCCCATTTGGGTTTTTCTTGGCAAAGATACTGGAGTAGTCTGCCATTTCTTTTTCCACCTCATTTTACAGATGAGGAAACTGAGGTAAAGAAGGTTAAATGATCACACAGCCAGTAAGTGTCTGAGACCAGATTTAAACTCATGAAGATGAGTCTTCCTGACTCCAGGCCCAGTCCTCTATGTACTATGCCACCTAGCTGCCCTATTCAGTAATTAGCTCTGCCATTTAGAAAGGACTTGAACTTTCAGTAAATTTCTTCTTCTCTCCCTCAGCCCTTTCCTCCTTCTCTTAGACATCGGGAAATTAGGGATAGTGTCACCTGTCCTGTATGCTCCGCAGAGTTGTTGTGAGGATCTGATTGTATAATATAAAGCAAAGTGCTTGTAAATACTGCTATAGAAGGTGAGATGTTTTTCATTCTGTGTATCCTACCACAGCACTGAACACAAAAGAAGAATATAATAAATAGTTTAATTCATTGAAAGCCTTACTTCTGTAAGGAGGAGGCAAGCATTTATTAAATACCTTCAATGTGCCAGACACTGTGCTAAGTGCTTTAACAAATATCTCAATTGAACCTCACAATGATCCTGGGAGGTAGGTAGTATTTGTATTGAGAAGATGATATTCACAGTGCCAATGGCAACTATGTACATGCCAGCATAATTCTGAATCACAAAATATAACAGACTTTCCATATAGAAGACAGAAGCCAAACATTTATTCAGATACCAGAAAACCAAATCCATCATAGCAACCAAGAAGTTAATATATCTTATCACTGCTGGAAACAACACCATACCAATGCCTTCCCACAAACAAATACTCACAAGTTTAGCTGTCTACTTGGCTGCATCCTCTCTTTTCCCCAGCTCTAGCTGCTCTGACTCTTAGCTTCCTCTCAGCTTTGCTCCATCCTTCCTGTTCCACCCATTCAGCAACCTCCTCCCACCACAGTCTACATGTGATTACATTTGGGGGCAGGGAAGAGCTTCAACTTCTCTTAGGCCTTTTAGGAGGGAGGGAAGATTTTCAAATTACTATTACCATTACACCATTATGAATTCCATTGCAGTGTTGAGGAAACTGAGGTAAACAGAAGTCAAGTGAGTGAACCAGGGTCATAAAACTAGTAAATGTCTGAGGCCATATTTGAACTCAGGTCTTCCTGATACTGGGCCCAGAACTCTACCTACTCTGCTGCCTCTTGCTTGATCTGGTGCCTTAGTTCTGGTCTCTACTATCCAAGCAAAGGGTTCTATGGGGTTTATTGCCCATCTCATTATGGTCTAAAACATATGAAGTCCAAAGAGACAGTAGTGATGACTAAGAATAAAGTAGCATCAAAGATTATTTTTATTCTCAAATACTACATTTTTTGAACCCATAGATGTTGGCTGTAGGGATAGCAGAGGCGCTGTTGACAATAATTCTCCATGGCTTGTCATTCAATTTCTCATTTGGCTAAAATTAGAAAGGGAAGAAAAGCTGATGGATATATTGGGTGTGAGGTGAGCAGATAGTTCTTCCATACTTTTTAACTTCTTCTAAAGAAATAACAAAGATACTAGGATAGATGAAAGCTGTTTATATATAAAACCAAAATACCTTAAAACTCTTGCTACATAATATTAAAATAGTGGATCAAGTTAGTCCATTCAGGAAAGAATTGGTCGATCTTAGAAGATCTCAATTAGCTTTCTCCTCAAAATATACTATATTTGCTTATCTGTGCAGATGCTATCTCTATCAATAGAATGTGAACTCCTTGAGGGCAGGGACTACTTTTTACCTTTTTTTGTATCCTCACCTAGAACCCTCCTTTGTAATTAGAAGATACAATAAATAATTGTTGAATTCATCTAAATTGTGTTGAACCTAGTTCTTTAGTCATAGAAAAGAAATGAGGAATAGTGGAAAGACTGCTACTGATTTCAGAAGCAAGAGACTTCCACTTGAATCCTGAATCCTAGTGGTGTGAACATCATAAGTTTTCAGTTTGCTTATCCATAAAATGGGGATCATAATACTTACCCTACCTTTATCCCCAGGACAGTTATGAGGAAAGTACTTCCCCAACCTTGAAGTACTACAAAAACTCAAGTTATTAATATTATTTAAAGAAAATGATTGAGACTGTCTTAAAAGAATTTTAGTATTGCTACCATTTGCTTGAGACAGCATGTCACACTACTAGCTAGACCTTACAACTCAGGTAATAAATTGGTTAGTGATACAAGAATTTCTGACTCAGCTTCATAACCCTTACTTAATTAATAAGAGACATCAACCATATCCCTGGTGCTATCTGGTTAGTTTCTACTCTGTCTGAAATTTTAAATTAAATTCCTTAGCATTTGCATAGAAGTTTATTATTTTTTCTGGTATAGATCTTCTCCTTCTGCTATTCATCCTTTGATGTGTAAATATTTATCTTCCCCTGTGCACTCTGAAAAATTCCAAATTCCAAAAATCATGCATCCTTTTCATCAAAGGACTACATTAGGCAAAATAATAAACTTAAAAGCAAATGATATAAATGAAGCCTATACAAGATTGCTGAAAATGTTATTTGGGACCCGTTGGTTTTTGTGTATCATGGGACTGTGCTCTGAGCATATAACAAACCAGTTATTTGAATGTCTTTGCATGTAGATAGGTATGATTATCAGTAGTACCTAATCCCTGAATATTTTTACATCTATCCCTTGGGGCCCAGATCCTGGCTTGGTTGCTTGTGCTGTGGATCCTTGGCTAAGTCACCTAATACCCAATGATCCAATGAATAAACTGAATTTTTCACTTTCCCCCCAGTTATATTGGTATCTGTAGATAAAAGCAAAGATTCAAATTATGCTCTTCATTTCATTCAACATGAATGACATAATAAAATTTATTTTGATGCAACATCGATCTAATCAGAATGACTATGCTTCATCTGTAGACACTAATGCCATGATCTGAACTCTCAATCCAGGGCCAGCACTCTTTCCATTGTATAATGTTGCCTCTTTATGTTATTTTTGGGTTATTTAAAATGTACATTGTAAGCCCCACACCAAGGAATTAGGAAAACGTGCATTTGTAAACACCTACCAATTGCCAGGCATCGTGTTAAGCACTTTGTAAATATCGTCTCATTTGAACCTCACAACAATCCTATAAGGTAAGTACTATAATTTTCTCCAGTTTAGAAAACTGAAGCAAACAGAGATTAGGTGACTTGCCCAGGGTCATACAATTAATAAGTATCTGGGGCCACACTTGAACTCAGCATGTCCTGACTCCAGGCTTAGCTCTTTGTCCACTACACCAAGTAGCTGCCTCTGAGGTCATTATGTTTGATGATTTATAACCAAAGCATTATCAGGAGACTATTGTTGTTAAAGACATTAATTTCTGTGGTAATGAATAATTTGGGATCATTGAAAGGATTGAAAAATTCCCAGACTCTTCTCTCTAATTATTCTACCTTCTGTGATATATTTGTGGGCATAAAGTATGTATAATTGTATGTACATGTGTATACATGTGTGCATACTGTGCAGATTCACATATGGATAAGCATGTTTGTATAATTTGCATGTGCAATGTGTGTACATCTGCATACCTGATTGTATGCATATATAAATGTGTATAGCCATTTTTATGTGATGTATATATATTAGACTAATCCAGAATCCTAGATCTAGACCTAGAAGGGACACCAGAGGTCATCTAGCATGAGCCCTTTATTTTATAAATGAAGATACTGAGTCTCAGGATGGTTAAGTGATTACCTAATGTCACATCGGTTGTAAGTATCAGAAGCAGGATTTAATCCCAACTCCTATTACTCCAAAGTCAATGCTTTTTCTATGAGATCACTGCCTCTGCTCTCTTTGTAAATATATTCCTATAATCTGAACAAACATATTTGGGAGCTTTTATTTTTCCCTTTTAGCATGGGTGCTTAGTGTTTGCAAGGGGTCTTTTCTTAAGGAAAATTGCACATGTGGGTTATGGCGGCTAACCATAAAAATCCTTTGAAATCAGACTGACAATAATGATGTGATGACGGTCATGATCACGACCATGAAGAATAGCTATCATATGTATAACACTTGGAAGTTATCCAACACCTCACATATGTCATCTCATTCAGTCCTCACAATAATACTATGAAGTAGATGCTATTATTTCTTCCCACGTTACAAATGAGGAAGTTAAAGCTAATAGGGGTTATGTGACTTGCCCAGTTGGTCACACAATTAGTCAGTGTCTGATAGAAGTTCTGAACTCTTGTTGCCTAACTTCATGCCCAGGCTCTGCCTGTATTACCTGACCAAGTCAAACAGGCAATAGACATCACGTTGAAAAAAGTTCATGTAAAGCTAACTTTTACTTTCCTAATGACAAGGGAAGGGCTATGATGATGTATATTAGTGACTGTACAAAAAGAGAAAGCGATGACAGAGGCAAGGATTCCAAGAACAGGGGGAATGAGGCATTCACAAGCAGCAACAGTGCCAAGTGATACTTATGCCTTTTGGGGAGAAGGATATAGAAATGTTTTTTGGTTTTACCAGATCTGTGAGTTAATTGATGTTACATCTTCTATAAAATTTATATGCTTATGTTCTAGTGGCAGTGAGAGGTTAAGCAACTTACCCACAATCAAAAAGACAAGGTGGACTTAAATTCAAGTTTTCCTGCCTCCAAAGGCAGTATCCACTACAATAGGCTCAAAAATAATATAACAAGGGAAAGACTGGAATTAGGGCATGAACGTGTCAGAAATTGATATCTTTAATACCTTGCCTAATGATGCATATCTAAGAAGTGTGCTAAGACTCTTTGGCGTTTCTGCATTACTCTCTACATGACTATAGGATGTGGTAGAGAAAGATGTCATGACTGGAATGGATCCTGGAATGCACTTGCTGCATTTGCCTTGCTGTGGATGTCGTTGAGGTTTATGATGTTACAGCAATCCATGTATTTAGAACAAAACTTTTAAGAGGAGCATTTGTAGAATCTCATCAGCAAATAAGAAACCATTTATTTGACTCTAAACAGGACAGTTGACATGAGGTTGCTAAAAACCTTTGGTAGGTATATGTCTTCTTAGTTCTCTTCTTATTTGATTGAAATATATTAGACTTTTTATTCTGAATTTCAGATAGAACTACATAAATGAGCAGATCTAGCACTTTAATTTTATAATATATAATGATTGAATTATATCTATGCATCATGTGCCACCACTATATATGCTACCACTCCCAAGTATGCCCCATCACTTCATGCCAAGATTGTTACAATAGCCTGCTATTTGGTCTCCTTGCCACAAGTCTCTCCCAACTCTACATAATCCTCCATTCAGCTGCCTAAGCGATCTTCCTAAAGTCAACTTTGAACCATGCAGACCCTCCTTCCCCTCACAATTCAATAAACTCAACTGGGGCCCAATCACCCCTAGGATCAAATATAAAACCCTCTGTTTGGCATTCAAAGCCTGTCATAACTTCCCTCCACCACCTTTCCAATCTTTGTATACCTTACAGCCTTCATATACCTTACAGCCTTCCCATACCTTGCCTTTCTGTGGACACTGGCCTCTTTGTTCCTCACACAAGACATTCCATTTCCTGACTGGGCATTTTCACTGGCCATTCCACATGCCTAAAACTCTTTTCTTCCTCATTTCCACCTCCTCCTTTCTTTAGTTTCCTTCATTCTTCAAGTCCAACCCTCTATAAGAAGCCTTTCCAGCTCTCTCTTAATTCTGGTGACTTTCCTCTGTTGGTTTTCTCAAATTTGCCTTGTCTATATTTGGTTTGTACCTCATTGTTTGAACAGTGTCTCCCTTGTTAGACCACCAGTCTCATGAGTGCAGGTGCTGTCTTTTGCCTTTCCTTGCATACCCAGGGCTTTGCACAATGCTTAGCTCATAGTAGGCATTTAGTAAATCCTTGTTGATTGTGGACCAATTGGTTGCCTATTTAATGTTCTTTCTCTAATCAAACAACCAACAACCTCATGGTTATGCTATGTGAAGAGAGCTTCCCCCTATTCCAACCACCAGTCTAGGAGCTCACATATAATTTTTTCTATGCTTCTCAAATTCATTTATCATGTATAATTGTATTATAGTAATTTGCTTATGTCCCATATCTCTTTATGAAGAACTATGTTGAATCAAGATCAAGGCTGTTACCTCTTTGAATTCTATTTTTCCCTAAAATCTAGTCCAACACTTTGAACATCGAACAAATGATATTACATATGTATCATATTCTTGTATAATAAACACATCTCTACTGAAGTCTTACTTTGAAATCTCATTGGGGTGTGGAAATGGCCCTAGTGAAGAGTCTGCCTGCTCAGACATCCTTGAAAATAAGTTGTGCATGATCAATCAGTTACCATCTAGCCATTTGGAATGTTGTGTTGGAGGGGAACACATATGAATAATGATCCCCTTCCCATTTTGTGTACTGCCAAAGATCAAAATAATATAATCCCCAAATAGTCACCTTGAATTGATAAAGGATTCTGCTGCTTATCAGAGTAAGACCCCTTTTATTCAAAGATGGCTTGTCTTATGGAAAAAGAGAAACATATCCACTAATTTTCAGATCTGATAGAGGTTGGAATGCAGAAAACATGATGTTGCCTTCAGTTCTTGAGAGATTTGACCTGAAGACACCTAGATTGTGCATCTGAACTAATTTGATTATAACTTGATTTTATGATGTCACCTCCTTTTACCCTGTCTCTTCTACAAAAGATGAGAGACTTTTGGCCCTGTTCTTCCTGCCTTTCCCTTTTCTCCTTAAAAATAAAGCATACGACTTACCTATACTGTGGCAAGTAGTAGATAGAATGCTGTTTGAGCAGAGACATCACAGGAATAATTTTCTCTCACTTTACTTTCACATAAAAACATATATGTAGAACAAGTTGTTTTGTTAGTACATACTAATGCTCATGATTTATCAGTGCATAAAATTCTAAAATGTCAAAATAATGTATTTCAGTCAGAAAATGACTATTTTATTTCTTATCCTTACAACAATAGCATCTGGGAGCTTCATTTCAACTAGAAAAGTATAATTATAATAAAATATCTAATGACAATGTGAAAGGACAGAAACAAAAGCAGAAGTGACAAGATCACTAAATGAGGGATTCTGAAGGGTAAGCATCATTCAGCTTCTTGTAATTGCCCTCAGAATTCAAACATTCAACAAAGAAGAGAATCAGTTCTACAATTGATATTAATTGATAAATATTTAGAATTATCTAGCTGATATAAAAAAGAGGGCAGAGAACCAAAGTGAATAAGCCCCATGCAATCATTCCTTCTGAGTTCTTAATGGGCAATGATAGTCATTCTCCATAATTTAAGAGAAAAAGAAGAGCATCTTTGGAATGAACCTTGGTTTTTATTCATTTTTTAAGAGGACCAATGACATCATAGGGTGATATGAATTGGATTTAAGTGAGGCAAGGTTGCACAAAGTCATCAGCCTCACTCTCTCTTCCAGAGTCATCAAAGTCCAGTGAAAAGGCAAAAGTAAAGACAACTGACAATGGCCTGGGATCCAGCGGATGACTTTTGATGTCATTGATGTCTGACCAAGCTCTAAGCACCCCACAGAACCTGCTTTAACCACCCTTTGATTGTTGGTCCCTGTTTGATTGTATACCTAACTAACTGATAGATTTGAGGCCTGTTAGTTACCCTCAACCTGCTTTAGCCTGTCTGTGAAGATGGTTTTACTGGGATATGACTGCTGCACATACTACAGCTTCTTGGAGCCAAATGAGAGAGTTGGGTGATGTAACAGCAAGCACCCTAGTATACCTAGGGCGGCTACTAGCACAGGTTCTTAGATCTGCTTTTCTAAAGGAAAGCAACTCAAAATGGGTTAACAATCTTACTTTAATCAAACATATCATTTACCTAGTTCAGGGGGAAAA
>CM053587.1:253151386-253193071 GCA_028646515.1 Pseudochirops corinnae
AAATAACTTATTCACTAAAAGTTGTTCTTAAAAAAATATTGCTGTTCATGATGCTCATTTTTATCTTCATTATTTTGTGTATTTTTCTATGTTTTTTCTAAAAACATTGAGCTCATCATTTCTTATAGCCCAGTAGTATTCTATCACAATCATATATGACAACTTATTCATCTGTGAAATAAATTTTTTAAAATATCAACCCCTAAAGTGTTTAAGTTTGGTCAACTTATCATTCATTATACATGTAGCTCTCTTGTCAATCTGACACTTCTGACATGAGAACCCTTGCTTCAATTTTAGAACATCTCACAGATAATCTTTTTCACACCCACTATACTACCCAGAAACCCTGGAAAATCAGCATCTGGCTTGTTTTACTCTTCCAAAAGGGCCCTTTTCCTCTCTAGCAAGCATATTGGCTAACAAGATATTGACTATAGGGCAGGTTTTATTTAACCTGATAAAAGAAAACATGGAGAATGGCCTTTGCTCACTTGTAATCCTTCTTGACCTCTCTGCAGTTTTTGATACTGTTGATACCTTTTCCTCCCTTGACTCTGCCCTCTCCTGTTTCTCCTTCTGCTTATTACTTCTCAATCTCCCTTCACTGCTTTTCATCTGTATCATGTTGACTAACTTGTGGATCTATCCTAGCTTTCTCTTCTTTGTACTCTCTCACTTAGTAAACTAATCAGTTCCCATTGTTTCAGTTATCACCACAATTCAGAAATCTCCCAGAATGATTTATCCATATAGCTTCCACCCTCGTTCAGACCCTAATAACTTCACATCTGGACTATTATATTAACTTTGTAATTTGTCTCCCTGCCTCACGTCTCTGTCCAATCCATTTTACCATCCACAAAGCTACCAAAGTGATTTTACTAAAGCCCAGGTCTGGCTGTGTTACCACCTGTAAGACAAATAAACATAGGACACAGGAGAGCTGCCAGCACAGGTTTACTCTTGATCTGGTCAGACAGGAAAGACAATAAAAAGGGGTTGATAATTTTACTTTATTCTAATCTAGTTTTCTCAGAAGAGGTTGCTGATAATAGGAGTGTAACTCCTACAGCATTCCCTGATCACCCTTCTCACAAGTACTGGCAAGAATGGGAAGGGGGGTGGGGTGGAACAACTACCCCTATATCTTGATAAGGTCAGTAGATACAGGCACAACTTGTATATCCCCTAAGTCCCCTCAAGCCTCAATAGGGGTCAGTTAAGACACAGCATTCATTCTTTCAACCCTAACATTCCCCTAAGGTTCCCCATTCACTGACCAATGACCACCTGTTTTATAGGGAACGACAAAGAAGGCATATTGCCAGCAATAACCTCACAAATTTACATCATCCCGTCCCCGTATCTCACTGCACAGCCACAGTGGATGTTTATATAATTCATTATTATATAATGCTGCACAAGTGTGATGGTGGGAACTCATATCTAATACCTGGGAACAAGAGATTTTTATAGCTATAGATCCTGGGAAACTGAACTCTAAGAAACAGTAACAAAAATTCACCTTACACACGTTATAATTCATCTTACTTACACTAAAATTGACCTTACTCACACCACCCTACTCAGTAACATTCAGTGGCTCCCTATTATTTCTAGAGTCAAATATAAACTCTGATATTCAAAGCTCTTCCCAAACTGGTCCTTTTATGTCTTCCCATTCTTCTTATATATTTCTCCTTTCCATGAACTCTATGGCCTAGACATACAGGACTACTTGCTGTTCCTCATAGGTGATATTCTATCCCTTATCTCCATGTTTTTGTACTTGCTCTGCCCCATGGGTGAATGTTCTTTTCTATGCTTGTGGTAGAATCTTTGGCATCCTTTAGTGATAGGACTTTGTGAAAGGAGACCTTTCACAGTACCACCCCCCAGATGTTAGTGCCTTCTCCTATAAGGAAGATATCTTCCATATAATCTATATTTACTTTACATGTGACAAATTATGTGTATGTGGATAGATAAACATAGATAGATCTCTATATCTGTATCTATCTATCAATCTATCCATCTATCTATCTATCTATCTATCTATCTATCTATCTATCATCTAAAGTCTTCCCCAGTGGAATATAAGCTTCTTGAGGACATGGACTGTTTTTTAAACTTTTCTCTGTTTCTTCAGCACTTAATACAATGAAATATAGTAGACCCTTAATAAATGCTTTTTGGTTGAGTGATTGGTAGCCAGGCTCTTTAATCTTCAGGAAAATTCTCCTCCCCTTTGCTGAGGGCAGCAAACAGCTCTACTTTCCGGGGCTGGGGGATTCCACCTTCCCATGGGACCCATTCAAATCACATGAGTCATAATGCCAGCTACAGAATCAATCTTGAAGTGATCCCTTATACATATAGTTTCTTGCTATATCAATCTTTCTAGTACCCATATGCAAAGTTCATGAATTTGCTACTTTTCATCGTGGTTCTGTTCCTGGTCCCTGATACACACAGGCCATTATTGAACTAATCTCTCAGAAAGGATGGGCCTCACGTTTCTTCCTCTTCATTATAATAGCCAATGACTGGCACCACATCCTTAGAACACAGGGCATGTGTTAAGGGGGAGGAAGGAATGATACAATGGACCCTCTCCAGATCTGTGTGCATCCCCATTGCCTTGACATCAGAGCTCTTTGCATTCCCCTACTGGAGTAGGAACTCCATGATAAGGAGGAATCCAAACATGTAAATATTGTACTTCTTCCAATAACTAGTGTCTCCTCTGTGTAAATTCAGGTACCTAGTCAAATATTTTGAATTTAATTAAATGAATTGCTGTCTTCAGTCATTAGAGGGTCTAACCTACGATAGTGATTAGACTGTTATACTTGGCCCTGGAGGATAGAACTAGAAGTAAAGATTGCTAGCTGCAGAGAGGTAGATGTTCATGGAATACGGGGAAAAATTTCCACACAATTAAAGCTGTCTAAAAGTGGCATAAGTTATTGTAGGAATGGGTTTCCAGTCACCAAAGATTTTCAAGTAGAGACTAAGTAATGACTGGTGGATTCTTATTCTGGTATGGTTTGGCATAAAAGTCTTCTGAGGGCCCTTCTGAAGCTGAGATTCTGTACTCTCAAGAGAATCTGGGTCAGCTGAGTTAATGTCATATTCTCCTCAGGCCTGATTTTCCCTTAATTTATTATCACTATCTTTTGGAATGGTTGTAATTTTTCTTCTTTCTCCTTAATGTTTTGGAAATGTGCCTGCCTCCCAAATTGGTACTGTCCTTGGCTGCTCTATCTCTCCATTTTACATGAAGAAAATGTGTTTGTTTAACTGAAATGGTTTCTGGATATTTCTGGCCATATTGTGATTAACTATGGCTAAATTTCTCTAAGAGTTGTTAATAAAGTAATGTCTTTACTTTTGCAAATTTCCCATTCTCAGAAGAGATCCATAGATTGTAACAGACTGCCAAAAGGGCCCATAACAGACAAAAAAGTGTTTAATAACTCTTTATCTAGAAGAACTATCATATCAAGTTTCAGATAACTAAGGAAACCCTATTTCCATCCTGAAAACGACAGAGTATTTAGAAATCTGTATTGAGAATGAAGGACAGAAAGAACAATGAATTGAAGGAAGGATGGAAGGAAGAAAGGAAGGAGGAATAAGAGAGAGGGAGGAAGGAAGGAAGGAAGGAAGGAAGGAAGGAAGGAAGGAAGGAAGGAAGGAAAAAAGGAAGGAAGGAAGGAAGGAAGGAAGGAAGGAAGGAAGGAAGAAGGAAGAGGAAGGAAGAAAGGAAGGAAGGAAGGAAGGAAGGAAGGAAGGAAGGAAGGAGGAAGGAATGAAGAAGGAAGGAGGAAGGAAGGAAGGGCATGAGGCAATAAAGGAATAAGAGAGTGAAGTATAAGCATATTGACCAAAGGCCAAATTTAGATAAAACTATAAAAATATAATAATCATCAATTTTTCAACATAGTTTACTTGTACTAAAATGAACCTGCAATTTACTTACATTTACACACTTATCTCCAGCCCACACCCAGAGTCCACTTCTTTAAGGATATAGCAGTGTTTCCAGCTGGTAAAGTCTGATACGTAGCTTTATCTTGAACCTGAGACACAAATCAGCATCATCTAAATTCAGTTAAGATAGATGTCTGAACCCTGCGTCAACATAACAGTAAAGGCAGGGATATATAGATCTTCCCATGAAAGAAAGATGCCATTATTGTCCTGGCCCAATTTCCTAGAGAAATGACAGCACATTCACATGCCCACAATTATCAACACATATGTAGAAGCTAAAGGGAAAAATACCCAGGGGCGCCAGAGTCACACGACTAATATCCAAAGAAAAAAATAAAATTCAAGTTTTCATATTCTAAGATTAGAGCTCTTTCCATAATAGTTCCCTTATGCTTCTCCAAAACTGAAGTGGGACTATAAAATCATAGGACCATTTGTACATATGGCTTATTATAATCTTAGGCTCTTCTAAATTGGGAAAGCTAGAACTTTGTTTTTGTTATTCTCATAAGTTAGTCTAATTCCCTAATAAATTTGATTATCACTTGAAGACAGTTTAAAATGTCTTCTTATTTTACATTCTTACATTTATCTTCCTATTGTGATGTTTCTATGAAATATTAATCCCCCCCTGAATATCAGAGATTATCATTTCAAAATGCAATTTTGATTTGTCTATTTTCATACTGTCTCTTTTCCAAATTGATATTTCAAAATAAACAAAACAAAACCAAAAACCCACAGAGCAACTAAGTTAAATGGAGACATACATTTATTGATGATACTATTTAAAAAGACAGAGAAAGAAATTGAAGCTTAACAAATGATTCTTAAACTTTAATTAGATCACAGCTTCTTAATAATGTAGATGAAGAACAGTAGCAGGTGTTCCTAAATTAGCTGTCCTATTTTGAAGACAAATTTGAAATAAAAGAGAAATTAAAATGTAGTTTGTAATTCAGCTTACAGTTCCATTCAAGGCATGTCTGCACAAGAAAAATGGATGATACAGTTTGCTTCCAAAACCACTTTTTCCTGGTTCTGTATTCCTATAATGAACATATCTTAGCATTCCTTAATTAGGTCGAGATCCATAGCTCTGAAGATGTCTGACCTTCTTCTGGTAGTAATCAATATACGTGTGAGCCTAGGGTTGTCTATAAACATCAGGCAGTAGGAAACAGGAAGAAAAAAAAAGATATCCTGACTGCGCTCCAGTGAGTAATTTCTAGTTTTTCTGTCTTCTGCAAATTTGATAAGTTCTTCATCCAAGTTCCTGAGAAAACATCAGGGCCAATGAAAGATCCTAGATGTTATCCAGTGACAATATCCCTTCACTTCAACATCAGTCAGTCACAGTATATATGAAGCATGTGTAAAAGGCAACAGGTCATTGTTTGGGATGAATCATTTAAGCAGTTTTTAATCCATTTGAATTGTTTTGAACCCATACCTTTGCATTTTCTACACAAGAAGAGCAAGACAGAATTTGCTAAGTGATTCGCTGAAATAAAGATGTTATGTTTATGATTTATAATTGCAATGTCATAGTAAATTAGGTCTCATGCTTCTTTCACATCAATACCTTCCCATATTTGAAGATAATGACTCTGTACCTCCTAAATCTTTTTTAGTGAATGCTAATGATTTCTAATTCCTTCAATCAATCCCCCACGGTTTGAAATGTTCCATTCTCCTGGTCATACTCCTCATGATTTTAGCTTGCAATGTCCCTTTTGCAATGTGGTGCTTGTAGCTTGTTCTGGTATTCCAGGTATTCTCCAATTGGTCTCCTTGCCTCAAGTCTCCGCTCTAATATATCCTCCCATCAGCTGCCGGGGATCTTCTAAAGTTTATATCTAACCATGTTGCTTCTTTCCTCAATAAATTTCAGTGGCTCCTATTATTTCCAGAATCTAATTGGCATTTTAAATTTTTCACATTTTGGTGCTTTCCTACATTTCCAGTCTTCTTCCACTGCATCCCCTCCCCCAAACTTTACAGTCCAGCTGTATTGGTCCATTTACTGGGACCTTAGAGAATTCTTAGTCAATAGTCAATAAATAGTTATTGCTATATGCCAGACATTGTATTAAGCACTGGAGACATATATAAGTAAAAGAAAGAGCCTGCCCTCAATAAGCTTACAATTTAATGGGGAGAAACAATATAAAAAGAGAAGCTGAAAGAGGGAAGGCACAAGGAGCTACCTGGAACAGGGCATGATGTTGCTAGAGTCAAAACCCAGCATTAGTAATGAAAAAAATTAAAGGGTTACCTCAAAAACTCTGAGCCTTCTATAAAGGAAGGCTTGGGTGGGGGAGGGAGGGGAGGGGAAAGGAGTTAATTTTTTTGTCCTTCAAGTTTCTAATCACAGGGGAGAGGCAGATGAGTCAAAATGCATGATGATAAGATTTAAGGAGTTCATCCTGGAGAAGGTGCCATGTTCGTGGAGCTGAAACTAAGCAGAGTCTTGCAAATGAAGGATAGTCCTCACACACGGTACTACATTTCCTGACTCTGTACATTTGCAGATGCTTCCTCATCTCACCTCACCCCCCACCCCCACAACCTGAAAAATTCTCCTTTATTACCTTTGACTACTGAAGTCCCTGGCTTCCTTCAAGGCTCACTTCAAATCCCACCTTCTACAGAAAGCCAATCCTAGTCCCCCAACTGCTTGTGCCTTCCCTTTAAGATAACATTTAATTTAGACTGTATGTATCTTGCATATACATATTTATTTTCATGTTGTCCCTCCCATAAGAATATGAGTTCCTTGGTTAAGGTTGTGGGGGTATGTTTTTGTTTTTCTTTGTATCCCTAGTGCTTAAAATAGTGCCTGATACATAAAAAGCACTTAATAAATGTTCCTTGAATAGATGAATGAATGACTAGGTTGACTGTCTACTCCCTCCCTTGCTCCAGAAATTATACTTTATTAATATAGCCTAAGGTTACCACCCTTCAATATTTCCCAGAGTTAATTCACCTCCAAGTTTTTACAACTTTTCTGAATATTTTCTCTTGAATTCACCTCTTTCTGTCCATTTCTATAGTCATTATCTAAATCAAATTTTACTCTTTTCGTGTCTGGATTACAGCAACAAATTCCTATCTCATCTTCCTACCTGCAGTCCCTCCCTTAGAATATGAATGTGTGAGGGTATGGGTGGGTGCGTAGTTATATCTACATGCCAGGTCAAAAATGGGTTGAAGTGGGGGTACAGTATTGAATTGGTACCACAACAATAATGAACAACACCAAAAATTTTCAAACTGTTCAATTAAACTTTAAATGAATGAACTGATTCTATCACCTACTTCTGCCACCAAAAACAGAGAACTGAAGCACATACAACTATACGAATAAAGTAGTGCATTCATTTTGCCATCTGTTACACAACCATAACTAGGTCTTCTTTCCAGTGCTCTATAATTCACCCAGTGCTCAAAACTATGAACCTAATACTGAAGAAGCCATTTTTACTAATAAATAAGTCCTTTCACAAAACTGTTCCTTGCCTCATGAATGCATTTAAGTTTAATTTTATATTTCTTGACTCCAAAAATGTGCTCTCTAAAGCATTTTATTGACTCACTGCTTGGTTCAATGGCTCCATGTATTTATTCCCATAGAGGACTGATGAGATTTCACAAATGTTTCCTTCAGATGTTAGGCACTAAACCACCTCTAGCCACAGCCAAGGATTCATTGAAAAGTATCTGGTAAATAAACATAACTTGGCCCATTGTTGTTTTCTTCTTTCCTGTTCAAAAGAATATATTTGCTTTCAAGGTGCATATACTTTGTGCATCACACCTAGCCAGTTTCTAGAAATAAGCATCATGAAAGCCCTACGTGAGAGTAATGTATACCACTAGAATGAGTCAGTGAGAAGGGAAGCCTTTATTAATGGATAGGATAATAGAATTCTTTCAAAGACAAGATGAAAGGCTGTTTTTAGATTACACATGTGCACAGACTTCAACTTTCTTGACTATCATTTCCTTCTTCCTATTTCAAAGTGTTCCTCTGCTAGTTTGAGAATGAGTGCTTCAAAAAAAATTATTAATCAGGCCAAAATAAAGTGTTCATTACCGTTTCATTATAGGCTAATTCAAAAGAAACTCAGTATTTCTACACATTTTTAGAGATGACAGAAGCATTTGATTTCTAACATAGCATGATCCTATGGCATTGAGGAAGATAGCACGGTTTTTAGAAAGATTTTATTGAGCAATCAAATGCACATAAAATATAAAACTATTAAAGCTTAAAATTACACTAAGACTTCTGGACATTCTATATTACTGTTTAAAAAATCCATCCCGACTGATTTTTCTGCCTCAGAAGACCAATTAGCAAGTTTCTTAACTGAGCTACATTATAATTCTAGCTATTAACTTTAACTGTAGTTGTTAGTGTCTATTAGTGAATGATTACTTGTTTGAACTTCATATCATAGATTTAGATATGGAAGGGACCTCAGAGGCTATCTAAATCAATTCTTGGTTTTTTTGTAGATGAGGAAATTGAGATCCAAGGGATGTATAGCAACTTACTTAAGGTCACATAGGTTGTTGGCGTTAGAGGCAGGATTTGACCAAAGCCAGTGTTCTTTCTACTGAACCAAACTGCCTCCCTATTTTGACAAACCTTTTCTCAATGTATACTTCACTAAGCAGGGATTATTTCACAAAATTCCCCTTCTCATGATGCCTCAGAGTGTAAGGAAGGTGCCTTGCATTTTGATCATGTCTACACAGGGTAAGTTCTAGTAGGCTCTAATAAGCTGTAAAAGTTGGTTGTACAGGCCTATTGGCATTTAAATTGGAACTGTCCAAAAGTGAAAGGCACTGCCTTAAGAAATGGTAGGTTATCCTGTCACCAGAGATCTTCAACCAAAGGATAAACCCTTTGTCAGGTGTTTCATAGTGAGGATTCCTTTCATGTATGGGTTGGACTAGGTGGACACTGTGGTTCATTCCCTGAAAATCTGTAATTTTCTGATATGGTGTTGACAACAAACTGTGTCTGCTACTTGAGGAAAAACCTAGAATAAGTGTGAAGAGACTTGGCACCAAGTTGCCTTCCAGTTCTACAATAATGATGATAGAGTTGTGGGAAAGAAATAGGCACTAAGTCTCGCAAATTAGTTTAACTATTCTTCTAATGTTTAAAGAACCCATGAAAACTCATTCCTTCAAAAGGCTTATCCCCACTATGAGAGATTTAATCTAATTGAACTTATAACTTATCACTTGACTCACCAGGTAGATATGTATTAAGGGGAATAAAAAGTATTATAAAATCAAAAGCTACCAAACAAATTTTTGTGAGAAAATATTTGTGTCATATAGATTGTATGGATTCATTTTCATTTCCAAATTGATAACTTCAACTTGTACTTATGGCTAGGTTCCTCCAGGTTCAAGGCACTCTATGGATTGACACTCCTAAAACTATAGTAAACCAATGGTTTACCTTCAATTTGTGTGCAAGTTGATGAAATGAACTCAAAGCAAAGGCAATTGACGAAATGGTATAGATGAGCAGGAGTAACAAATCATCCTCTAGCCTCCATCATAGTTTCCCCTTCTGCCAAAGAAAAAAAAATCAGGCATCAGTTGGAAAAGTATGTACTTATGTAAGTTTATTCACAGAGAGGCACTCATTAGAGAACATAGGCAGCCAAGATCAGTCATGTCTTTATTGATGCAAGACCCATCTGTCCTTAATCTCATGGTATCCTCATACTGCTTCTTCCCAGATGCAATGTTTCAACTGCTTAAGTTACTTTGACAAATATCCTGGGCTTACTCTTTCCTGTAGCTCAACTCCTGATTGTCAAGGCTAACTCTTAACTGAACAGCTGAACACTCTGAATTTTCTCTTTTCTGGTATCTTCTACCAAGCAAGTGGTTCTTTTTTAAGATATCATTGATAATGGGATGGATGTAGGAGAGATAAATACCATAGTCCCCACTGTAGTCTGGAAGAATTGTAAAGGAGAAACAAGGAATGATTCCCTCTCATGAGTTGAGTTCTTCTTCCACAGCTAGCTCTCTTGTCAACTGCCAGAGGTGATTCCCTCAACTGAAAAGACTACTCCTAGTTTAACTAATTGCATAATTAGCAAGATTAATTTTTAAAGGCTACCAGGGACATGGCTGATCCTTCACAGTCATAGCCAGTGGCTATCTTCTTAAACTAGGTGGCAAAATGGATAGAGCATTGGGTCTAGAGTCAGAAAGACCTGACTTCAAATTCAGCCTCAGACATTTACTAGCTATAGGATCCTAAGCAAATCACTCAACATCTGTTTGCCTCAGTTTCCTCAACTGTCAAATTGGGGTAGTAATAGCACCTACCTCCTAGGATAGTTGTAAGGATCAAATGAAAAAAAATTTTGTAAAGTACTTAGCATAATGGCTAGCATATTGTAGTTACTTAATAAATGCTTATTCCCTTCCCCTTTCCTACTCAACAACTCCATCAAATTTGATTGAGAAAATTTTTCATGCCTCTAAAAGAAGCTAAGAAGTAGAGCTGCTTCTTTACATTTCTTTCAAAAATGGGTTGAATGGGTGAATCTTAGTTCTTCACCTTTTGTTATCTTCTAATAGTTCACTCGGTGTGAGCTATACAAGATCTTGAGTCTTTTACAAGATTGTAAATGTTCATATCTTAGTGTATCAGAATCTCTTGCCTCCTCTTTACATTTATCAGACTCATCAAGTGTAAGTGGGAATTAAATTGAATAGGACAAGTCCTCTGATAAATCTCCCACATACCTACTACTTTCAAAACATTGCAGTGAGAGTGGCTACTTGGTGGTGCAGTGAAAAGAGCACTGACCCTGGAGTCAGGAGGACCTGAGTTCAAATGTGGCCTCAGACACTTAACATAAAACTAGCCATGTGACTTTGGGCAAGTCACTTAACCCCAGTTGCCCTACCTTCACCCCTCCAAAAAAGCAGAAAAAAAAACATTGCAGTGAGTTAAGTATCAAAAGTACTGTTAGCCTTGTTTTACTGCCTACATTTACAGATGAGGTCAAAATAGATCTAATTTCTTTTACCAGAATCACACAATTAATAATTATAAGAATTGTAAAAGAGTAGAAACATAAGAATCCTTCTTGACAATCTTCTACAGCAAAGAGAATTACAGCAATTGGCCTGTATTATAAGATTATTCCAAGTATCCTGGTTTAGAATATTCAAAACCTTGATCATTAGGGGGAAAAAAATCAGAAGTCTTTGAATCTCTCAAAGAAGGAGATTAGAATAACAACAGGCTAATAGGAAATAATCTTTGAAGGAAGTTTCTCTGATAAAGATGTCATATCCCAGATATGTAAGGAACGGATTCAAATGTATAAAGAATAAGAGTCATTCCACCAATGATAAATGGTCAAAAGACATAAGCAGGCAGTTTTCAAAGGAAAAAAACCAAGTTATCAAGAACCAGGAAAAAAAGGGCTCCAAGTCACTAATAATTAGAAAAATAGAAATTAAAGCATCTCATCAGACTGACAAAGATGAACAAAATATCAGTTGTTAGAGAAATGTAGAAAAAATAGGTACTTTAATGCATTGTTGGTGGAGCTGTGTGAATTGTTGCAACCTTACTGTAAAGCAATTTGAAATCACCTAAAAAAGTCATGAAACTCCTCACGCCCTTGGTCCTAGTGATACCACTAACAGGCCTATATCCTAAAGAGATCAAGAGGAAAAGGACTCATATATACAAAAATTATAGCAGCTCTTTTTGTGGTGGCAAAGAACTGCAAACAAAAGAGGTGCCAATAAAATGGAGAGGATCCAACAAATATATAAAAATACAATGAAATATCACTGTACCACAACAAATGATGGCAGCAACCGTTTTAAAGAAACCTGGGAAGACTTATGTGAACTGATGCGAAACAAGAGAAACTTTATGTAACAATTGATAGAATAAAGGCATTATTAAAAAAAACTTTGAAGGGCTGAAGACCTCTAATTAATGGAATGACTAACCACAATTGCAGAGAACTGATGATGAAGCATACTATCACCTACTGATGAAGGTGATGGAACCCAGATTTATAATATGGCATACATTTTGAAATGTCAGGGTTTATTTTGCTAGACTATTTATGTTTGAAATGAGGGTTTAATCTTTCTTTTCTTCCCAATAGTGAAAAGGAGAAAATGCATTGATTTTAAAATTGAAGATACATTTTTTTAAAGTTGTCTTTTTGTGCCAATCAGTGTTCTAGGAATTATGTATACAAATTCTAAAAATGTAACAATTCTAACTTCAAGGAGTTAACGTTCTATTTGGAGGAGACAATATGTACACATATAAGTATATCCAGAACATATGCCATGCAAATAAATGAATGGTAGTCAGAGAAAGAGGGCACTAGTAGGCAGGAAATCAGGAAAGATTTCATATTGAAGATGGTGATTAAATTGCATCTTGAAGTAAGAAAGAGATTCTTTGAGGTAGGTGAGGAGGGAAACTTCTAAGTTTGAGGGATAGTTGATGCAAATAAAACACAGTATAGTATGGGAGATGGAGTGTCATGTGTGACTTAAAGACTATTTTAGCATACTCATAGACTGAAGGGTACTCTATGAAATTTAGTGTTGTATAATGAGACTGGGTAGATAGATTGGGGCTAGATTATAAAGGTCTTTAGAAGGCAAAAAGAATAGTTCTTATTTGATCATAGAGGCAATAGGAAGACCCTGCTATATATTGAGTAGGGGAATTACATGGTTAGATTTGTGTTTGAGAAAAATCACTTTAGCAGCTACATGGACAGTGGATTGGAGAAGGGAAATATTTGAGATAAGGAGTGTAATGAGAAGATTATTGCAATAGTTCTTATGAGATTCTGAGCTAGGAGTGGTGGCCATATGAGTGGAAAGAAGGTGACAGACTCAAAAGGTATTATATAGATAGAAATAGCATTTTTTTTTAAATTTTGATTGAATATTAGGGTAAAGGACAGCAAAGAGATACAAAGGAAATTCTGAGATTGCAAACTTGGGTAACTAGAAGGATGGTAGCCTCAATAGAAATAGGGAATGTTGAAAGAGGAGCAGAGGGTGGAAGAGATAATGAATTCTGTTTTGGACATGATGAGTTTGATATGCCTATGTGATACGCAGATTTTAAATGTTAGCAGGTTGTAATTCTGGGACTGGAGATCAGGAAAGAATTTTGCCTTCTAGATCTATAGACCTGGGACTTATCTTTGTAGAGATGATGAAAGAATCCATCAGTATTTATGATATATTCTTATTTTTCTTTCTTCGTTTAAAATATATATGTATATGTAGATTTCTTTTTTGTATCATTTTCATTTACAAATACATTATTTCCCTTTCTCAACTCAATGAACCAACCCTTGTAAAAAAAGAAAAAGAAAAGAAAAGAAAAAACAATTCAGCAAAACTAACTTACGTATCAACTAAGTCCACCAGTCTATGTATACTCAAAATCCTCAAATAAAGGAGGAAAGTATATTTTCCTGTCTCTAGAAGGACCAATGAAAGAGAATTCAATTTCAGAAGTCAAAAAGAGAGTGACAGCAGAGAAGGGAGAGGCACCTATTTATTCACCTGTTCGAGGAGTTCAGCTACAAAGAATAGAAGATATTATAGCATAATAGAAGGGATGGGAGGATCAAGTGTTGTTGTTGTTGCTGTTTTCAGAATAAGAGAGAACTTGGACACGTTTGTAGGAAATATGGCGAGCCAGTACATAGACAGTTTGAAAATAAGTGAAAGGGTGGGGATGATAGAAGGGACAATCTTTTAGAGGAAACAGGATGGAATGGACTCAAACAAGTAGAGGGGAATAAGGCCATTTTATCATAGGAGACCAGTGAAGGAAAACAATTGCAGAAGACATCTGAGTGATGAGATGAGGTCTTAAGAAACTTCTAGTTTTTCATTTTTTGATGTCACAAAAAATTGTTTCTATGAATATTTTGTGTACATGGGACCGTTCTGTCTATCTTTGACCCCTTGTGAATTTATGCCTAGAAGTGTGATCTCGAGGTGAAAGGTACATTTTTATCACTTTTTTAAAGTGTAATTCCAAATTGCTGTTGAGAATATTTGGACCAGCTCACATTCCCACTAACATTATATTGGGGCCCATCTCTGTTTTCATCATGCAGCTTTGGGAAGATTTGCTTTGCTGCCCAACAGCATCACCATGTTCAGCAAATATTCACTATCCTGGATTTATGAGGCGTGAAAAACAGCCACTGGGAAATCTCAAAATAACTCATCCTGTCCTGAAATCACTATGTCAATGTTCAGAAGTTGCATATAGAAAACAAACAAAAATGATTTTTAAAATGTGACATGAGACTGGGAAGTAAGCACCTGTTTTTCATGTGGAAGGTTTGGGAGGGATACTGGGGTTACAAGACGGCCACTTTAGGAGGTGAGGGTGGGAGGAGGGATGTCAGTGTTGTCTTGGTAACAATGGAAAATGGAGCAAAAAGAGAAATTAGCTAATAGTAGTAACTGTATTTGTTTCCGCCTACTCCTGCCTCACTGTCCCCAATGTGCCGAGGGCTCCAGTTGCCTAGTTTCAGCAACAGCTTGAAGAAGACTCAGAATGATCAGTTCAATTGTTTATACTCCAGTTTTGTGCTATTATTGGCTATTTTTTCCTTATCTAGCTATCTTCCTCACAGGCTCACACGTGGTATAACTCCACAGTTGGGGCTCAAGCTTTAATGTGTATGTTGAAATTTATAAAAACATTGTGAAGTTAGGAAATATGGTTCTCCTAAAAAATGTGAAATCACAAGCAGAAATACACACAAACTTCTCTAATTGTAATAAGTTTTGATAGGTGACAGGAGATCTGGGCCAGTGATTTCATCTATGTAGAGAACTCCAGGAAAATCAACTCTTTCCACAGATGCAGACTGACACCTCCTCAACAATTAGAGGATAGTTAGGTGGTACAGTGCATAGAGTGCCAGGTCCAGAATCAAGAAGACTCATCTTCCTGAGTTCAAATCTGGCCTCAGACACTTACTAGCTGTATGACCCTAAGCAAGTCACTTAACCCTGTTTGTCTCAGTTTCCTTATCTGTAAAATGGGCTGGAGAAGGAAATGGCAAACCACTCCAGTATTGTTGCCAAGAAAATCTCAAATGGGGTCATGAAGGGTTGAACACAATTCAGAAATAACTGAATGACACTATTCTTAATTGTTTGGGGGGAGGGGTACTAAGTAGCACACTCACATTAGTTGAGTCAGTATGTGTTAGAAGCAGAATTCAAACTCAATTCTGCCTGACTCCAAGACTCTAAAACCTCTATGCACTACAACACTCTGGCTCTCCCTAACAATTATATAGATACACATGCATACAGACATACACACCCTCTATTTCAATGGACCTGTTATTCCAACAACATGAGTGTTCACCACATTATTTGACAAATATTTAACTTACAGGTAGTTTTGATCACATATTACGTTTTACAGGGCTAAATAACCAAATACCTGATATATTAAAAATGAAATATAAAATCTGCAAATATGTACAATTCAATCATAAAATAAATCACAAACATCATAGTAATATATATACATATATAAGTACAAATATACACAAAATAGACACAATCACTTCTCATTCTATTCTGCTCAAGAACTCATTCTGAATATTGCCTAATTCCTGATAAATATTGATGTTCATGTCCCTGATCCATCTAATGGAATCCCACACTATCAACTTCTTCATCAAGTTAGCATACTTTAGACTGATCTTTAATTTACATAACACAATATCCATTAGCTGTATCCCATCCTCCTAGGGCCCCCCAGTATCAGCCAGTTGTAGTATATACCCAGTAGCCTTCCTGAGTCAGACCATCTAATTCTTAATTTTGCCATTCCTGTCTATGAAAGACTGAATATCTATTGTGATGGCAGTGCAGTTCATATCATTGTCTATCTCTGTCCATTCATCCTGTGTGTCTGTTTTCCATATGGTTATATTTGCATAAACAGGTATATATACATACGCATATACACACATACAGGCAAATCACCTATACCCCACATTTATATAGTGCTTTGAAGTTTACAAAGTACTTTTTCACAACAACCCTATATGATTGTTAGTGCAAATATTTCCCTCCATTTTACAAAGGAAGGGACTGTGGCTCAGAGAGAGCTTAAGTGAGCTTCCCTGGTTCATACAGAATATATTTTTATTGAAGCTTATGTACAAGCCAGGGAGGGGGAGAGTAGGGAGACAGAGAGAGAGAGAGAGAGAGAGAGAGAGAGAGAGAGAGAGAGAGAGAGAATTTTTAAAGTCATTCTGAGATTAAGTCTATGGAGAAAAGCCAAGTAGAGAGCAATTATCCGGGGACTTAAATAAGTATAAATGCCCTGCCCAGATAATTCAGGGGGATACAGTTGTAAACAACAACTCAGAGCATCAGACTTCAGTCAAATCATTGAAAATTACCAGAGATGCCTGCCTAAGTAAAACAGCAACTAGGAAAAAGTAATGGTAAGTGGAAAATAGGTATTTCTGCCCTGAAATCAACTGGTTTCACATATTTTAATAAATAAGTAAAAATCCTTGTTTAATTTAAACAGCTTGATCTGGTTTCACCTGAATTCAGAATGCCCTGCTTTTATCTCTTGAGTATTACTATGGAAACAGAAGAGGATCACCATGCAGGGCTTGCTTCACCAGAGTTAAATGGGTCTCCAATAAAAGATGTGAAATTACAACCAAAGAACCATAAAATATATATCATTAGGTTAGCACAGTTCTCTGCTTCTCTTGCTTTAATACATGTTCTATGAGGCCTGAGAATAATTGGGTAAATGAAATTCATTCTCTCCAAAGGGAGCATCTGCATTTAGACTATATCCCTTCTCTGGTAAGGGATATGAATTTACCTTTTGCACAGTTTCAAAGAAATTTACTTCTTGACACCATGTGGGTTTATGACACTGCTTTCTTCTCCTCTGTGACTCAGAACCCTGTTTTTTAATTCATACCAAGGCATGTCTTGCTATTCTCTGAATCAGACATTCTGCCAGTTTAATGTCAGTAACTTCTATGTGCTAAGATTCCGAGACTTTTCTATCTTGGAGTTAAAGCATCCTAGAAACCTGTCTGGTAAAGCTGCCTTGTAGGATTATAGCAAATAGGAAATTCTCCTCCCTCTGATTCTAGAAGGTTTGATGAAATCAATCAATCAAACAATAAGCATTTATTAAGCATCTGCAATACACCTGAAATTGTTCTAGGCATTGGAAATACAAAGACAAAAATGAAACCTCAAATGTCTTCTATTCTACTGGAGGAGGTAATGTACACATATAAGCCTATGCAACATAAAATCATTTGCAAAAGGTGAATACAAATGGGCAAACTGTTAATGTGACAATGTGGCCTGAAAAACAGGCTCCTCATTTGGGGGACAAGGGTAGGCCCAAAGGAAGCTTTCCTCTTGAATTTCACACCTTTGGAACATGCCTTTGTCCCCTAATTCCTCTAAACACTGTTCCAGAGAGTCATCATCAACATCAGTTGGTCAATAAATATTTAATAAGCACCTACTATGTGCCATATACTGACAGTGTAATATCATAGCATTATGCATGGCTTACTATAAAGAACCACTAAAGCATAAGGAATCTCAGAGGATGAATCACATACAGATCAACAGATTTCACATTGATAGTAATTACAGATTATAGCTTTGTCCAACTTCAAAGAAGCCCTTGATCTTGGGGAAACAAGGCCTTTTCTGGCTGCATCTCCTTGTTCAGGCCAAAGTTGCCCTTAGCATTCATATATTTTTCACACTGAAAGGGGCCTCATTTTAGAGATGAGGAACTTGAGGACAGAGAGATTAAATGACTCATCCTTGCTGGGGGTTTTTTCTACTTTTCCTCATTGTCAATCTTCCTCCTTCAAAGTAGCTCCCTTGATATTGTAGGTGGATAGCTTTTTCCTCCATATTTTCCTTCACTGATCTTGCTGGGTGTGCGGCTCTGACGGCTTCCTCAACTTTTACCCAGTTCCTGTTGCTTGCTCAGATTCTTCTTTTTCCCCTTTTTTATTTTGTTGGTCCTTAGTTTTCAAAATTCATTACTCTCCCCCTCTATATCAACATCAATGATCTGCTCCACTCCCTATTGTTCTGTCTCTTGTCAGTCCATCTCTGACATTTTACACTGTTAGCATCCATTTGAAAAATCATATTTTTATTTAACCTACTTCTCTCCATATGATGCCTGTCTATTAAAATGGGGGACATATAATTCACACAGAGTTTGATAGAGCGTATTGTTGTCACAAGAGTGGTTTTTTGCAACTGCATTGGATGTATTTATATTCTTTTAAGATTAATTTGGTCCCTATGTATGTACATTCTTGTCCCTTCCTCCTTGCAAGTAAAGATTGTTTTGTTTGTGGTATTTAAGTCATCAGTACCTAGCACCGTGCCTGGCGCAGAGTGGGCACTTAAAAACGTGTATTGGTTAATTGATGTTTTCCCAGACAGAAGAATCAAAGAAGTGAAACAAATTATATGGATGGAATTAGGGAGAACCAAATATGAGTTCTATTTATATAATGATATAAATTAACAATATCATTTATACTCATATCATTTGACATTCACCATGATACCTTGAAGAATATCATAAGAGGTTTGTATCAATATTGGAACTTGAGCCTATATAAACAAAAACCAATATGGTGGTATTAAAAGAGCACTGAAAGGCAGCTAGGTGGCTCAGTGAACAGAGCACCAGCCCTGGAGTCAGGAGGACTGAGTTCAAATCTAGGCTCAGACACTTACTAGCCGTGTGACCTTGGGCAAGTCACTTAACCCCAATTGTCCTGCCTTTCCCCCTCCAAAAAGGAAAAATAAAAATGAAAGAGCATTGAAATTGGTATCAGAAGACTTGCTTTTAAGTCCTCTTTCCACAATTTATTACTTTTGTGACCTTAGAAAAATCAGTTAAACTTCCTGTACTTCTATTTCCTTATATGAAAAATAGAGAGTTATACGTATATGATGTCTAAAATCCCCTATGGCTCTAAATTCTGTAATTTCTTGCCTCTGCATACAACAAACACCTTTGTCAGTTGTTCATCTGTTGCTGGTAGGACACCAGAGCTATTTCAAGTTGTACTGAATTTTGAATTGCTGGAAGCAGATGTAGCATCTTGTAATGTGATGTTGCATGTGTATCTCTAGAAGGGGGTGATATTCTTTGGATTCTGCTTTGCCCTGGAGAGGTGGTGAATCATTAACATACACTAATTGAAACAAGTGAGGAGAGTTTCAAGTTGAAGCCTAGAGCATCTCCAGTGAGAAGTAATCAATAGAGAGAATTTCAATCTTTGAAATGTACTACCCTTAGGTGGGTTGATTCAGGCAGAAGTTGTTAGAAGAATCATAAATTTGTAGAAATTTTCATTTTCCTTGCTGTTTATTATATTCACTGACATACAGGGTGTCTCTAAAATCTGAACACATAGGAAATCTCATTAACTATAAATATTTTCAAGAAATGAAATGAATTAAATTTTCAACATTTTATTTAATTAGCTTAAGTTTTAGCCATGACAATTTTATATGGACTAAAAGCTTTCATTAGCTATTGGGGACTATTTTCATATGAATGAGATTAATTTAATTTAATTAATTAATGAGAGTTCCTATGTGTCTCCTATGTCTTCCTATGAAATCTCACTTTATGCTAATTAAATAAAACACTGTTGAAAATTTCATTCATCTCATTTCTTGAAAATATGCATAGTTAATGAGATTTCCTATGTGTCCAGACTATAGGGACATCCTGTATACTAAAAGGATGGTGGAGAAAAAGAAGTTATAGGGCCAGAGAAAGAGTTAAAATTTCAGCGGACTTCATGGGCTTGTCTTTTGCCATGGGCCACTTGAGTACCAGCCTCAAGTGTGTGCAGAGACATGACAGAGAATCAAAACTAGGCAGGTAGTTCGCAGGGAAGAACTCCATTTAATGATGATTTGAACAAGATTTTTAAAGATCCAAAGGACAAAGATTCAAGTATTCTCATCAATAAGCTTAGTTTGTTACATCCTGAGATAATATCATAGTTTTATCATTACAATAGTCTGATACATCCTGGAAGTAGCTCAGATAAAATCAGGTTTCTGAATTCTAGGCACCAAAAGTCTTGGGAAGGCCAACAGGTCTTTGGGAAGTCAACTAACATTTTTAAAGGCATTAACAAAGAGGATGCAAATGAGAGCAGGCTTTCAAACATCTAGGTTTTGTCTAGGTGAAATCATTGTCTTTAATCTGTTATATCCTGGAACCAGAACAGGATGGAATTTTAATAAGGGACATGTCTTTTTAGGTGTCTGAAGTGTTGGGGGCAAAAGCCCTGCTTGATGTCAGGGTCTCATACAAAAGTCCTTTCAAATGTACTCCCAGGGCACCAGCCTTTTCAAGCCACAGTCACCTGGAAAGGCACATCATTAAGATCTTTATCTGAGTCCTGGATTCAGCCTCTGTGGCTTCCCATAGTCCTTAAACATGGAGGCAATGTTGGTCAGTAAATAAGCATTTATTAAGTGTCTAGTATAGGCCATGTACTATGCAAAGCACTGCGGATACAAAATGAAGGGAAAAACAGTTCCTGTCTATAAGGAGCTCACAATCTAATGGGGAGACAACACCCAAATGAATTTGTACAAACAAGTTATATGCATCAGAAATATTTAGTGGGGGAGGGGAGGAAGGGGCATTAGAATTGGAAAGGCTTCTTCTAAAAAATGGGATTTCACTTAGGACTCGAAGAAACCAGCTAAGGCAGAAGGCAGAAATGAGGTAGGAGACTATTCCAGCATAGTTACAAACAGAGAAAATGGTTGGAGCTGGGCAACAGTGTCTTGTTTTTGTAATAGGGAAGAAACCAGTGCCACTGTATGGAACAGTATGTGGTGAAGAGTAAGGTGTAAGAAGACTGAGAAGGTGGGAAGGACTTAGCATATAAAGAGCTTCAAGCACCAAACAGAAGATTTTATTCTTGATCTTGAAAGCAATAGAAAGCCACTGGAGTTTATTGAGGGGAAGGGGGAGTAACACAATCAGATCTGAGCTTTAGGAAAATTATTTTAGTGGCTAAATTAAGGATGGATTGGAGTACAGAATGACTTGCAGCAGGCAGAACCACCAGCAGGGGATTGCATGGTTCCAAATATGAAGTGATGAGCGACTATACCAGGGTAGTGACAGCATCAAGAGAGCAGAGAGCACATTTAAGAGATTTTTCAATGATAAAATTGACAGGCCTTGGCAATGGATATGGATACGAATGTGAATGTAAGATATGGAGTAATAGATAGTGAGGAGTTGAGAATAATACCTAGATTGCAAACTTGGGGGACTGGAAGGATGATGGTGTCCTTGACAGTAATAGGAAAGTTTAGAGGGAGAGAGGGTTGAGGGATAAAGATAATGAGTTCAATTTTGAACCTATCTGATGTAAGATGTCTATTCGACATTCAGTTTGAGATGCCTAAAAGACACTTTGAGACATGAGAAGAGATGTTAAGGAGGTATAGGTAGATTAAGAATCAGCATAGAGACAATCATTAATTCCATGGGAACCATTAACATCACCAAGGAATAGCATAAAAGAAGAGAAGAGGGCCCAGGACAGAGCCCTCTGGGAAACCTGCAGTTAGTGAGTGTGACCTGGTTGTGGATCCAGCCAAAGAGACTGAAGAGTGCTCAAAAAGCACTCAAAAAGCAAAAAAGAGGAGAACCAAAAAAATGTTTTTAAGTTAGAAAAAATAATAACAAAATTCATTTGGAAGAAAAAAAGGTCAAGAATATGAAATGAACTAAAGGGAAAAAAAACATGAAAGGAGGTTTAGCAGTACCAGATCTTAAACTATATTATAAGGCAGTAATTATAAAAAATATCAAGGTAGATCAGTGGAACAAAGTAGACATGCAATCTTCAGCAGCAAATGACCATAGTAACCTTGTGTTTGATAAGCATAAAGACTTAAGTTTTGGAGAAAAGAATTCATTATTTGGTAAAACACTTTGGAAAAGCTGGAAAGTAGTCTGGCAGAAATTAAGCATAGACCAATATCTTACACCATTCACCAGCATAAGGGCAAAATGGATAAATGACCCAGATATGAAGAGATATTACAGGAAATTTTGGAAAACATGGAACATATTACTTATTATACTTATGGATAAGTGAACTAGTTGTGAACAAATGATAGAGGGCATTGAGAGGTGTAAAATGGATCATTTTAATTACAATAAATTTAAAAGGTTTTGTACAAATAAAATAAATGTAGCCAAGATCAGAAGGAAAGTAGAAAATTCATGAAAAAATTTATAGACAGTTTTTCAAATAAAATCTCATGTCTCAAATATATAAAGAATATTGTCAAATCTGTAAGAACATGAGTCATTCCCCCATTGGTAAATGATCAAAAGATATGAACAGGTAGTTTTCCAATAAAGAAATTGAAAAAAAATTATAATTAAAAAATGCTCTAAATCATTATTGATCAGAGAAATGCAAATTAAAACAACCTTGAGATATTATTTTATGCCTATCAGATTGGCTAAAATAACAGAAGGGGAAAGTGACAAATGTTGGAGGGGATGTGGAAAAATTGGGACATTAATTCACTGTTGGTGGAATTGTGAAGTAATAGAACAATTTTGGAGAGCAATTTGGAATTATGCCCAAAGAATTATACAACTATCTATACCCTTTGACCCAGAGATACTATTACTAGGTCTGTTTCCCAAGATGATTAAGAGAGAGGGAAAAGAACCTATATGTTCTAAATTATTCCTAGCAGCTCTCTTTGTAGAGGCAAAGAACTGGAAATTGAGGTGATACCTGTATGGGATAAGTGAAAACTTCGCAATTTGGGGTGGTTAACTTTCCCTTTCTCGTTCTCAAATTGCTTCTGTCAATCACTTTTATCTTTCTTTGTCTGTTTTCCCACCTTGGTGGGACCGTCCCCCTCTCTTTCCTTGCTGTCCCAGTTGGGGAAGAATTTGGTGAAGTATGCCTCTCTAACAATGAGAGAGGAAATAGTAGGGGAGGGATCTTGACTAAGTTAAGTTATAAATTCCAGTACTATCTTTTGTAACTTGCCTTTTCTCCATGATGAGTCATGGGTAAGACCGCACTCTTCTCCCAGGGAAGAGAATAAACTCCTGTTCTTATCCTAAGAAATTTCTGTGTTTATTTCTTTTCACTAAATTAAGGATGAAGGATATTTTTCATCCCAAACATATCCATCAATTGGAGAATAGCTAAACAAGCGGTGGCATATGATTGTGATGGAATACTATTGTGCTGTAAGAGGTGATGAGCTCAATGATTTTAAGAAAAACACATGGAAAAACTTGCATGAAATAATGAAGAATAAATGGAGCAGAAACAGGAGAACATTATATACAGCAATAACAATGTTGTTTTAAGAACGACTTTGAGCAGTCAAGTCATTTTGACTATCATGAATACCCATATTAACTACAAAGTACCTGTGAAGGAAGATGCTATCTGCATCCAGAGAAAAAAACTGATAAATGGAAGTATAGTATGGATTTACATACACTCATATTGGATTGATAGTAGCCATCTCAATGTGGGGGTGGGATGGGAAAAAAGAAAGCTATGTGATAATTGTATTATATATTTAAAAGGAAAAACAAATTGTACATACTTTTTTTCAAAGGTAGGAGGAGAAACAGGAGAGAATGAAATCCTGAAAGGTTAGAGAGAAGAGACTATCAAGGATAAGAGAGTGATCAATAGTTTCAGAAGCTATAGAAAGAGCAAGAAGAGTGAACGGTGAGAAAAGGTCACTGGATTTGGCATATGGGAAATTATTGGGAATTAGAGAGAGCAGTTACAGTGCGATAATGAGGTTGGAAGTCATATTATGGAGGGTTAAGAAAAGACTGAGAGGAGAGAAAGGGAGGCATCTTTTGTGTCTATCATAGATAGCCTTCCCAAGGATTTTAGCCCCAAAAGACAGATGTGGTATGGTAGAAAGAACATTGGCTCTGCATTCAGAGCACCTGGATTCATATCCCATCTCTGACACTACTTGTGAGAACTTGGACTTACCACCTAACTCCCTTGGGTCTCAAATTTCTCATCTGTAAAATGAGATGCTTGTACTAGATGGCCTCTGAGACTTCATTGCTTTAGATAAAGATCCTGTATTCCTTACAAAGGTTTTGTACTCTTGTTTCAAGAGTTTCCTATTACCAGAGAATAAACCAGAGAATGAGGTGGGATTAGAGGTTCTGTTTACAGTGATCTGAGAGTAAATTTTGCAGGCTTAGCTTATTTCACCAGCTTAGCATTCATGTTCTCTATTATCATTTTTCCATGTAGGCATGTAAATAGTTCAACTTTAAGAAGTCCCTTATGATTTCTTTTTCCTGTTTACCTTCTCATGCTTCTCTTGCTTCTTGTATTTGAAAGTCAAATTTTCTGTTCAGCTCTGTTCTTTTCATCAAAAATGCTTGAAAGTCCTCTATTTCATTGAATGTCCATATTTTCCCCTGAAGCATTATACTCAGTTTTGCTGGGTTTGCTGATTCTTGGTTTTAATCCTAGCTCCTTTGACCTCTGGAATATCATATTCCAAGCCCTTCGATCTCTTAATGTAGAATCTGCTAGGTCTTTTGTTATCCTGATTGTGTTTCTACAATACTCAAATTGTTTCTTCATGACTACTTGTAATATTTTCTCTTTAACCTGGGAACTCTGGAATTTAGCTATATAGATCTTTTTTCAAGAGGTGATCAGTGAATTCTCTCAATTTCTATTTTGCCCTCTAGTTCTAGAACATTCATGTTCCCTAATAGCATGCACTTTGGAATGAGAATATTCAATTTGCCATCAAATACTAATTCAATTGTATTTTAATGTATTTCTTTCATTTTTAAGTTGCCATAATCTTTAGAACACACAAACACACAAACAAAAAAACAGTAGGCCACCTTGCACTTACCACTTCATTGTGTCTTCTAACTCCTAAGCATATCAACTATACCAATCAGAATAGTATCACCCATCATTGGGCTATTCTGGGATTTGGTGAATATAACTGGGTGAATTTGGTGAATATTAACTTATCTCTTCACCTCATAAACATATTTAACTATATCTTTTTCCCACAGAAAAGGCTAACCTGACATTAGTAAACCTTGCAAAACCATGACAGAATCATTAAATTTCAGAGTTGGAAAGGAATTTGGTAGCCATCTAATCCAATGCAAAAAACTGGAGAAGAATCCTCCAGGACAACAATTCTAATAGTTAAGAAGTTCCTATCATAATGAAATTTCATCCTTACAATGTCCACTTTTTTCTTCCCAGACTAATTACTTCATTATGCTTCTTCTTTCCAACATTTAAGCCACCCATGAAACCTTCAAAGAGCTTTTCCCACTAACTAGAAGACATGCAAGTGCCCTTTTGGAATGAATCTTCCTCCCCTTCCCTTCTTTTTCTAAAGAAAAGGTCACCACCTTAGCAAATTTATGTTATCTAACCTCAACTGCATCATGGCAATCATTTTATTCCTGCCTATTTGGTTATTCATCCTACTTTCCACAGGGCAATTTCAAAGCTTTTTTCATCTCCTCAAACCCACCTCACTTTGTTCTCCCCTCACCCTCTTAGCTAAGAGCATCCTATAAAAACAAGTTCTCTATGGAGAAAAAGAGGTAATTCGCTCCAAGCTTTCATTTTAAAATTCTTTGACATCAACTTTTGCTCTCTTCTTTTTTCCTCTAGCATCTAATAATGAGGTGAACCCTCTGCTAGCTGATGCCAACACTTCTACATTTGTCCTTCCTACCATGTCCTCCTGCTTTCAATTAACTCCCACCCAAATCAATCACTCTTTCTGTAACTCTGCACATTCTCTCCCTGCCTAATGTTTCCTTGTTTCCTTCTCAACTGCCTACAAACTTGTCCAAGACACTCTTCTTTTTTTTTTTTTTTTTTTGCTTTCTGGAGGTGGAGAAGGCAGCACAATTGAGGTTAAGTGACTTGCCCACAGTCACACAGCTAGTAAATGTCAAGTGTCTGAGATCACATTTGAACTCAGGTCCTCCTGACTCCAGGGCTGATGCTTTCTACTCACTGCACCACCTAGCCACCCCTCTCTACCTCTTTAAAGAACATTTGACTGAAGCAAACTACGTACTCTCTTTCTTTTCCATGTTTGGTTTTGTTTCCTCTTTCCCATTGTTCATTGCAACAGTTACAACCCTTCTATACAACCAGACCAATGTCTAATGTGAAAGTATTTGCAGATCCTATACATGATTGCATGCTGCCATGGGGGGAAAGGGAGAGAGGGAAGAGAGAAAATTTGAAACTCAAGGGACTGTGGAACTGAATCTTGTAAACTAAAAGTAAACAAACAAATCAATTAAAAAAAATTTTTAAAGAACATTTGCTAGACATTATGATCCCTTCAAGGTATTATCCTATATCTCTCCTCCCCTTCTCAATCAGGCTCCTACAAAAGTCTGTCTATACTCATTGCTTCTATTTTTTCTCTTCTCACTCACTTCTTAATCTGCTGCAATCTAGCTTCTTAACTCATCATTAAACTGAACTTGCTCTCTCTAAAGTTGCCACTGGTCTCTTAGATGCCAGGTCTGATTGTCTATTGAAAAATCTTCATTATTCTTGATCTTTCTACTGAATTTACCACAGTTGATCACTCTGCCTCTACCCACTGCTTCTCTTCTCAGTCTCCTGTTTTGCTCCAATATCAATATCACACCTAGACTCAGGGCTAGGCTCTCTTCTCTTTCCCCTTACTTGGCAATTTCCTTAGAGTTGATGGGTTTAATTGTGTGTGTGTGTGTGTGTGTGTGTGTGTGTGTGTGTGTGAAAGAGAAAGACTGAGATAGAGACAGAAATAGAAAGTTATCACTTTCCCCCTTCCCGAATTATCTTGCTACTCCTAATTTCTTTATTTCTATTGATGGTACTGTCATTCTCCCGGTCAGCCAAGTTCAAAACCTTCGAACCATCTCAGATGACTCTCTTTTCCAATCAATTCTGAAGTTCTGTAGATTCTACAATGAAAATAGAATAAGAATTTGTCCACTCCATTTTACTCACACTGTTATGGGACTCCCAATAACAGTGGTTTAGGCCCTCATCACCTGAGACCTGTGTTACTGTTATAACCTTGTAAATGCCTTCAGTTGTTCCCATCTCTTTTTCTCCAATCTATCCCTTATAATACTGAAAAAGTAATATTGCTAATATCTACACCTGATTACCTACCTTCCATCCTTCCCGTTACTTTCTAACTAAAATATAATCTTAGTCTGGAATTCAATGACCTCCAGAAGCTGATACCAAACTAATTTTTCAGTTTACTTTTAACTATTCATGAATTCTATATTTTTTTTACACAGGACTTTTTGCTTTTACAGTCTTTATCCTTTCAAACATTTATATGTGTGTGTATGCCCTCCTTCATGCTTAGTATGCTTTTTCTCATGATTTCTGCCTACTGAAACCTTTCTTTTTTTTCTAAAGTCCAGCTCAAGTACCACCTTCTCTATAAACTATCCATTATATACCCAGCTACAAGAGATCTTTCTTTTCTTAAAACTCTTATAAAATAGATTTACACCTAATATTGTAGCCATTAAGGCAGGGCAACTGATTTAAGGGCAGGAAAGCAGAAACTACTTCCTGCCAATATCCCAGAGAAAATCACAAATTTGTTTTCCTTTTAGAGGATGTCTGAAGAAAGATTATAAATGCAAAGGTAACCTAGGTTCCTAGGCTAGTTTTTATAAACTGATACATATAATAACAACAGCTGGAATTCCTATAATAATTTAAAATTTATGAAGTAAGTCACAATTGCCCTGGGAGGCAGATAGTACAGGATGGATTATTCCCAATTTAGAGGTTGGGAAATTAAGATTTAAGAGATTAAATTACTTGCTCAGTGTCATAAAGCTAATAAATGCTACATCTTGGCTTCAAACCAAGGTCACTTGACTCTAAGTCCAACTTTTTCCACCATACACTCTATCTCTTGATTACATTGCAGACTAGACAATATCGACAAGTGGAAGAGCAAGAGGGGTAGTAACTTTAGTGAACCTGGTTAAATAAGTGACTTTCCTCGAACATCTATGTCTGTGTTTATTAGTATTTATCTGTCCTGACAAAAGTTTCTTCCAGTAAGACATATTTAAATTGCTTGAAGTACACACAAAAGAGTTGGACAATAAAAACACTTGTATCAGCAAGTACTCCGGCATACCCAGGATGGCTGCTAGCACAGGTTCCTAGAACTGCTTTTCTAAAGGAAAGCAACTCAAAATGGGTTAACAGTCTTATTTTAATCAATCCAACATATATCGTTTACCTAGTTCAGGGGAAAAAGTCAGCACCCTGAACTTCAGAGAATGCAAACAGAATACAAAGAGAAGTTACAAACAGAAGTTACAAGCAGACAAAGAAACAGATCAGCAGACAGGCTTCAAACCATCTGACCGTTACATCCATACCTAATCAGTTACTAGAGAGGGAAGCACCAACATCTGGGTTTCTCAAAGCCAGGGGGCTCAATGGCTTCCCAGAGTCTCGTCTGGCCAAATCACACAACTCTTCTCAAAGTGAGCCCCAAAGCAAAACCTCACATCAGGGTATATATAGTCTTCTCCTGGATCAGAGAATGTCACAGTCCTCTTGACCCACTGGCCAATCACAAAGTAATAAGGTGTGGGCATTCCTGAAGAACAATGCCACAGGCTCCATGTGACCACATTCAGCCTATTAGGGGGCAGAGTATATTTTCAAATCAGGGAAGGTTCTCAGAGCCACTTAAGCCTATCAAAGGGCCTAGGGGCAGGGAAGATCTTCAGATTCCCATAACAACACTGTGTTACCAGACTAGTGATGTCTGAATCCTTGGCAACACCTTTTAAATGTCCTTTTCCTCCCGGTTATGCCTGTGCCAAAAATTAATGGGCCCTAGTGGTCAAAGGTCCCAGAACATGCACAGGGTCTTTCCCAAATACTGAAGAGAATACTTACCATAGTTTAACTTGTGTCATAATTTTTGCCTAGTCTCTCACTTCTCCTTGATTTGGAATTCTAAGTTCCTTGAGACTAGGGAGAGAATATAATTTTGTAAATTAAGATTCAGCACATTGCATTTATGGGGAAGTTAATAAATGTTTATCATTTGTTGAATTTAAAAACTGGTTTCCCATCTATATCCTATTGAGTAAACCCCTTGAAATAACTGGAAGAATGAAATGTGTATTCAGAAATATAAGTCCACTGTCTGAATATTAATAATCATATTAGTAATAATACAATAAATCAGTTATTAATATTTAACTAGCCAATAAGTCCCTATTTTTATATGAAAGCTATCTGAGAGGCTGTACACTACCAACTTTGAATCAGTCCTCATTTACTATTGTGAACTGATGGAAACCAGTTTGACTGCTGGGGCTCCCACTAGCCAGGATACATATTTGTTAAGGTTAATAAACCAAGAGATAGTGCATTACCCCCAGCCCTCCCCAGCCCTCTTGCTCGACTGGAATAATTAGAGTTATTTCCTATGTCCCTGACCCTCATTCTTCACTACTTATTAGGCAACTTAGAAAATGCCCTCATTTCACTGATCCCTATCATAGGACTATCTCCCCATCTAGATGATGGAGCAGTCATATTTTGGCACTAGCCAGTTCTTTATTTAAAACTCTACATAAGTTTCAACCCTGAGCGGTTCTAGGCCTTTAACCAAAGTGTAAAAGTCATTGCATGTTTCCATGTCTGGAGGTCACCACAGCTGTGTGCTGCCCTCAGTTAAGAGCCAGAGACAGGGACCACACCTTGAGCTGCCTCATGTTAGTGTCTGTCCTCTTCCTTGTGAGTAGTAACAAGGTTTCATTCATTTCTGTCCCTGTGGCAAACTCTCTTGTACCACAACCTTACCTATCACCTCCTACAGCAGTGGTTCTCAACCTTCCTAATGCTGTAACCCTTTAATACAGTTCCTCATGTTGTGGTGACCCCAAACCATAAAATTATTTTCATTGCTACTTCATAACTGTAATTTTGCTACTGTTATGAATTGTAATGTGCAGGATGTTATGAATGTTATGAATCTGATATGCAGGATGTTATGAATGTTGTGCATTTGATATGCAGGATGTATTTTCATTGTTACAAATTGAACATAACCCACAAGTTGAGAACTGCTGTCCTACAGGCTATTTGTCATTTATGACACCTGACTGAGGCCATGTGAACTTTGGGTAGCTGAACTTTACCTGGTTCCATATATATCTTAATTTATTAGTGACAGAACAACTAACATAGTTATCTTTATTTCGGAAGACAGAGCTGGAAGGTGTCCAGATAGTCCAAGCTCCACATTTTATAGTTGAAGAAACTAAGATCCAAAGAGATTCAAGAAATTGTTCAAGGTCATAATCAATCAATGAGAATTCAATAAGCCTTTACTATGTACTGTGCTAACTGCTGAGGACACAAAGAAAAAGCAAAAACAGGTCCTGCACTTAAGGCGCTTACATTCTACTGGGGAATGTAACATCTCATGTATATGCTTCCTCCTCTCCTCTGACACTGTTAACATCCTGGTGCAGGCCCTCATCACCTCACATACTGCAATATCTGCTGGTTGGTCTTCTCGACTCCAAATCTCTCCCCACACTAGTCCATACTCCACAAATCATCAAACTAATCTTTCTTAAGCACAAGGCTTATCCTGTCAGCCCCTTATTCAATAAACTGGTGGCTCCTAGTTCAATAGAGTGGTTATTACCTCTAGGATCACATATATGATTTTCTGTTTGACTTCCAAAGTCCTTCAAAATTCTGGCGTCTTTATACCTTTCCAGTTTTCTTCCACCTCACTCACCACCACATACTCTTTGATCACTAACACTGGCCTCCTTGCTGTACCTTGAACACTACACTTCTCCCAACTCTGAATATTTTCCTTTGGTGTCCTCTATGTCTAGAACTCTCTCCCTCCTCACCTCTGCCTCCTGGCTTTCCCTAGCACCCTTCAAATCTCAACTAAAGTCTCACATTCTGCAAGAAGTCTTTTCTACCCCTTCATCTTAGTGCCTTGATCTCCAATTTGTCTTGTTTTTATCCTGTTTATCCTAGTTATTTACATATTTTCTGAGCAGAGTTGTTTTATCTCTATTTTGCTAACCTGTAGCACAGAGCCTGATCAATAGTAGGCATTTAATCAATTCTCATCGACTGACATAAAATGTAAACACACACATTTAATACAGACCATATGGAAGTTATCCTTAAAAGTGATAGCACTAGCAACACCCAGGTAGTAAGAAGGAGACCCAAAATTCAAACACAGTTTCTCTGGACCACATCCAAAGTTCTTGTAATTGTACCATACTACCTATCCAGTTATCAATAGCACTTCAAATGGTGAATTTACTCATCACCATCTTGTTCCTTTGCTGCTTCCCATATCCCATTTTACATGACCTGGGTTCTCTGCCTCATTCTTGTAACTCACAAAGCCAGAGGGTGGATTCAAATTCTGAACATTCCATAATTTTATTGATATAGGTTGTTTTTTTTTTTGCAGTGAACAAATATGTGTGTTACATTTGTCATTGTGTATTTTAGATTATTTAATGTCAGCACAGAGTGAGAATATTTGCTATAATACAATATTTTAAATTAACTTTCTATAAATCCAAGCATCTAAACAATAAATTCACATGAAAAATTACCATAATTCATCTTTGTCAAAGAGAAAAGGAAAGAAACTCCTCTATTGGCATATCATGCATAGTACCCTTATTTATGCTACAACTTGGATTACAAGAACAAATTTCAAGGAAATGGACAAGCTTCTAGAAACTATATTGTATTTATTATTATTTATTATAAATATTATTCATTATAAATCTAATTTATTAAGCCAGTTTGTCAAGAAAGTAAAAAAATTACAGAAATAAAAAAGTTATAGATTTTCAATTAGTGATACAACAATAAACCGTCTGAGCACTTGGTAGAAATTGTTTTTTCATTCATTCAGCAAATATCCATTGACCACCTACCACGTCCAGGGCATAGTTCCATAGGAGATTGCACAGATCAATAAACTAATCCCTGCCTGAAGGGAACTTAGCAGGCAAACATTTTGGTAGAACACTTAAAGTTAAACAGTGAGAAAGCAAAGGCCTTAGAGATTACCACAACTATTTACAGATGAGGACACTGAGGCCCAGAGAGGTGACTTGGCTTGCTCAAAGTCACATAACTAATAAATAATGGAGACAGGATTCAAACCCAAGTTTTCTAACTCTAAATGCAAGACAATCGACCTCACCTCCCCCACCATACTGCTTCTCAATTTATTATATTGCCCTCCTTAATTTTAGGGATCTCTCTCTATTGATTATTTACAATTTATGTTGTGTATAGTTTATTTGTACATAGTTGTTTGCATGTTGGATTGTAAGCTCCACATTGGATTGTAAGCTCCCTAAGGGCAGAGAGTGTATTTTGTCTTTTTTTTTATCCCCAGTGCTTGCCTTTCTTTTTATCTTCTGGCACATAGTAGGTGCTTAATAAATATTTATTGACTGACTACTTTCTACTTTCTATCTCATAGTCATTGCTAGGATATTGAATATATTCCTTTCAGGACTCACTGCAGCACAATTTTAAATAAACCCAACTGCATGTTGCCTGCTGGGAAGCCTCTGTGGCTGACAGACAAAGACTGGGAAGAAAAGGAATCTGAAACTAGAGTTGCAAGCAAACCACAAGCTTTGCTAATCATGCCTGCAATGTCTGGCCAAAGCAGAGATTGTGTGCTCAGGCACCACATAGCTTCATTGGCAGGATTGTCTTTGAATAAGGAACATATTAAAAGGGTTTTGTTTTCCTTTTTTTTTTAAATGATGGAGATACAAGGGAGATAAATATTTGTTCATTTAAAAACAGAATTTAATGTAAACAAAAAGAATAAAGGAATAATCATGACATACCAGAAATCTCTCTAAATATGCATGATTGAATTCCATCTGAGTTTATTTGGGGCTACCTGAGGAGAACAGAAATATTCAGGGATGGCCTTTGGTTAGAGTGTGAAGTAATTGACTTTTCTCCCCATTGATTACATAGATGTAAATTGCATCAACAAATAGTGAATGATAATAATATATAAGATCAGTATATGAAAATTTGGCAATAATACACGTCACAATCAATAAAAACAACAAAATATATTTTTGAACATAAGAGCTAGCAATATCTTCTGTATTTACATCACAATCAATTTTAAATGTACACACACACACACACACACACACACACACACACACACACACAGTTTCCCCCTGGTAAAAACAAACATTTAAATGAAACCAATTGATATGATCATGTCATCTGACAACATATGCAATATTGCACATCCATAGTCCCTCACCTCTCCCATGAAAGAAGTAAAGGTTCAGTACATCATTTATTTCTCTTTATCTCATCCTCTCTCTCTTTTCAGCACTACCAACAGCTCCTTTTGGTGTCTACACTATCCAGCTACACAAAGTATTTTGGTCAAATATATCTATTCAGCTTGTCTTGCTTGTCTAGCCTACTGGAAGAGATGCTCTTCATGAAAAGTTAGGGAAAAAAAAACATACATAAGCCCTTTTCCTAGCTTTTACCATTAGTATAGCAAAAAGTGTTAAATCTGTATTTAACAAGAATGGGATTCAAATATTGAGCTTTTAAGGCTTGTGACCTTGGGTAAGTCACTTACTCATCTCTGTGACTTAGTTTTCTTATTGGTAAAGTGAGTATTTTAGACTAGATGACCTCCAAGGTCCCTTCTACAGAAAGACCACTGAGTTCAAAATCAAGAAATTTGTGTTCTGAGGCTTATTCTACCATTTGCTAGTTCCATTCAATTGAATTTAGTTCATCAAACATTTATTAAGTGACTACTACATAAAGCTTTGCCCCAGAGATAAAAGACAAAAATAAAACAGTCCCTGCCATTTACAATTTACTAGGGGAGGGAGGGAGGGAGTACACATTATAATAAGTAAGTGAATTTTAAGAGTTGCCTGATGATACCTAAAAGAAATATCTTAAATGGTGGGGTAAATAATTGAAGAGAGGAGCAGTCAGAGCTTTATGTCTACTTCTCAATACCTGAGATCCTAAGACTTAAGCAATTACCTAGTCTGCTATAATTTTGTCTTCCAGAGCTAACCCTTCATAACTGAATTTCTTTTTTTTTGAAGGGGAAGGTGAGGCATTTGGGGTTAAGTGACTGGCCCAGGTCACAGAGCTAGTTAGTATCAAGCGTCTGAGGCTGGATTTGAACTCAGGTCCTCCTGACTTCAGTGCTGGTGCTCTATACATTGTGCCACCTAGCCAAATTTCTATTTTAGAGAGAAGGACTTGCAGTTTTTATGCTAATTTTTATCCTAGGTGTTAATTTATTGACATTTCCATGGTAGATTCTAGTTATAATAATAACACAAGTATACAGTATTATACTATGCCATAACAAACTACCACCAAAATGAAAGGTTTTAATAACTCAGAAGCAGTGAGGTATAGCATAGTGTTGCCAAATTCAAAGAGAAATGGGAACCAGTAAACTGTACATTAAGGACCCCTGTGGGCACATATTAACTTAGAAAAGCACATTTTGACATTCTCTAGGTGTTACTGTATTAGTATTTATTTTGTTAAATATTTCCTAATTATATTTTATGTGGTTCAGGCCTGACTTGGGAGTGTTACAGGCTGCTTGCATCCTACAAGCTGTACGTTGGACACCTGTGGTAAAGAGATTAGAATCCTGGACTTGGATCAGGAAGATCTGAGTACAAATATTACCTCAGACTTATTATCTGTATGACCTGAACAAGTCACTGAACACTTCATTTTAGTTTTCTTTTCTTTTAAATCAGAGGATTTAAGTTGATACCCTCTAGGTTTTTTCCACCTCTAAATCTATAAACCTGTAAGTCATCACACTTCCTGAAGAACAGAATAAGAATGCTTCTACTCTATAAACTCCATTGTCTCCCTATTACCTCTAAGATCAAATATAAATTCCTCTTTTTGGCATTGAAAGGCCTTTACAACCTGAACCCAACCCAACTTTCTGACCTTATTACAGATCGCTCTTTTCTCATTCTTCACACAGAGCAGTGATTCCCAACCTTCTTAATGCAGGGACCCTTTAATACTGGTATGCAGGAGTATCTGCATGTGGGCGGACCTGCCTGGAGACAGATAGAAGAGCGGTGTCTCGGTTCCTAAAACCATTGGAAATATGTGTTTTCCCATGGTCTTAGGGGATCCCTGTGAAAGGGTCCTTTGACCTCCAAAGGGGTCACAACCCACAGGTTGAGAACTGCTGACATAGAGCTTTCCATCTTCTTTTTCTGTATCTTTGCACAGGTTGTCCACCATGCCTGAAAATGTACTCCTTTCTCCCTCCTACCTCTTAGAACTCTGGACTTTCTTCAAAGAGACTGAGATAGAGACTGCTTCCATGATTTCATTGATTTAGGGAATTCTCTAGTAAGGAAATTCCTTTCTCTGCAACTTACAGTCTTAGAGAGTTGCTTAGAGCACCTACTTGACCAGTTCTCATAGCCTGTATGTTTCTGAGGCGAGATCAGGCTCCAAGGCCAGCTCTCTATCCCTATGCCATGAATGCCTCTTTTCTTTAAATGCCTGATCCCCTGCTCCAACTTACTAGATTTGTGGTCCTGGGAAAGTCACTTTACTTTTCTGTGCCTCAGTTTCTTCAACTTTAAAATGAAGAGATTAAACTAAAATACTGCTCCTCCTCCCCAGAAATTAACCATGAATTTTAAAATATATTTCTCATATACTTACATTTTATATTTTGTCTCCCCCAACAAACCATAAGCTCTTTAAGGGAAAAGGTTGTTTCATTTGTGTCTTTGTATTCTCAGTGCTTAGAATGCCTGGATTTACTTATTCTGGTGCTTACTAAATGTTTATTATAGCTATCCCTTCTACTTCATGGGGGTTAGGGGTACAGTGGACACAATCTGGAAAATTGAAGTCTGAGTAATCATGGTATTAAAAATTAAATGTGTTGATATTATACAATATTATACATATATTTTAGTTTTTAAACTTTTTCCATGTCATCTGTTAGCCTTTGCACATAATTTGCAGCTTCTTGCAAAACTCACAAAAATTCACATTTAATTTCTTATGCTGCAATGTGGAAAGTGGGAATGTATAAGGGATAAATGTAATTAGATAGTGCTGATAGTGAGCTCTATGCTCTCCCTATAAGAGAAACAGATGATTTTTGTAGAGTTCCACAAGAAGGCCTAGCCTGCTGTGTTTCTCAGACAGAAAAAGGGTAGAATATCTCCCTTCATTGTGGTTCTAAGCCGAGGTGACCATGCCATCAGTTCACATTGACTTTATACAACTGGATGAGAAGGAAGAACACAGCATTTGAAATTCTGTTCTACATTTTTTCAGCTTCATTTTCCTTCAGTAGAGCCAAGACTCTATTAAAAATGTTAAAAAAGAAAAAAAGAAGTGACAAGTCATTTAACAACATTAGGAGTTAGTTTCATTATATATAATATGAGGAGGTTGAATTAGATAACCTCCAATGTCCTTTCCTGCCCTAAAGTTATGGCCCCACAATCTCCAAAAGGATGCAGCATTTTAAGACCCTCAATCTCCATGAGGAGAACCAGACTTAATGGGATTCTCCATAATAGGTTCCTGGTTTAAAAAATCATATTTTCTTCTCCCCAAGTTGATTGTCCCCTTGCCAATTCTGCAGGCATTGCTCTTGAACCAAGGCAACAAAAGGGAATATCTACCCTGCTTTCAAACAGGGTATTTCATGACCTCGAACACCTTCTCACATTTTATAAAGGTATATGATCTGTATGAAGAGGTATAGGATTAAGAGTGCATGAGATCCCAAAATACCAACATGCCAGGTCCTGCTGAATGAATTCGACTCGTCTTTTCTCAGCCAAAGAAAAGCAAAGTTTGTTAAAAGTTTGCCTGTATTGGACACAGAGCAAGTCTGTGCTAGGTCATTCTATGGTGCTCTTACACACAAGATGAGGTCTTATATACAGAAAAGTTGTGGGAGGAATCTAGGTGTGGTCTAGGCGAGGAGTTTGGGGAGGGTCTTCAGGAGGCATTAATGAGGTCAGGTAACAGTTGTAACAGTAGATATTTTGCTAGGCTCAAGGGTGGGAAGTAGATGGACAATGGAGGGCCAAGCTAGCAACAAAGGTTTGGGCAGAGCCACAATGAAAGGCTTATGGCTTCAGGAAAATGCCTCATCAAGTGGGAAAATTCCATCAGAGTTCAAGGGGTTCCCAGAGTTTGTACCTCAAAGATTCAAGGAGAGCTCAAGGGGGTTCCCAGAGCCTGCACCTCATCAGGGCAATAAACTCTTTTGTCTCATGTTATTTCTTTTATGATTTCTTGAAAGAGAGCTCTGAAAAGCCAGGCTTTGATCAAGTCCATTGGGATTCAAATGGAGCTACTTGACTATGCCTTAAATCAAAATCACCCTGGCTCTCACTGATTGACCAATAATAGGTCCCAGCCCAAACCTCATCTGTCATTGTTTGGGTTTTGATGTCTCAGCATGAGTGTAAAAAGCAATTGTTTCTGTTCTAGCCAGAAACCTTGAAGGTCTTCACCTTCCAGTTTGATTTTTTTTTTTTTTTTGAGTAGGCAAACTGTGCCATCTTTTGCCTCATTTCTTACCTATTCTTAAATCACTGAATGGGTGTTTCCTCAGATAAACTGAGACTGGAAAAGACCTTAGCTTAAAAAGGTCAAGGCCTCCCACTGTATCTGGGGTCATCTCTACTCATCCTGACCTGTGTCTTGCCACTGGACTCAGACATCCTTGGAGAACAGAGTGAGGCAGATGACTTTGCACAGCCGTGCCTCATTTAAATCCAATTCACTCACAAGTCAAGACATCACCCTCCTTGATGTCTTTGGTCCTCTTTGAAGGAAGGACAAACAACCTAAGGAGGATTATAGTAGTTCACATTTACATAGTTCAGTTATTTACACCTTTCAAAGGAATTTCTTCACAACAGTTCTTTTAGGTAGGTATTACAAATATTTTTCCATTTTGTAGATGAGAAAACTAAAGGTCAGAGAAGTTGATTTCCTTTTTGTTGGCTTTCCTTTGCATTCAGCCAATTATTTCATTCACTTTCGACACATGAGTCTGGATGTCTCTTCTCAGTTAAAAACACACAAACACAAACACACACACGTCTTAAACACTCAGTAGGATAATTTTGAAGTGGCCAGGAATTAGTTAAGTAGAAACTTCATGGACTTAAGATAGGAGTCAAGAAACTGGTCTAGAATAATTTGCCTATTTTTCATTTGCTTGCTTGGTCATCATGCCCTGTGCCCCTCTACTTACCCTACAAACCCCTCCTTGTCTTAGCAACAGGTTGCTTGTACCTGTATAGTAACCTGCTTAGTAACCAATTGTGTTAGATACATAAACCTAAAAACTGTATAAAAGTATCTTCACACCCCCCCCCCCCAAGGAGGGGCTGCTCCCTCCCTCCCTTTGAATTGGCATGGAGTAGCCAGAGCTGGTAAATTAAAGCTCCTTAAAACTTTTTATTTAGACTCTGTGGTCACTTTGTTAAGACTCATCATTTCAATTTGCTTCAGATGCTTATGTCCTAGAAAACTAACACCCCCCCTTTAATTTCTCCCTTGAATGAATAGAATCTCTTGTTTCCTTCAAAGTGCTATCTCCTACACAAAGCCTTTTGCGATCCCTATAATTCTTAATGCTACCTCACTCTTAAAAAACACTTTATATAATTTTGCATTTACTTCTTTGTACATCCTGTACAACCCTAATTTATAAGACTAATAGAATATAAGATCTCTGAGGGTAGGTAAAACTTCATATTTTTTGTCTTTTCATCCTCAGCATCTAACACAATGCTTTCTATATTATAGACGCTCAATAAATATTTGTTGTTTTACATTATATTGCATTGAATTTCAATTAATTTAGTGTGGGTAGTCACAAAATTATATTTAAAAATCATTTATTTCTTATAAGTCATTAAAGAATCACCCAGCTATAATCTAATGGGGTAGGGGTATTATTAGATAGCCCCTTTTTGAGGCTCAGTCCCCCAACCAGCACCAGAACTAGAAGGGCAGGTGTTCAGAGGGGTAGTTATTACTACCACTCTGAGGGTTCTATGGGTACATATGTGGATAACTAACCTCCCTGAAGCTCATAGCCACTCTGATATTCTTCAACTTGATAATCGGTCAAGAAAGACTCAATTCTTTCTCAAAGCATTAATGCAAAGGCATAGTAAAATCATTAGTTACAAAGCATGCGCCCTTCCCCCATTCTAGAGTTCATTCTCCCCACAAAGAGGAAGGAGAGAAGGAAATAAGCATTTATTAAGTACCTACTATGTGCCAGACTCTGTGCTAAAGTGCCTTACAAATATCATCTCTTTTGATCCTCACAACAATCCTGGGCAGTAGGTGCTATTATTATACTATTTTATAGTTGAGGAAACTGAGGCAGGATGCAGTTAAATGACTGGCCTAGGATCACATAGATTTTTTATATCTGAGGTCTCATTGAGGCAGGATGCAGTTAAATGACTGGCCTAGGATCACATAGATTTTTTATATCTGAGGTCTCATTTAAACTCCTGACTCCAGGCCCAGCACTTTGTGCACTATGGTGCCACCTAGCTGCCTCTGTGCCACAAGTGCCAGAGGCCACAGAGGGGAAGAGCATACACAGAGAACAGCACATTACAATGGTGGTAAGATATGCATGGTGAAAAACACGTGTTTTGGTGGGAGTTTCCTGATCTAGGAGAGCTTGCTTTCTTTCTTTCTTTCTTTCTTTCTTTCTTTCTTTCCTTCTTCCTGTCTTTCTTCCTTCCTTCCTTCCTTCCTTCCTTTCTTTCTTTCTTTCTTTCTTTCTTTCTTTCTTTCTTTCTTTCTTTCTTTCTGTCTTTCTTTTTCTCCATGGAAACTTTCAATGCGGGGCAGGATATTGGTAATGAACAAGTCACTCTGATGTTGCTTACTAAGTATAGATTGTCAGGGGAGAGAAGAAGGGAAATGTGGGAATCTGCCCTTGATTTTATTACTATGGGGAACTTCTCCATGATTTAATAGTCTTAGAGACCTAAGAGCTTAAATGATTCACCCCAGGCTGCACAGCTAGTATGTAGAAGAAGAAAAATCATTTGAATTCAGGTCTTTCTGACTTCCAGGCAAGTTTTCTATCTCTTTTATCAAGCTGTGTCTCACAACATTATTGCTTTACTTATGTAGCAGACAAAAAGAATGAGACTAAGCAATAGCAGTTCTCACAATAGTTAAACAAAGTCCAGAAGCCATTTGATGAATGAATGGTAAACTTGCCACATACCTGATATCCTTTATTATTTCAACAGACAGAGGATCTCACTGGTGTAGGTAGTAACCCTATTTGTGAAAGTCACACTCTAGCCAAGACATCTCTTCTGGTATGATTCTTGTCTGTATTCTTCCATAAAGCCTCTAAAGCAGTGGTTCTCAACCTGTGGGTTATGTTCAATTTGTAACAATGAAAATACATCCTGCATATCAGATAGATTCATAACAGTAGCAAAATTACAGTTATGAAGTAGCAACAAAAATAATTTTATGGTTGGGGGTCACCACAACATGAGGAACTGTATTAAAGGGTCATGGCATTAGGAAGGTTGAGAACCACTGCTAGAAGCATCCCCAACTCTCTTAGGGATAATTCTCCACCAAGGCTCTGTGCTGGACTTTGCCTCAGACCTCCTTCATGACCCTAGGGAGTCTCTTTCCGGAGACAACTTGGATCATACTTCAGGCAAATACATTATCTCCTCGCTATGTGCTTGGCTTGATAACAATGCTCAGCTGCTGGCTAAATGAAATTAACTCTATAGTTTGACCCATATTTCTATGATTTTAAGGGCTTTACTTGTGAAATGTATCTTAACTAAAAAGAATCTTTAATCTGTTTCACTGAGTCAAATACTTTTCTCTTATTAACAATAAACAGGGAGAGACCTCCTATAGCTGCCACCCAAAGAATTAGTTGGCATGATGAATAGAGGACTAGACTTGGAATCAGGAAGACCTGAATTCAAATTCAAACTCAGACACTTAACTAACTGTGTGCCTCAGGGCAAGTCACTTAAATCTCTTTTTGTATCAGGTTCCTTATCTGTTAAATGGTGACAATGATGGCAACTACCTTCCAGGGTTACCAAAAGGATAAAATGGAATAATATTTGTTAAAGCACTTCATAAATATCAAGGCTTTGTATAAATGTGACATTATTATTAATACTCAGTCTCTCAATGAACCAGGTTAGCTCTATAATTTCATCTGTCATAGAAATTTATATGTTTTAAAGTACCTTATGTGTAAAAGACATTTTAACTGAAGACATCCTTTAACCTATTCTACTGATATATAGATAGATAG
>CM053587.1:253193571-253257001 GCA_028646515.1 Pseudochirops corinnae
GCAGCCACTGCCTCTGACACCGCTTCCAGTCAGCACCGCACAGAGACTAGCTTGGCTCCGGCGTTCTCTTGCTCCACCCCTTCCTGCTACATCAGCAAGCTCAAGGGGCGTGGAAGATCTTCAAATCCTAGTATCGTTACAGATGCCATACATAGTTTTGATTGGGGTCTATCATCCTCTCCTGATACAGTCACCTCTACCAAAGAACAGGACTGTATATAATCCCTTCTGTAGAATACCTTCCTGGATCTTGAGACTGGTTTGGAGGGATGATATTTGTGGAAGACCTCTACTCAGGCAGTAGATGAGAATATTGTTGAAATGAACTTCCATTTCTTGATCCAGCAGATCTTGGAACACATTAATGAACCCCTAAAAAGCTGTGGAAGTGTTGTTGCACAATTCAGGTTGATAAACTTGTAGTCACCTAAGACAGTGCCAGGTCTAGAAAGCAATCTTTCCCTTGTTGTTCCTTTAGATTTGGACAATGTTGTAAACTCTTAGAATGTCCCGTTTGGGAAATAACCATCATTCTTGCTATTTGTCCCAGCAGATCAAGTAGCTACAGTAAGGAATAGTGATCTCAGAAGGTGATAATGTTTAGGGCACTACAAAAACCCACAGTCTTATATGTTTAGTTTTCTTTTTGATGAATAACAATTGAGGACAAATAGGGGAGGTGGACTTCAGGATGAAACCTTGTACCATGGGGAAAGATCACTGGCTTTGGAACTAGAACATGTAGGTTGGAATCCTTTGCTTCTTACTAACTATATGACCTCGGACAAGTCACTCATCCCCTCTGGGTCTTACTTTCCTCTTATAGAAAATGAAGGAATTGGATTAGATGACTGCTAAAGTTTCATCTAAATTAATTCCATACTAAAACCAAATTAAAGGATGGCTAGGTGGCACAGTGAATAGAGCACTGGCCCTGGGGTCAGGGGGACCTGAGTTCAAATCAGATCTCAGAGACTTAACACAAAAAAACTAGCTATGTGACCTTGGGCACTTAACCCCAATTGCCCTATCTTCCCCTGTCCAAAAAAAAGCACAACCCCCCCCCCCCCATCAAGTGTTTTATATCAAAGTTACATTTTGAAAGCAACTAAAATTTTGTTTTTATCTTGTTAATTCATAAAAGTAAAAAAAAAAGTATCTAAAGTTCTTCTAGCTCCAAAACTATGATTCTATAATCTTCTTGTTATTGTCTTAAGAACTCTCATGGGACCATTGTCCCTAGTTTGATCAACAAGTAGTTTCATGGGGCAGTTAGGTGGTGCAGTGAATAGAGCACTGGCCCTGGAGTCAGGAGGACCTAAGTTCAAATCTGGCCTCAGACACATAACACACTTACTAGCTGTGTGACCTTGGGCAAATCACTTAACCCCAACTGCCTTGCCTTCCCCCCTCCCCTCCCAAAAAAAGATGAAAAAAACCAGGTAGATCCATTCAGATAGGGCTAGACCTCCCATACTCAGATTTATATAACTAAAGGGGTTACATGGAGTCAACATTTTTTGTTCCACTATACTCAACAAATTCAAATGATCATTTACTTAAGAATGAACTCTGGTAGGGAGCTATCTGAAGATTGGCTCAATACAACTGCTTTTCCAGTAGTTCTGGAAATAGAAACCAGATTCCCAAGGCCCTTAAAAGTCTTCATATTGTGCTGCACCAGACAATAAATTCCCATTACCTTTGGAAAGGGGATCTTGTTTTTGCTGTTCAGTCATTCAGCCATTTCTGATTCTTTGTGATCCCATGGACCATAGCATACCAGGCCCTTCCATCTTCTACTTTCTCTAGAAGCCTGTCCAAGTTCATGTTTGGTGGTTCCATGTACTATCTATCCATCTCATCCTTTGCCATCTCCTTTTCCTTTTGCCTTCAATCTTTCCTAAAACCAGCGTCTTTTCCAATGAGTCCTATCTTTTCATTATATGGCCAAAGGACTTAAACTTCAACTTCAGTATTTGACCTTCCAGTGAACAGTCTGAATTAACTTAAGTATTGACTGATTAAATCTCCTTGCTGTCCAAGGGACTCTCAAAAGTCTTCTCCAGCACTTCAATTTGAAAGCATCGATTCTGTGGCATTCAACTTGCCTTATAATCCAAAGATCCAAGCTATATATTGCTGCTGGAAAAACTTTATCTTTGACTATGTGGACCTTTGTCAGCAAGGCTATGTCTCTGTTTTTTCATATGCTATCCAGATTTGTTATAGCTTTCCTCTCAACGGGAAAGTGTCTTTTAGTTTCATGGCTGCAGTCACCATGTGCAGTGATCTTTGAACCCAAGAATATGAAATCTGACACAGTTTCTACTTCTTCTCCCTCTATTTGCCAGGAAGTGATGGGATCAATTGCCATGGTCTAAGCTTTTTGTTGTTAAGTTTCAAGCCAGCTTTTATGCTCTCCTTTTTTCACCCTCATCAAGAGGCTTTCTTCTTTACTTTTTACCATCAGAGTGGTATTGTCTGCATATCTGAAATTGCTGATATTTCTCCCTCACCTTAATTTTGGCTTTTGATTTGTCTGCCTTGGAATTTCACATGATGTACTTTGCACATAAGTTGAAAAATAAGGTGATAATATGCAGCCTCGTATTCTTCTCTGATCTTAAACTAATCAGTTATTCCATGCTTAGTTCTGTTGCTTGATCTGTGCACAGGTTCCTCAGGAGACAAGTAAGATGTTCTGCTACTACCATGTCTTTGAAGACTTACTACATTTTATTGTGATCCACACAGTCAAAAGTTTTAGTGTAGTCAACGAAATAGAACTAGCGAAGGGGATCATTTTTTTTTTTTTTTTTTTTTTTTTACCAATTTTCCCTAGGCATAAGGAATAGGGATTGCAGCTGTCAAAATTCTGTTTGAGCTCCCAGAGAAACCCCTGCACTAGACAGGGCCACTAGACTTACAGGAGTTCTTAACTGGTTTTTGTGTCATAAATCCCTTTCGCCATCTTGTAAAACCTTTCTCAGAATAATGTTTTTAAATATGTAAAATAAAATATGTAGAATTATAACAATAATGGCTAACAATAATAATAAGTAACATAGGGGTAGGGACTGAATCTGTGATTTCATGGGTGTGGAGAACTCCTGAGTGAGAGAGCTCCTTTGATCAACATGAGTTGGTATGACCTTGAAACTTATAATTTCATAACACAGAGCACTGAAAGGCTAAGTAACTTGGCCAGTGTCAGACATCCAGTGTGTGTCAGAAGTGGGATTTAAACTTGTCTTCTTGGTTTTGAGGCCTGTTGTATCCATACTTTCCTAAGGATCTCAAAGTGTTCTTCTACTTAAACCCAGAGGGCATGGGTCTGCTGAATCTTTGGTTTGTACTCACTGGTTATTTTGCCTACCAAAAACGTACTTTATAAAATTTGTAGGGGATTATGAATTCATCATAGATGGGATTCACAGCCTAGTAATGAGGCAGAGTTGAATTAGTAATACAGGATAAGTATGGATATCTTTTGGGTAGCTCTCTGCCTTGATCAAGCAGTGTGGGTAGGCCGGACATAGTACATCCCTAGCTATACCAGCTTCACTTATCTTCATTGTTCATCTGGCTCCCAGTGGATGAACTAGGCTTTGCCATAAGACTGCCCCTGACTGGCTACTAGACTCAATGTGTACACTTTGCTGTATTAAAGAAAGTAGATAAGCAGCAATATTTTTCTGGGTGAAATCAGTTCTGAGTGGGTACAGCCTCATCCTCCAGGAACTGATCCACCATAACAAAGACATTCCATAACAAGTCATAGCTTAGGGTCCAGAAAGAACACTCTGTCACAGTCCCTTTCACTTGATGGAACTAGCAAATTGGATGGCTGGCCACTTTGACTTGAATGGAATTCACAAACCTCTTAACTCCTGGAGAAACCCTTCAGTGTGGTCCATTAAACTTACAAGGTTTCTTAATTTTTTATTTGTCATGAATTACTATAGTGAAACTCATACACTCTTTTCTCAGAGCGATGTCTTTAAATATGTACCTATGCACCCAATGCATAGGATCATAATAATAATGTATAATAATAAGTAACATTTATTTATGATTATTGTGATATTATTATCCCCATTTTAAAGATGAGGAAACAAATATAGGTAAAAGTTGTGACTTGCACAGTCACACAACTCATAAATGTTTAAGGCTGCATTTGAACTCAGGTCCTCCTGACTCCACATTCAATGCTCTATCCACTGTACCATCTAGCTAGGAAGCAAATTTTATTGAAATATAGTTATCAAACTATTTTTTAAAAATCATATTTACAGACTCCAAGTTGAGGCAGCTGGGTGACTCAGGGAATAGAGTGTTGGGACTGGAGTCAGGAACACCTGAGTGCAAATCTAGCCTCAGACACTTATTAGCTGTGTGACCCTAGACAAGTCACTTAACTTTGCCTCAGTTCCTCATGTGCAAAAAATGAGCTGGAAAAGGAAATGACAAACCATTCCAATATCTTTTCCAAGAAAACCCCAATGGGGGTCATGCAGTGACAGATATGACTGAAATGACTGACCAGCAACAATAAAAACAATTTGGTGGTCAGCTCTACCGTTACATTTCCTGACAATGTGTTGGCGTTGAACAGAAATGTCAAACCCTGCCCGGTTTGTGGTTGACAAATGCCAATAACTAGGGAAACCCATCGACAAGAAGAAGGATGGTAATCTTTTCTTGTGGCATGAAGGGTTGAGATGTAAATTTAAAAGAAAGCTGATATAATTAGAAAGAAGACCAGGGAAATTACTTGAATGACTCTTGGATGTTAAGATCATGGGATCAAAGTCACCTGTATCTGGAAGGAGACTCAGAGGCTATCTATTCCAACTACCTCATTTTATAGATGACAGAACTGAAACTTAGAGTGGTTAAGTAAAACACAGGTGAGACTTGAATTCAGAGCTTCTGGCTCTACAGTACTTTTTACTAGACCATTGTTGTCTCCTCACCATAAATTTGGAAGTGGAGCTTAAGCTTGTGATATGGGACATAGGACAAACTCTTTGGGAAAGACTTGGTCCTTGTCATTTTCTCTGGCCTGGGAATTCACAAGATAGAGAAAAAAATGAGCAACCTGGCTCAGAAACAAGATCAAGCAGAAATGATCTATTTCATTGCTAGGTGGCACGGTAGATAGAATGCTGGGCCTGGAGTCAGGAAGACCTGAGTTCAAATCTGTCCTGAGATACTTACTGGCTGAGTAACCCTGGGCAAGCCACTCAACTCTGTTTGCCTTAGTTTCCTCATCTGTAAGATGAGCTGGAGAAATAAATGGAAAATCATTTCAGTATCTTTGCTAAGAAAACCCAAAATGGGTTCGCAAAGAGTCAGACATGACCAAAAATAATTGAACAAGAAAAACAATAACCTGTAATAAGACCTTCTGGCACAGGTCTGGCATGTGAATGTGTGTTGGTGGGGCAGGGAATGAGAAGGTGAGAAGAGATTGGTGGGGAAGCTATTGCCATTCTGCTGCTGCTGGGCAGACTGTGTTGAGTGCTAGATTGAGAGCCTGAACCACACTCTACCCCTTACTATCTATGTGACCTTAGGTAAGTCATTTAAACTCTTTGGGCCTTTGGGAAATGATATAGCTGGATTATTTAATCTCTAAGGTCCCTTCTAAGCTTTAAATCTAATAATTCTATGAGGTTTATGACACTAAAGAGCACAATTGTAGGCTGCACTTAGTTTTTTTTTAAATAAGTCTAATTTATGTGTGGGGGGTGTGTGTGGGTGTGGGTGTGAAATGTGTTATCAATTTGTGCCAATTTGATATTTTACAACAATTACTAAATATAACAGCCAAAGCATCAAACTTAGATTTAAATTTGGGAAATTTGGTAATATCCCATTTTAATTCTGTACGTACAAGTTATGGGTTTTACGATAATAACTATCCGTTAATCTATGTATATATCTCTGTCACCTTAAGGTTTGCAAAACATTTTACAAATATCATCTCATTTTATCCTTATAGTAACCCTGGGAGATAGGTACTACTATTATCTCAATTTAGGAAACTGAGACATAGAGATGTTAAGAGACTTGTCCGGGGTCACACCATTAGTATGTGTCTGAGGAAGGATTTGAATTCAAGTCTTCCTAACTCCATGTCCAATGATCTATTCCCTGCATCATCTTGCTGTTTATTTAATTCATTTGCTTGAAGAAGAAATTTCTCTTAGCTTGATCATCTATGGCAAGTTTTACTGGGAAATTTATATCGTAGAAAAAGAATGCTGTATAGCCATGACTTTCATTCTGATACTTTATTACTCATCATACAAACATTATTAGATCAGAAACGTAACAGAAAGTATATAACATTCCGCTTTCTGAAAGAGTATTGTCTCATGTGAAGACTTGGTTTTTTTATTCCTAAGCACATACTTTTCTAAAGCAGGAAAAAAGGCAATCAGAGGCATATCTCTGAGATTTGGAGCTAGATCACAAGTAACATGCAATGAAAAAAAAGGAGGCTATAACTGATTTAGTAGAATCTATGCAGATTTTGCTAAACATTTAGGAATTTTCAAGGTTCAACTTTAAAGTTTGTTTTTATGAGATATCCCCACTATCTTATTATATATTTGTATTGATTCACTTAGTTAAGGGCCTTGTAAAAATACACATAAATATTCATATGTACACATAATACATATAATGTATAGAGACTACATAATATAATGATAATGTATTTCCCCTCTTTGAAAAATAAGACATAAAATTGCTTCCAGTATCATGCTACACCTAGAATAAATAGTACAATATTTATTATTAAGAGAATAAATAGAATTCACAATGTTTGAAAAATAATCACAGTTGATTTAGGATTATATATACAAAGCACACTTGTTTCGTATTCTTCTGTATGTATGAAGAGTTTCTTCAGTAAGTGCATGAGCATCTACATCTCCAATTTTCCTTTTCTCCCAATTATGAAATTTTTACTCTCACCAAGGATAAAGCTCACTCGTCCTCAGCCTGTCCATGTCATTATAATTAAATTCAGTTCAATACGCACTTATTAAATGCTTACCATGTGTAAGGATCTAGGAGAATTTTCTCTCTCTGTCTTTTATTTTTTTGCCATGTTTTGTGTACTCATTCTAAAAATATTTTCTTCTCTTCATGCTTTTATTTTTGTTTTCTTCATTGACTAGAATGTTCTTCCATCTCCCATTTGTGTATCTAAATCCTTCCAATCCTTCAATGAATCATGAAACACTTATTAAGCAGCTACTTTGTGTCAGGCACTAGAGATACAAAGGCAAAAATATATCAGTGTCTGTACTCAAGGAATATATATTGTTTTAGTCCTAGTACAAAATGCTACCTCTTCTATGAAGCCCTCCCTGACTATTTCGTTCCACCCAGTGATCTGGCTTCTAATTACCTGTAGTTATGGCCTGGACCACACAGATGAATACCTAATTATGTGTGTGCCTTGCATCACTTGCTGCTGTTTCATGCAAGTTAATCTTGTCTTCCCAACTACTCAGTATGATTCTTGAGGGTTTGGAAGGTATTTTTCATCCCCCTAGTTTTAGTATTCTCACCATTCTTGCAAAATAATGTAGAGTCTTTAGCAGTTTACATGTTGCATCCCACTGTAAAATGTGTGCTCCTTGAAGGCAGCCACTGTTTTTGTTCTTTTATGTCTGTTTTCTCAGTATCTAGCACTGTACCTTTAACCCATTATATTAAATCCTAAATAAGTGTTTACTGGATTCCGTTGTATTATTCACCACATCCCTTACAGCATTAATCACAGAGTTTGACTCATGTATACAGGCAAAGTGGACCCAAAGAAAAAAAATTTGCAATGGTTCCATTTATCAGGAAGTATTTTAATGTTGCCTGAACAACGACAAGTGCTTCATAGTCACCACACCATGACATCGATGGCCTAAAGGGAATCCAGGCAAGTCTATTTTTTTTTAAGACAATCTCACCAGACAACACAAGAATGTTTTAATTTGTGGTCTCAAGGACCCCAGTTGCAGGCATTAATTAATCCCACAGCACAGCTTCCCCTAGAAAGCATGATACACTCAGATCCTACTTCCAATGGGGTGTTGTCCTAGCAGTGTGAAATTTCTGAGTCTCTTTCTGCCTTTTCTATTTCCAGGTGTGATTGTAAAAATCTGAATTGAGTCTAATACCATGAGTACATTTCCCAAGAAGACAAGTAGGCAACACAGTATTATGTACAATTCTTAATAAATGTACAATTTCTAAATATAACATGGAAATATCTAAATATGTTACACACCGCATTAGGTTAAGCTCCACAATCCAGTAGAGCTAATGGTTTTCAGGCACAGTAATGCTCACTAATATTCAGTGTAGGCACATAAAATTTGCTAAGGAGTTACTAGTGATTATACTACAAGGACAAAATATAAAGAATACATCTGGGCCATAGTCCTTTTCATCTCATCTTGCATAAAGTCAAGCAATCAATGAATAATATCTATGCAAATGTCAATGGAGATATCAACACATAAATTGCTACAATATATTAAGAGATGCTTAGCAATGTTACCAAAGAGGTTATGTAGTTATTGTTCACAATTGTCATCACAGGACACAGTTCTTAAGTCTTATGTTTAGACTCTGAAAAATACCAGTTACATCTTCAGGTGAATAAATACATTACCTCAATTCACAAAAGCTGGGGATCAGAGGAAGGAAATTAAAAAAAACAAACACAAATCTAAAGGATACAGGATCCTGTTCAGAAAAACTAACAAACTCTGATGATTAAATGTTCTTTCAGAGAGGGAGCGAGGTATTAGGTCACAGAGAGAAAATCAGAACTATCCAAAGCATGTTATAGAGGTGCAGGGCTTGTATATGGAGGCAGAGGACCAAAGTTCTAATCCAGGATATGCCACTCACTCCCTGTTTGATCTTGCTGTAGTTCTTCCCTTATGTGGTCCTTAGTTTCCTGATTAATAAAATAAGGTAGTTCTATTATATGACCTCTAGTAGCTAGCAAGATAGATAGACTTGGAGTCAGGCAGACCTCAGCTCCAATCTGCCTTTAACATTTACTTGCTTTCTGACTCTGGAATGTCATTTAATGTCTCTCACCCACAATTTCTTTATCTATAAAATGAGGGGTTTGCATTCTATGGGCTCTCCAGTCCCTTCCAGTCCTAAATTTATGATCCTGCAAGCCCCTCCAGCTCTAATGTTATCAGTCCATGACCAGGAATTTGCTTTTGTGTACTCCTAAAAGAGGAGGAATGCTTTCATATAACCAGATGAGATTTCACAACTTTTGATTGTTTTAAATAATAATCAAACAATTTCTATGCTTTTTATCTCAGTATATAAAAAGTGAATACAATTGAAAAAAGGTTGCTTGAGGGCTATTATTATCTAGTATTTCCATATAGCAAATTTTGTGTTAGTTATACAGTCAAACCTAAAAATGGAGTATTTACAGGTGCTACAAATGATATTTTAATATGTAATTAAGGACTTTTATAATGGCAATTATCCAACCACTTTCCTCTGCACTTCTGAGAGTGAAATGAAATAACTGAAAGGATCTTTCTCAGGTGATGGCATACTTATATGTTTTGGTAAGTTGTTCTGAATCACCAAGGAAACAAGAAATGAAAATTTGCTTTAGGGTCTGCATTTTTTATGCATAACAATGAGCGATGTACTTTTACAAAGCATTCTAGCTTTCACAAAATGTTGCACATGTTTAAAAAACTTAGGTGGTAGGCACTGTTATTGTCCCCATTTTATAAATGAGCCAATAGAATCCCAAAGAGGTAAAATGATTTAGCCAAGGTCACATAGATTGGAAGGGGTCATATCCACCTTATTCCTGCCTCCTGGTCTAATTCAGTGCAGTAAAAATTCCTATTAAATAGTCCCTTTCTAGGGATTGACTGAAGTCTGGTTCTGTATTACTCAAGACATAAAAGAGACCTGAAAAGAATGAATGTATTGCCATGGTATAATTTTTTAAAAAGAGCACTGGATTTGGAATTGAGTAAATTGGGTTTAGATCCCTCCTCTCCTATTTACTGTATTTTTTTTTCTTTGAACAAATCATTCCCCTTTTTAGAGTTTTCATTTTCTTAGCTATGAAGTAAAAGATTGAACTATACAACTTTGCATCTCAAGAGCTATGGTCCTGTGATATGTTCCTGATTTAAGACTTTGGTATGAGAAAGAATACATTTTTATGCCAATGAATCAATATTGAAGGAACCGGTTTCAAAGGCAATGTTTATCCAATGCCAACACAATCTGTTGAAAAGGGAAAAAATTCTTGGGGGTGGCTAGGTGGTGCAGTAAATAGAACACTGGCCTTGGAGTCAGGAGGACCTGAGTTCAAATCTAACATCAGACACTTAACACAAAACTAGCTGTGTGACCTTGGGCAAGTTACTTAACACCAATTGCCCTACCTTCTCCCCCTCCAAAAAGCAAAAAAAAAAAAAAAAGGGAAAAAATTCAAACAAATATTTTTGAGGGTAACTGTGAAGAGTCATGAAATGAAATGACCATTTTGACTGATTATATATCTATATATATATGTACACACACATATATACATATACACACAAACACACCTGCATATATATGTGTGTTTGTATATATACATATTTACATATTTTCCCCCGACTTGATTGTCTGGATATTTGGTTGAAATGATCACGGCCTTGGGTGTTGTAGTGTCTTAGCTAAAGTCTCCTACTCTAGCTAGCTTAAAAATAGACTATTTCCATTCATCTTAAGAAATGGAAAGTTTTTTTTTTTCTTTTTCTTGGTGGGACAGGGGTAAGAGATGCGAGAGACTATGTTTCTGAAAAGTGTCCAAGGTAGTGATGTCAAACAGCCTTCTCTAGGCTTTGCCTAAATTATCTCCTGGCTCAAGTTCAAACATAAGACAACATGCTCAGTGATACCTGGAAACAAAGGGGAGAGAACGCAAGGCATTTGGGTGAAGGAGGACTTTAAAAATAGTGTCATATCATTAACAATCAGTGGCTCTGGTCCTTCATTTTTCTTTTGACCATATAGTCAGTTTTTATTATTTACAGAAATCTTTAATGATTTAGTACTTGCGAGATGGCAAATATTTAAAATGTATCATTGGTTCTTGGCTAAGCATCTTGTCTATAGGGCATTGTTTGAGAACATTTCATTTTGTAATGACATTTACTTTTAGAGCTGAAATGCTCTAAGCCCTGTTCTTTTGGATGCCCCTTTTTGTTCAGAGCAGAGATTATTAGTTAATAACCTTTAGGGAAAAGTTAAAAATGATTAGAACTGAACCCATATATTAGATTGAAATGAATAAAAGGAAAAGGTGTTATTTTTTTCAATGTAATTTGAAATAAGCATCTTTCTCTTTGTTACTTAAGAGGATCATTTTATTAAGCCAAGGATACTTTAAAAAACAAACAAACAACTAATTCTGTCATTAGGTCTTAGGAGTTTCTACAAGTCCTGAACACCTATTTATAAAAGAGTAATATTTCCATAGCTCTTTAACCTTAAAGCGCTGTCCATACATTGTTTCATTTGACATTCATAATATTTCTATGAGATAAGGGATAACAGCAGTGATTACCCCTATTTTACAGATAAAAAAACTGAGGCTTAGAGAGATTAACTAAGTTCCCCACAACCATACAAATGGCAAAAATACTGGGGATAAAATTTAAACCCAGGTATCTCCTGATCATGAGTCTAGTAGTCTTTCCACTATGCTGGATTTTCACTTAACCTCATTCCCACAATTATGCTTTTCTATGCAAATAGCAATAGCATCACCTAAAACTAATCAGAGAACTAAGTGTCATAGGCTTAGAGCTAGACTCAGAGGCCACAAGTCCAACTCTCTCATTTTAAATGTAAGGAAACTGAGGCCGAGAGGGGTGAAATGATTTATCCAAGATCACAAAGGGAATAAATGGTAGAACCGGATTTTGAATATAGTTTCTCTGACTCCAGAGGCCATAAGGATCATTTTCACTGTAACATGCTACCTCAAGAATCTGGTAAAGGGTCTAATGAAGAATTTGATGTCACTCTGACTTTTGTTCTCCCTTTTTAACCAATTGTCCATTTCACAAAAGCAAGTACTGTAGGGAACTTCCAGAGGCAAGACCACCATGAAGAAGGATTTAAAACTAGAAGTAGTATATAGACTTGACTCTGTAACAAAGAAGAGAGAATGAGGTTCTAGAATTAATTCAGGGCCCAGAAATGTAGGCTGGAGTGGACAGATGGGTCAGTCCCTTATGGGGTGCTTAATTTACTCACAAAGAGTAGTTTCTCTACTGAGAGAATCTGATTGATGACAACTCAGTAAATACAAATGTATGTTCTCTACCAAATGGTTGAGCAAGCAACTGACTTACTTGAAAGCATTCAAGGCAGGGCTATGATAAAATATTCTAGGCATATTCACATTCAAACATGCTCAAAAGCTCGTGGGAGGGACAGAGCAATAAGCCGTATATTGAACAGATCAACAAAAGAGGAAAAATAAAATCTATAGAAATTGTATAGTTTCTAAAATATTCATGTTTAAGAGAATATTTCTGACCTCTAGAAAAAAATTAAACCTAAGAATAATGAAAAGAAAATTAAACAGGAAAGACTATTGAAAATGATTTTGAAGTCAGACTATTGACTGTTCTGTGGATAGCCCAGACTTGGCAGACTTGGGAAGTTATCTAAGTCTTTAAAAATGATTTAGACTTTCAAGTGAATTTCCTTGACATCATTCAGTAGTTTATACCTAAGGATATCCCAAAAGATTTTCCTTTAAAATATTTCTTGCCTCCTATCTGATCATTATTTATGAAAGACTTAAATAGTTGGAAGAAGTTGGTTTTAGCTTCAAAATGTAAATCTTATTAGTACAACTTTGGAAACAGTTGAGACTCATTTTATATTAAAGTTTAATAACAATCCATTAACAAGCAGGAATCTGAGTGTTTTAAGTGGGTATTAAGAATATTAAGGAAACTTGAATTTTAATTAATATTTCAAATGAATCTACAGTAAAATACTTTAAGCATTAAAGGCATTTGAATGCTTTTGGAGGAGTGGGGAGAATAATCCCAGATCAGAATATCTTTGTGAAGTTGAGTATAATGATGGCCAGAGCTCATAGAAGTTGTACTCAGTTACTAAATTCTGAAAAAAAAAAGGTGAATTGATTCCACTAATTAAAAAGAGGCAATTTTCCTAATTGACTACAACTTAAGTATTACTCTGATCAACTTCATTTTTCTGAATAATAATTCTATCAAGATAAAGATCTGAGTTCTTCTTCTGGACAGTAAGTGGGCGACAAAGTCAAGGGAGACTAAAGAACCTAGGGAAAACCTCTCCCTGGTCCACTTCACCTCCCTTTTGCAATGGTCCAATAGCCTCCTCCACTTTGTGGTCCATGGTGTTTCATATTGTGACTCAAATTCAGCTAAATGTTACCTCGGAAGACAAACACATATCATCAAAGGACACTTTGGTAGTGGCCAGATAAGTGTCTGTGACTGTGATGTCTTCAAACTCTGTGTTGAAGTGCTCAGACTCCTTGATGACACTGTAGTTCAGGGCCACACTGTAGTTGACCGGCTTCTCTAAAGCCTTCTTTTTGCAGCTGCAGAGCTTCTTAAAGGCGGCCCGGAATTTCTGGGACATGAGGTTGTAAATCACTGGGTTGATGGCACTGTTGAGGTAAATGCAGATTCTACAGAACAACAAAAACCAATTTTCTTGGAAAGGGCTGGATAGGAATGAATTGACCACAACCAGGGTCCTGTAGGGCATCCATAAGAGGGCAAATAGAATCACAACCACCGCCAGCATCTTGGTAACCTGTTGGATAAAAAGAAATAAAAAGAAAACTGATGGGAAAGAAACCCCCAGTATCTCCAGACAAGTGACTTTTTAGGGATCAGAATACTTGGGTCATTAGCTATCAGTATGACTCTGAGTAAGTCACATAACCTCTCTCATTCTAAGTTTTGTCACCTCTAAAATGGGCTAAATAATACCTATCTAGGTAGGTCCCTGTGAAGATTAAGAGATAATGCACAAAAGACCTTTGAAAAGTGTAACACAGAAATATAAGATATTGTGTTGCTGAAGCCTGTGCTCAGATATTTCCCATTTCTCTAAAATCTCAAGCTGCTTTAAGAGAATAGCAGTAGGCTGAGGATTTGTATACCTTAAGAACAACCAAGGATGCAGTATCACCTTAGGGTGAGTAACTAATATAGGGCAACTGACAGCCTTGGGTGACTGGAATAAAAGGAGTATAAGTCTGAAAACTAGAATAGGCTGTCTTAACTGCAATGCCTGGTAAAATGTTTATTGAAAGTTTGATTAGTTTGTATCTTAAAAAGAGATGCAGAGATAACTTGAAGTCAGCATGCCTTCATCAAAAACTGAGTATTTCTGACTAACTCAATTTCCTTGGCTACTAGACTGTCAAATCAGGGAAATACAATGGATATAGTTTAGATTTTAAAAAAATCGACAAGTTCTTCTGTCATTCTTGTAGGGCAATGGACTATACTGGTGTCTCCAAAGCAGGGGATATGTTTGATCTCAAAGGGATCATGGTCTGACCCAAAGGGCTATGTATCAAACCAAATGGAAGATAGTTGAATCTCATCTCTATATAGTCATGGTGGGATTTATCTTCAACATTACTCCAATATTCCTTCAACATTCCCTATTCTGTCCCCTCCCTCCTCTGTGCAAGCTTCCATCCTCCACACTTCTGAACTGGTATTGGCCCCTCAGGGCCGTACTCAGGTATCCAAAGCAGTACCTATGCTAGTGGCATTGGGAAAATCTTTTAACACTGGCTGAGACAGGCACCCCTCAGAGGGAGCGTAGTGACTGCTAAGTAGGAACTCCACCTTTCCCTTACTCATTTTTGGTGTCACCTAGTAAGAACAGACATGGATGGGTTGTGATGTGCATCATGGATTATCTTTGCATTACATTATATACATCATCTTTCTCCCCAAACCCACACATCTTTCAAACTTCTTTTACTACTGAAGGTACCACCTTTCTTCCATACACTCATTTTCAGTTTCATATTATGGTTTGCTCACTCTCCTTCATTACACATATCCAGTCAATAGACAGACTCATTTTTTTCTCTTACTGATATCCTAGTTCTGCCTCTTGCCACTTTTTACTAGCCTATTACAGTAGTCTCTTAATTGGTCTTCCCACCTTAAATCTTTGCTCTTTTCAAACTTTTCATCTGCATAGCTGCCAAGGCAATTTTATTAAAATGCCAGTCTGATCATATCAATCCTTTACTCAATAAACTTGTCATAAACTCCAGGAATAAATATAATTTCATCTTTATCTTACCTTTTAAAAATGTTTATTTTTGTTTGTTTTATAATATGCCTAATTATAAATATAATTGTATGTGAAGTCACCTGGGGAGCACAAGGAATAGAATGCTGGCCTTGGAATTAGAAAAGGGCTCATTTTAAATTCTGCTTCAGATCCTAAAAGTATAACCTTTGGCAAGTCACTTAATCTCAGGCTCAGTTTCCTCCTCTGTATAGTGGGAATAACAATGATAACAGCAGCTAACATTTATGGAAAGTTTTAAGGTTTACAAAGTGCTTTATATACATTCACTCACGTGATTCTCATAATCATCCTAGGAGGTATTATCCGCTTTTACATAAGAGGAAATTGAGACATGGAGAGATTAACTGACTTGCCTGAAGTCACACAGCGAGTAAGTATCTAAAACAAGATTCAGATTCAGGTTTTCCTGATGTAAAATCCTGCATTCTATCTACTATACCACCTAGTTGCTAATAATAGTACCTATCTTATAGTGTTGTGATAATCAAATGAGATGATATATTCAAAGCACTTTGCAAATTTTAATGTGCTATATAAATGTTAATTTTTATTACACATACATATTTATAAATAAGTAAACATATACATCTTGGGCACAAATGTTCAATTTTTAAAAATTTGATTGTGGTACATAATAAAGTATAGGTACTATCAGATTAGACCATAGTGTAGTTTGGTGGTTTTAGAACTTATTAATTCACCAGACCCCAAAGGTAGTCAGTCATTAATTATCGGATATCAGTGAGGACGGTGGTCTCTAGCAGTGTCAAAGGGATCTGTGCTTGACGCAGCTATTTTTTTTTAACAATGTCTCAGATAAAGGCATTTACATAGCCCTTTAAGTTTTATTCTTCAAATGGTAGGAATAAAGACTTTATGACCAATGGTGCAAAGAGTCAAAACAAGAATTTAGAAGGGAAAGTGACCTTTCTAAGTCCAACCCCTTTCCTCTTTTAGAGTGGTGTTTCAAAACTCTTGGGCCTTTGAAAGATACAGAGTTATTGCAAGGGTACTATAAAGCCACAGATACACCAAGCATTTGTCACTTTGATCTGTATTTAATTCTAATAAAATGTGAAGTCTGACTCATTGCAATAAATAAATAAGCATACGTTTTGTAGATTGAATCGAGAGAGTACTTCAGACATACAGACATGACTATTTTTCAAAAGTGTGTATATAATGTTGCAATGAATAAAATACAAATTCATATAAAAGCATTGCTGAATTTATAGTACCTTTTTGTCACCAGGTATTTTCTTAGTCAACTACAATTAGACAGCTGGACGACCTGTGAATTATTTTGACATTTAAAAAGTCAGGTGAGAGTTTTTAAAAGGTGGTTGAAAGCAGGACAGGTAATGTTTATAGGTAATAGTGGATAAGTAACTATTAATTGATTATCCAGCAAAGACATTGGACTAGAAAGAGCCCATCTGCCAGTGCCTACTATGTGCAGATCACTGTGTAACAACTGAGGGAGATAAAAAATTCAGGTAAGACACAGGCTCTGTTCTCAGTTTACTGTCTATTAAGGGATATGATGAATATACCAATATTAATACAATTGTGAAAAGTAACATGAATAGATCTGGAAAAATTGTAAGAGGCTAGATAGTGGAGGGTATTTGAAAAGCAAGTGAAGTTGTTTAAATTTTACTTGGTAGGTAGTAGAAATTCACTAAAGAATCACAATCTGAGGGCAGCTGGGGGGCACAGTGAATAGAGCACCAGCCCTGGAGTCAGGAGGACCTGAGTTCAAATGTGACCGTAGACATTTAACACTTACTAGCTGTGTGACCTTGGGCAAGTCACTTAACCCCAATTGCCCTGCCGTTTTTTGCCCCTACTTTGTACTTAAGTTCTAATATTTAAGTTTATGGTATGTGTTTGTTTCTTTTCTCTATTCTCTGTGTTCTGGCATTTGAGTCTAAAATAAAATTTTGAAAAAAAAAGAATCACGGTCTGATAAAATGGGAAATGTTAGAGAGGATGTAGAAAGATAGTCATGCTAATGAGCTGTGAATGGATCTATAAACTGGTCCAATTGTCCTGTAAAAGTATTTGGAACTATCTTAGAAAAGTCACTAAAGTGTATATATTCTTCAGTTTGGCTATCCTACTGTTATCTCTCCCCCAAGGAGCTCAAAGGCAGAAAGTTCTCATACATATGTAAACATACATGAACACACACATACATACGTATATGTAATAGCACTTTTGTGGTTAAAAACTGCAAATAGCTACAAATAGTGGGGTTCCCTTTGGGGAACAACGGAACAAATTGTGATAAAAAAAAGTCATGGAATGATTGTATTAAATGAATATGAAGAGTTAAGATTTAAGACAGGTTAAGAATTGGAGCTCCCAGTCCGGCCCGAGCCAGAAAGATGGTTGCCCAGTCATTTTTCTCCTGTGTGGCTAAAATTACGAGAACTAAACAAAGTAAAAGTAGATTAGTTAAAACAGCAACAGCAATAATGATGACAATAACATAAAACAGCATAAAGAATGGAGCTCAGAAATAGGTGCTAGTCATACTCAGCAGAAGCAGGGGGAAAAGGGGAAATGGATAAGGATTGTTCAGTTTCTCCACATTCAGACAAGTTACAATGATAAAGAACAGTCTGTATATATACTTCTCCAATTAATCCCAATTTTTTACTTTTCTGCTTGGACCTGGGAGGGGAACTGTATCTCAGCCACTGTTCTTGGTATGGCTTCCAATAAACTGATTCCAACATTTTTTTTTGGGGGGGGGGGAAGGAGAAGGGAATTTCGTCCCTCCTTTCTTTTTCTCTTTCCAAAATTTATTTATCTCAGGCTCTCTGAATCTTCTCTCGTCTCCCAAACTGTGTGATATTTCCTTGCCCAGGGAAATGAGCAGAAACTCAAAACCCCAGAAATCATGAATGTCTGTGTTACTCCTCCCCTTTTCGGGGATATAGAATTTGACTCCTCTCCTTCCCCTTTAGAGAGGACTATTACACAAAGAAATCTGGGGAATTTTTTTATGAACCGATATGGAGAGAGGTAGCAGAGCCAGAAGAAAAATTTACAGGTGACTACAATAATGTAAAAATACAATAATGTAAAATCAACAGAAGATGTCAGAACTCTGATCGATGAAATTGCCTATCTTTACCCCAGGGAACTGAAACATCCATCCTTCCTCCTAGGTATTAAAGAATGCCTAACTTGCCATTGGTTTGCTTCACTCAGTTGTACTTTTTGTTATAAGGAAGTGCCCTATTGCTGGTGGGGGTGGGAGGAGTCACTCTGAAGTGCCAGGAATTTTTTCACAAAGCATTAACACAACTTCAAATAATTGAGCTATGATACTTCCACCGCCAGGAATATCAGATTTCTCATTGATTCTGTGAGCCTGTGGACAGCACTAGTACAAATGGGAAACAAAGATTTTTGTGCTGATTTGCTTGGATAAATAAAGATCCTCTTGGAGTTCCACAGTAGAATTCTTTAGTATAGAAAGTGGACACTTTCTCACCTCTATGAAAATTTGGAAGGCTAATTCTGGACTGAGAAGAAGGTCTATAAATTTTTCTGGTCTTTGGTGGGGAGGGGACCACTTATAGGATGCTAGTTCACCTCAGTGAAGTAGGAAGTATTTTAATTCATTTTCAGTCATGATATATTTATATTGCTCCCATAGCTATTGTTGTATTTATTTATTGCATATATTAGACATTTGAGAAACCGTGTGTAACAGAATGGATTGAGTACCAGCCTTGGAGTTGGTGAGTCCTGGGTTCAAATTTTGCCTCTGACACATATTGGTGGTTTGACTTTGAACAAGTTAGGTAACCTTGCCCCAGGCCATTCTTTATGACTATAAATTGCAGGGAAGAATACCAGTTTCATTGGTAGAGGAAATTACTTACTGAAAGTTCCCTCCACTGCTGAAATCATGGGTCTGGTATAAAAATGTTATTTATTTCATACATAGAAAACATGTTCATATCTGTTATCTAATTTAATTTCTATGAAATATTTTTGAATAGGTAGAACAAGTGTTACTATTACTATTATTATTTTATAGTCATCCTCTTTTATAGCAATTAATCAATCATATTGTAGACAATTGTTGAGCAAACACTATGTTACAGGTATTGGACACATAAAGCCAACAACGAAGTGATCACAACCCTCAAGTGACTTACATTCTATTGGGAGAGGAAACAACATAGTGGTGGGGGGAGACTCCTCTGATTTTATATAGCAGTAAAGCCAGGACTAGAACTCATGTCAACTGATTCTCATTTCAGGACTCTTTCCAATGCATAGAAATGTCAGTCACTAATGCTAGCCTTTTTCACATCCTCCTCCTGCTTAAATTTTCACCCTTTCACTTTTGCTCACTGAAAGCAGAATTAGACTCCCTCCAACCTGCCCCCTACTTTAAGTAGTAGGAAAAAGACATATGTATTCCTCAAGAACACTGGGCAAACCTTCTTATATAAACACTGTTCTGGACAGACTCAGTCCTTTGCTTAGTGCTTTATATTGGCTGATGTATCTAGAATGTAGCCTCTACTGTCTGTTTTCTGGCCTAAGATCTGAAGATCTCCAATAGCAAAGAAGCAACTAGTGGAAGTTAGAGAAAATATATTAACTCGAGAAGGTGAATGGAGAGGTAATATGATGATGTCATGGAAAGAATACTGAATTTAGAATTAGGAAAGCTGAATTGGAATCCCAGCTGTGCTTCTTATCACTTGTGTGACCTTAGGCAAGTTTATTTCACTCTTCTAGTTCCCTGTTTTCTCAACTGTAAAATGAGGGGATTGGATTAGGTCACCTGTAGGACTTTTGCGGGGAGGGGCAATGGGGTTAAGTACCTATGCAATTTTTTCAGCCCTAAATACCATTATACCATCAAAGCCCTCTCCATTTGTGATGTATTTCCTTCCTCTCAATGGGACTATATTCAGACTTTCTTTCACCAGAAAAAGAATGGAGAAGGGGGCTTCTGCAAGAATTGGGGAGCTCTCAAGATCAGTAGAGGTGATAGAGTGGGATGATGCTTCAGTGAAGAGGGGATCATGTTTACTAAGGGAGGGAGAGGACAAAATCATCCTCTTGGTCATTAAATCCATGACTGGAGGTGGTGGTGGCCCGATAGCATTTATGTTTTGAACACTGTCTATAATTTTGTTTCAGTTATCACTGAATATCTGCTAAGAGCTCATAACTTTCTAAAATTCTCAAAGATTTTTTATTCCACTTCATTGTGTTTCAATTCCTGTCCTTTGGCCTTGTTATAGATTAAAAAAACAAACAAACAACAAACCAAAAACAGATCTTCTGAATCGACATAGGAGTGAACATAGGAGTAAACACCTGGAACAAGAATATCCAGGGGTTTGACTTTCTCACTCTGTTGCCCTTAGCTCTGTGGCTGCTTGGTTTCTTGTTTCATCACTGTCTCTAATCCTGAATAATATGACAAAATGCAAATTGAGAAGTATCATCAAGCTAAATATGGTAAGAGACAGCTTCTCTTTAATCTTGATCATTAAAATTGACTCTGTGGTAGTAAGAAAGGCATATCAACTATTAAAGGATTTAGTTCTCTTAAAGAGGGATAGGTTTCTCTTTAAAAAATAGTATCATGAGGGAGCTAGGTGGTGCAGTGAATAGAGCACCTGCCCTAGAGTCAGAAGGACCTGAGTTCAAATCCGACCTCAGACACTTGATATACTTACTAGCTGTGTGACCTTGGACAAGTCACTTAACCCCAATTGCCCTGCCCTCCCCCCTCCAAAAAGCAAAAAAAAAAAAAAATGGTATCATGGGTACAGTCTGTGGAAGGATAAATAGTCCTTCACTGATGATTGATTGTGATCACAGATTCTGTTTCAATAGTAGGCAAATAAACACAAAGTGAACTACTCTATTTTACCCCATGGGTGGAGTATCAATACTGAGAGCCATCATTATGCATTCTTATGAATGGTAGCACCGTGCTATAGTAGAAAGACCACTGTTTTTTTCAAGTAAGATACCCTGGGTTCAAATCACAGCTCTTTAACTTACTTGTGTGACCCTAAGCAAATCATTTAACCTTCTAGGTTTCAGTGTCTTCCTCATCATTAATATGAGCTCTAAAGACCTTTCTATCTCGAATTCCATGATTCTGTGATCCTATAATCTAGTTCTAAACCCTGATTTTCCTCATCTAAGAAATGAATGGATTGGATTAGATGGTTTAAGGTCTCTTTCAGGCCCATGTATACTATGAACCCTAAGATGGAATGGTGTCATCAGGCCTCATGTCTAAGAAGGAGTATGACCAGAGGTGGGAAAAGGTGAATCATGTATGCAGACATGAACCTCTGTGACAGTTATGTTGCCCTGAATCCTCTGAAGAAGACAGCTCAGACGTCTTACCTTCATTGGAGCAGTTGGGGTCACATAAAACACAGGTGAAGTAGTATAATTGTTCCAGATTTTCCCCCTGTACCCAGTTGTATTCTCATGTCCTCATGGCTGGAAGAGTGAGACTTGCTGAAGCATCAAGAGCTAGTGGAGAGTATACTAATCAGGATGTTCAGATTATAATGCCTGCTCTGCCTCTACTAAGCAATGTGACCTTGGTATGGTAGAACAGAAAAAAATAACTGAATTTAAAGTCAGAAGACCCAGGTTTGAATCTTGGCTACTGGTAATCAATAACTAGGTTAGAAAGGAACTCAGGAATCATTACTCCATCTTAAAATTACTGATAGAGGAGAAGAAATCTGGGCATAGTAGGACAGGCACCCTAGAGTTCAGAAAAGTAGATTTCAAACATATCACAGTCAGTAGTCAATAAACATTTATTAAGAACCTGTTATGCATCACACACTGCGCTAAGGGCTGGGGATATGAAAAGAGGCAAAAGACAACCCCTGCCCTCAAGGAATTCACAATCTAATATGGGATATAATAAGCAAACAAAATGGAAAAATGCAAATAGAAAATATTTAAAAGAGAAAAGGTACTACAATTAAGAGGGGTTGGGAAATACTTCATGTAGACAATGAAATTTAGCTGGCCCTTGCAGGCAATCCAGGAAGTGGAGATAAAAGAGAGAGAGAGAGAGAGAGACAGAGAGAGAGAGAGAGAAAGAGAGAGAGAGAGAGAGAGAGCATTCCAGGTATGGAGGAAAACCAGACAAAATGTCCAGAACTTACGGATGGAGTGTCTTGTTTGTGCAACAGTCAGGAGGTCAGAGTCATTAGATTGAAGAGTACATGACTGGGAGCAGGGCATAAGAAGATTGGAAAGATAGGAGGGAACTTGATTATGAAGGACTTTGAATGCCAAACAGTGTTTTGTATTTGACCCTGAAAGTGATAGGGAGCCAGTGGAGTTTATTGAGTAGAGGGGTGACATGGTTGGACTTGTACCTTGGGAAGATCACTTTGTCAGCTGAATGAAGGATGGATTTGAGAGGGGAGAGACTTGAGGCAGGCAAATCCATAAGCAGGCTATTTCAATAGTCCAGGTATATTGACGAGGGTCTATTATGGACAGTATCAGAGGACAGAAGGTAGTATATTTGAGAGATGAGAGACAGACGTTGGCAACAGCCTCGATATGGGGGCAAAGAGTCAAGAATGACGCCGAGTTTATGAGTATGAGGGAATGGGAGGATGGTGTTGTTTAAAAGATTTTGGGATTCAGTAATTAAGAGATCCTTGGTAACTTTACAGAGAAGTTTCAGTGGAATGATGAAATTGGAAGCTGGATTGTCAAGGATTAAGAAGTAAGTGAAAGGTGAGAAAGGGGAGGCACCTAGTGCATGTGGTCTTTCCAAGGAGTTTGGCCACAAAGGACAGGGGAGATATAGAATGATAATAGGGATGAAAGCCTCAAATGAGGTTAATTATTTTTTTTTGAGGATGGGAGCAATATGGGCATACTTATAGGCAGTAAAGAAGAAGCCAGGGGACAGGAAGAGATTGAAGTTAAGTGAATGAGTGGGGATGGCAAAGAAGATAATCTAGTGGTAGAAGTGGGAAAAATTGGGATCTTTTGTGTGAGCAGAGGGGTGGGCCATGGTAAGGAGTAAGGCCATCTCTTCACATCAGATGGGGAGAATGAAGATGGTGGCAGAAGACATCTGAGTGATATGAGAAGAAGAAGAAAAGAGAATAGGGAGCTTGTGGTGATTGGACTCAATTTTTTTTTTGTCAAATATGAGGAAAGGTTCTCAGCTGAGAGTATGGGGGAAGGGGAGCAATGGGAGGCCAGAGGAGGGCTGAAAATGTGTGAAAGAGCTGTGTGGAGAGGTGTTGATAAGGAAGGCATAGGAGAATTGCCTAGTTGCTGTGAGGGTCCAGGTGAGATTGTATAATAAAAACTTGTAATATACTTGTAGTATAATCATTGCATAGTGTTCTCTATGTTCAGCAATACATGTGTAAAAGTAAAGGTGGCAGATGGTGAGATCATATAAGGTTGAGGCTTGGCAGGGTACAGTCAGCATCATAAGGTAGATAGGAACTCAAGAGAAGAGGACATTTTAGAGTTGACCTGGTTCATCAAGGGATCAAAATGGGAAAAAAGAAGAGAGAGTGGCTAGTGCAGGGGACATGGCCTGGGAGAGAACTTAGGGGTCATGGGACTGGAAGTCTTGGTGTAGATGAAGAATTTTGTAAGGGAAGCAGAGAGAGATGGCAAGTCCATAGAATACAGTCAGAGAAGGGGATTTTGCAATTCTTGAACATGGAGATAGAGCATTAACCTTGCCATCATCCACAAACAGACCACCTCCATGTTTAACAATTCCAAACACTGCTATTTAATCTCTTTTGGCAGCACTCTGGTATTTTGTATAGACACTACAGCTACCAGGATTTTGATTAAATATTAGATATGAATACCACAGACCTGAAAGGAGGAGAGGTTACTTAATAATTCCAGGGGGAGACCCTGGAAGTACCAGCAGTATTCCAGTTCTCCCACTTCTGCCAGTGAGCTGGAATAAGTGAAGGTGAAGCCAGTATTGGAGAGGATAGCCAGACAGGTTGCCATCAGAGGGGAGTCAGGTGTCAATGATTGCTAGAATATGGAAGGCATGAGGAAAAGTTCTACAATGAAGGGAAGTTTGTTGTTTATGGAAGAGGCATTCCAGAGGGCATAATGAAAGGGGTGGTAGTGTTTGGTTAGGACTTTGAGATGATAGGTTTGAGGGGGGTGGGAATAAGGGATTTGGCAGTAGGGAAGTGAGAATAAGATTTGGTTAAATTAGGAAATTGGGAATGGGCTTTAGTTGATGACCTACAGGGATTCAGAATCACTAGGACATGTAGGGTATTAAAAGATATGAGAGTGTTCATCACTGAGTGGAAGGTGAAGTTCCTCTTCCCACAGGATGATGGAGATCAGGTAGGAGACAAAAGCAGCACATGGTCAGATGGGAAACCGTATTTCACTTCTCTTCTTCCCTACAAAGGTTGGAGATTGGGTAGATGAGGCAGCAGGAGATGGAAGGCCTGAGGTCAAAGGGATGATTGTTGCTTTTTGCAGTGGAGGCTCTCCACATTGCTCACATTGCCCACATTGCTGATAAATTAAGCTGGCCACACAAGGTAGAAGCTGACTGTGTTTGAACAGGTAGAAGTCATTCTTCAGGGCCATAGCAACCTTCCTTCAAGGGACACCAGATGAAAGTGACACAGTAAGTGAAAGTTCTGGCTACTCTACTCACCTGAGGCTGGAAATCAGGTGGAGTCATCTGGAGGCAGAAATCTCACATGTAGGACCTTGGGCCAGAGAGTAGTCCCTTGGCCCCTTGCTACCTTCCTTCAGGGAGCATGTGAAGTAGGAGAAGGAAGGCATGTGTAATCAGAGGAAATTCTTGCTCTTCTAACTCGAGCCTGGAGACCAGATAGGTGGCAGGAGGAAGGAAGTCACATTGGGACAGATGGAAGTAGCCCCAGTTCTTTGCCTCCTTCCCTCAGAGGACATTCACAAAACAGATGGAAGTCACAAGAAATAGATGGAAAGCAGACGTGATTAAAAAGATAGAACGTGACTCTATCAAAAGATAGAACCAGACTCCTACTCTGGTCATTGCAGAGTAACTTCATTTTCTTTTGTGAAAGGCTAACTAAGCTAGCTTGCCTAGATTTTGGCAACACTTTTGTTAAAGTAACTCATCTATACATATACATGTATTTGGTGAAGATGGAGAGATATGGATTACAAAATGATCTAATGACATAGATTTAGAATCAGTTTGGTGGCCAGATTCAAAGAGTAATTTTTTGCTTATTTTTTATTCATATCTTTTTTTCATATTACCTACATTTCCTGTGCTCTCCCTCCCTTGAATTCCTCCCAGGGAGCCCTCACTTATGATAAGGAAACAAGAAAGAGGGAAAAACATCCAGCAGAATTAACGAATATATTAAAAAAGTCTAATTTTGGTCATTGTTCCCTACCACAGTCATTGTTCCCTACCTCTGCAAAGCAGGAAAAGGTGTCTTTACTTTTCTCTGGGACCAAGCATGGTCATTACAGTTTCGCAGCATTCAGTTTCGATTACTTCATTGTTCTCAACATTCTTTCCATTATCAGCATTTTACTCAGTATGCATATTGTTTTCCTTGTTCTTCTTACTTCACTTAGCATTGCTTCATATAAAGCTTGCAATGCTTCTCTGTATTTATCATATTTGCTTTTTATAATGAAGAATTTGTTTTGGCCACCTATGAATCAACAGGCACCTATTTTATTAATTGCTACCACAGAAAGTGCTGCTAGAAATACTTTGTTATATATAAGGCCTTTATTTTTGTCTTTGACCTCTTCAGGGGTATGTACCTTGCAGTACAACAGCTGGGCCAAAGAGTGTGGACATTTTAGTGTCTTTGTTTCTAAACTGTTTTTGCAGAACAGTTGGATCAATTCCTAACTCCATAACCAATACATTATTCTGCCTTTCAATGTTGACTTTTCCCAGTTTTCCTTAGTTTTCCAACTTGCTGTGTATGAGTTGCCACCCCAGGGTTGTTTTATTGCTTTTATCTTATGTGGAACATTCCTTCATATGGTTCTAAGTTCCTACTGTTCTTTTGAGAACTCTTTGGTCATTTGACTATTGGAGAATGGCTTTTGTTGTTATATATTCCTGTTAGTGATCTATCTGTCTTTGATATTAGAACCTTATCTGAGAAAATTTATGTAGAGATTTTTCCCCTCAGTTAACCACTTCCATTCTTATCTTATTCAAGATTATTTATTTTATCTCATAAATCATCTCTATCTCTGTTTGAGAATTTTGTCTTTAGTATTCATCACTCATGAACAGTATACAATTTGCTTCATTTCTAATTTTTTCTGGTATAATCATTAATCTTTAGGTCAAGAATCAATTGGGAATTTATTGGGATGTATGGTACTAAATGCTGATCTAAACTCAATTTCTACCAGACTATTTTCTAGCTTTCTCAGAAATTCTTAATAAATAGGAAATACTTTTCAAGGTAACTTAAGTTTTCAGGTTTATCAAACACCATGTTATTATTATATGATTAATTCTTGAGTCTTCCTTTTCCAGTCTGTTCCACAGATCTACTTAAAAAAAAATTTTTAACCAATATCAAAGGGATTCAATGAGTACTACTTTGGAATAGAGTTTGCAGCTTGGAAGTGCTATTCCTCTTTTAATTTTTTTCTCTGGATGTTCCAGATCTTTTATGCCTAAAAATGAATTTTGTTATTATCTTCTCTGGATCTGTCAGGTATCCTTTTGTCTTATTGATATAACATTAAATCTTAAATTAATTTTGACAATATTGTCATTTTTATATTAACATAACCATGAAAACTAAATATCTTTGTAGTTATTTTGGTTGTTTTTTTGTTTTAAAGAGAATGAATGAATGAATGAATGAACGAATGAAGCATTTAGGAAGTGCTTGATATGTGGTAAGCAATGCGATAAGTTGTGGAACTACTGATAGAAAAGGAAGACAAACCAGTGCTTACATTCCAATGGGGGAAATAACACATATGGAAGTTTTCAGCTGCAAGTAAGATGGGACAGTCCCAGTTTTTGAGTACACTAGTAAAGCTGATGTTAATGCCTTTTTAAACTTTTTAAACTGATGCCAATTTCTGATGTAGAACCATATGTCAGTGCCAAGGCTTCTGGTGGCAAGAACTTTCTTTTCTAGATCTTTAATAACTCGGATTGTTGTACCTGCAGGAACCATTGCCAGGCAGCATCTACATGGGAGCTGTGAATGCAAAAATTTAGGAAATAGTTAAAGTGAACTTGACATCCTACTGTGAGGAGGTAAATTTGTCCTCATAGTTATTACTGAAACTTGCTTGGGATGGCATTCATGACTGGAATGTAGATCTGAAAGAATAACCTTTTGAATAAAAGGAACAGAATAGATTAAAGAAAGGTTTGTGGAATAGCACCAATGTAAGGAAATTCATGAATTAAATGAGAAAAAAAAGAGCAAAGAGTGTTTAGGAGTGGGACAATGGAGGGGAAAATGGAAATGATATGGGAAAATATTTCAGACCACTTGGACAAGAGGGAAGTAAATTCACTTCCCCAAATAGCTATTAGACACCTATTATATACAAAGTACTGTGCTAAATGCTGGGGGTAAAAAAATAAATCAGTCTCTTTCATCAAAGATGTTACACAGTACTGAGAGGATCCAAGATATAGACAGATTAGTAAATAGGAGAGGTCACTAACAAGTGGGGAAAGTGGGGAAGGCTTTCTGTAGGAAGCGGCACTGAAGATCAGTTTTGAAAGAAGATAAAAATTATGAGAGACGACAAAATAGATGAAGAATTTGGGGAATAAATTACCAGCCTCACACTGAGGTTTGATATAAGGATAATGCGGTATTTATAACATCCAGGCACCTGATGGCTATCTCTTTCTGCTGCAAGCAGAGAAACTTTCACTGACCCCAGAATGCCTTTTCCTCTTATGGATGGCAAATTGCTTTGAGACTGATGTGGGGTATGATGTTGATGCACAGATTCACTGATGGTCCTGGAACTTGAAATTATAGGCTTTTGTAACTGTTACCTTAAAATCTCAACCCTTTATTGATAGATAAAGAAACTGAGTTGCAGAGAATTAAATAAATTGACCAAGTTCACACAGCAAGTTAGTTATAAAACTGAGATTAAAACTCAGGGATTCTGATCCCGTAGCCAGTACTAGGATTCTTACCACACTGCCATAAATGACTTACCTTGGAGCTTCTCCCTTAGCTGAGCTTTGGATGGGGAAACATGGTGGGAGTAAGGAATACAACACATGGAAAAATAGATTGTTATGACAAAGTTTGTGCCAAGTATGTATTTAATCTGTGATTTGAAACACAGAATGATTGGAAATGCTAAATAAAGGAAAATCAAACAGAAGCATCTGTTTGTTTAGCTGTAGTTCAATTAAAAAGTATTCTCATGGAGTTTTGATTAAATGGGTTCTGATTCATACAGCAGCTGATTGTTAAAGAGTGACTTCTTAGTCACCTGAAAACAGCCTATGGTTTTGGTTGATGACTCTGCTCCCTTGGATCAAAATCTGGCTTACTTTGGACTCTGATGTTCTATGAAGAATCTACACTGAGACCAGTAGTTCATCTCGGATTCAAAAGCTATATGGAAAATCACCATGAACAATCTCTATAAAATAGGAAGAATTCAGTGAATGACTCTGGGATTTGCTATTGTTGGTATAATAGTCATTTGATGCTAAAAATTCAGGGCATAGGCTTACCGTGAAACAGAGTAATGGAGACTACAGAAAGAGCAATGATTTGTCAGTCTAGATACCTGTGTTCTAGGACTACCTCTGCCACTGATCCGAAGTAAATATATTTTAGGCACTTATCCACTCTGGGCCTTAATTTCCTCGTCTTTAGAATAAGTGGTTTGGATTAGATGATTACTAATGTCCTCTCCAGACCAAACAGCCTATGACTCTCATTGAGGAAAGATGACTGAAAAAAACAAAGTGTGCAGGAATATTTAGGTAGGTAGATAAGTAAGGCATTCATTATGTACTTACTATGTGTCAGGCACTGTCCTAAGGGCTAGGGACAGAAAGCAAAATAGCCTCTGATCTCAGGAGCTAACATTCTAATGGGCTTATTCCATACAAAAGGGTAGCAAGAAAGCAGGGGTAGAGGAGTGGTGGGGGTGCGGGTTGGGGGTGGGAATGAATATCGCAAGTAGCGTGGTTTGGAAATGTCTATGAAGAGAGAAGTAGTCCTATATCTGGGCAAGATCAGGTGAAAGCTTACCTATCAAACAGGGTGGGTGGTTCTAAGGACAGAGGTCAAATTTGGTGGGTATGGAGTTGGAGTAGAGGTAGTATGGTTTGGAGCTGGCCTGGAAGAGTTCTTTTCTTGTTCTTTATAATTTCATTGGCAAGAGGATAGTATGGGCCCAATTACATTTTTCTCTTTATAAGTTTAATCACACTGACTGCCATATGAATTCTCTATCCCTACTGTTTTCTCAATCCATATTTCATTTTGAAGTCATTCTATCTCTGAGCATCCAGGGAACGATTTAGATACCATTATACCTGATAATGATTAGTTCTATCAGTGGACCCTCTTTTATAGCCTGGCCATGCTGCTTACATGTTGGCCAGCATCCTCATTCTTCTGATTCTCTTTCTGACTAGGATCTTGGACTCTACAACTCTGGCCTTTCCAAGATGAGGAAATCAGGTTTCTGGGTCTCTTTGAGTAATTTCTAACCCATGTCACTACATATGGCCTACCTCTTTTTAGTTCTCCTTTATGCATTGCATTATATATTAGAATGCAGGTCCTTGAGGGCAGGGATTGTCTTGCTTACTTGTGTTCGTATTTCCAGGCTTTAGCACAATGCCTAAGGCATAATAAGTACTCAGTGATTTTTTCATTCATTCATTCATTCATTCACTCACTCATTCTTTCATGTCAGGATTGCTCAGAGTTTGGTAGTGGTCTCTCAGACATGTCTCCACAATAAGGGGCAAGAGAGGGAACTACAACATAATGGCTACTTATCCCACCACCTCAAAAGTGAATTCTGTAGAATTCAAATAAAACTTCCATCTGGGTGAGAGTTTTTCCTCATTTATACATTCACTGGGGGCCACTTATTTCCCATATTATCATTCTCCATCAGCTCTTCCCTTACTTTCAATTCTTCTTTTGGTTTACTTGCCTCTTCCTTTTCCAAACCACATTTCTCCTCATTTCCTTGGCTTTCTGTCCTCCATCTTCTTGGGTTGCCAAATTTTTTCTGGTTTTCTGGATCAACTGTTCTTGCTCTTCCTCAGCTTGACCTCACCAATCTCCTTCTCTGACTCTTCCCTAAGCTGTTGCTGTGAACTTCAAAACTTAATATAATTTTTGCCTTTATTATCTCTCAATCCAGATTCCATCAGTCCCTCTTATTTCATTCAGAGGTTACTTAATTATTCTTATCCTCCTTCATACCCTAAACCTTATTTTGGGTATCTCTAGTGACCTCAAATCCCTCACAGTGAAATTAAAAGTGTTCTTTTGGCCCCATCTCTGAACTATGTTCTGGAGATATACATTCATTAGTCAAGTTTGTAAATAACCAAACTCCTCTGTTTGGCATGTAAAGACCTTCACAGCTTGATTCTAGTGTGATTTTTGGCCTTATACAACTTTCTTCACAACTCTTGTCTCCTGACTCTTCCTCAGACATGACCCTCCATTACCCATCTCCATGCCTTTGCACAGGGCTTTGGTCATTTCTGGAATGTACTTCTTCCTCTTCTGCCTCTTTGAAATAGTCATTTCTTTCAGAGCTGTACTTAATGTTCCTGATTCCCATAGCTGCTAGTTTATTTTAGTTTACTCACTTAACAATTATCTTTTTGATAGGTTCTTTAATAATAAAAATCTTAAGGACTATCCTTCATGTCCAAAAATTGCATTATTGACCCACTATCAAAAGGGCAGGCAATTAGAATGACTTATTCTGGTGCCATTTACAGACTTTCCTCAATCCATCTCTTTTTTTGCCTGCTTCTCAGATAACCAATCACATGTCAGTAAGTCAGTTACCCACAAGCATTTATTAAGCCCTTACTGTGTGCTAGGCACTGTAATACACCTTGAAGACACAAATGAAGGTAAAAAGTACAGTACTTGCCCTCAAGAAACTCACCTAGTAAAATAGCTTGGTGGGGATAGGAATCCATTTCTATAAACAGCCATTGAACAAAGTGAAACTAGCTCATAGGCATCAACCTATTGAATATAAATTTCAACATAGTCCATTGCAGCATAATTGTTGGGAGTGAATTGTGATAAAAATTGGGTGAGTAATAATAAGATCTAACATTTATATAGTACCTACTATGTATGAGGCTGTGTACCAAGTGCTTTTTACAAATATTATCTCATTTGATCCTCACAATAACCCTGTGAGGTAGGTGCTGGTAGTATTTCCATTTTACAGCTGAAGAAACTGAAGGCAAGAGAAGTTAAGTGATTTGCCCTGGATCACAGTTACTGAGTGTCTGAGGTCAAATCTGAACTCAGGTCTTCCTGACCTGAGGTATAGAGCTCTATGTACTGAGTCTCCAACTGACCTCTGAGTAACAATTTTTTTAGTCACAGTGGCTCTCAAAGACCATCTACTAAGTCATAGAGCAGATGTAATCAGTCTCAATGGAGAGGACCCCATGCAGTGGTATAACAAATCCTTGAAAGTGTTGAAGTAATTATTGCAATGCCCCTCCTAAAGCCAATTTACCAATAACAATGACTAGTTCTCAGAAAATCTCTGTTGATTAGTTGCCCTTTGGAATAATACTAAACAGTCCCTTTGAACAGTGTAAGAGAATCAGAATAGATTTAGTGAGTAGCAATGTAAATTAACAGCAAGTATTTATTCAGCATCTACTTTGGGAAAGCAACAAGGTAGGCTTTTTGTAGGTTTGGGGAGGGCAATTCAATGGACAGCTGGACCATCTACTAAATCACAGAGGGGCTGCAATCTGCATTGGTGGAAGGAGAACCTACATAGAGGATATGATAGGTGTTTAAAATATTACTGTTTACATTTTAGTGAGATTATTGAGTCTAAAGGCATATCCAGTTTATACTATAGCCTCCTAATACAATATAAAATCCTTGAAAGCAAGGAATACTTCACTTTTTCCTTTGTATTGCCAGTGCCCTGAGGGTCATTTCATTAGAATGAATAGAGGGCTGGTCTCCAAGCAAGGAAAACCTGAAGTCCTACTTCTGACACATTGTCTTTGTGATGCTGAATGAATTACTTAACCTCTTCAATACTTCAATAAGCTAATACTATAAACTACAGAGAAACTGCTGACCTGCTTGGGTGGAGGGAGTTTTCTCTTATAAAAATGAAATTATAGATCCAATTTCTATACTGCCTTATCCTATCCTCAGTACCTAGCACACTGTCTGGCATGTTGAATTGAACTGAATACTAAAGAGAATATAGATTGCTCTTATCCTCAAGGAGAACACTATATCCTGGAAGTCTGAAATATAAATTACCAATTGCTCTCAATTTAAGAATATGGTTGCAGAGTTCAGTTCTGATTTAGTGCATTTTACATTAGCATACTACTCAGGTTCCTTCCCTTTCCTTTGATGCATCATTCTATTTTAAAGAATCCACTTCATGCTAGAAAAAAATTGTCTTGGTCATTTCTTTTTACAAGAGCTCAGATAATTTTCCTTAACATTTAAATGCTTTCTTATCCAAATGCTCTGTCTTTGGGGTAGGTCCATAGATTCAGCCATGCTGTATATACTAAATGCAATCACACATTAATTAATTACTAATCTCAATGGTATGTCTTGTGAAGTGATTAATGACCTCTTTTCATTGTGGCAGATTAACTAAATAAATTGAAAGGTAAGGTGGACTTAGCCAAATCTCCTGTGAGCTGAGGGCTTCATTAGGAGTCTCCCCTAGAGTTTGGTTGGCTTTTCTTTGCCATGGCCATTGTAGCTGGGTGTCTGAGTGAACATTAAGGAAACATAATCCAAGCAGAGAGTTGTGAATCATGAGAGGAAATAATCTAGGGTACCATGTACTTTTAAATGAAATGAAGTATAAGACCTTGGAAAAGGTTGGGAAACAACCCAAATTCATTCAAATGAATAAAAATGGATATGATTTTAGTCATGATTGATGGTAAAAGGATTTTTGAAGCTGGCATGCCCTTCAGCATAGATTGCTTATGGCTATCTTGAAAGGAAGCCACCAAGACTAATGCAAAACTTCTCTTCTCCATCAGTCAAGCATAGTATCAAAATATTTCATATTCAGGATGGGTAGTCTGCCCAGTAATATACAGTGCGTTCTTGCACTTGACCATATTAAAAGTTTCCATGAAAAAAAATTTATCAAAGGTTAAAAATAGAAGACTTTTAAAGAAAATGCACAAACACACACATCACACCTGTGTGGACACAAAACCTTCTTACCTATTTGTACTATTCAAATGTGTAATGAGTTGTTTTGGTGCCTTTTTATCAGAAGTCTTTAAGCAAAGATTGAATGACTTGTTGCATACATTTTAGATGGAATATTGTTTGGGTGAGGGTTGAACTAGAAGCACAATGAGGTCCCTACCAACTCGTGGATTCCATGATTCTCTGGACTGATAGTGATGTGGTTAGTGAGGGTGTTGTTGGGGAATGTACAAGGGAGAGGAAAAAAAAGAGGACATAATGCAATAGTGAAGAAGGTTAAAATTTATAAAATCCTCTTACCTTTAGAGGCAGCTAGATGGTAAAATGGATAAATCACTGACCCAGGAGTCAGGAAAGACCTGAATTCAAATCCAGCCTCAGACACTTACCAGTTGTATGGCTTTGGACAAGTTACTTAATCTCAGTCTTGCTCAAGTTTCCTCAGGGCTGTTGTCAGGGTCAAAGGAGATAATATTTGTACAACACTTAGAATAGTGGCTGGCAGTGGTAGGCATTTTGTAAATGTTTGTTATTTCTTTTTCCCTTCCCTCTGAAGGGAAATGGGGCTATCTGAATTTCCTAAGAGACATCATGGTGTACTAGAAAGATTAATAAATTTGGAAACAGAAATGCCTGGGTTTGTAACTTTCCTCACTTGCAAAATAGGCATAATGACTCTGTCTACCTCATGGGCTTGTTACCTAATGTGTGCTTCTACTGAAAAAGGGGGAAATATGATGGTATACCAGGTAGGCCCTGTGTTTGGAATGAAGGATCAAATTTAAACCTTCCAAAGATACCAGCAACCATAGTGACTTGCAAACTTGAATATTGACTACACAGGCCTATAAATTATCCATTATGAAAGACTAGTCCCCTCCTGTTGCTTGGATGTTTTCCATTCACAGGAGGTGAATATTTGAAAACGTACTGGGAAAAGGAAAAGAAAAGAAAAACTCAGCTGGTAGAATTGAGATTCAAATTATAATAATATCTCAATTTAGAAAATAAAAGACATCCTGAATTCTTCCTGGAGCCCTATAGCATAATGCTATAGTTTATTCTGCATTGTGCTGGATTTGGTCTGGAGAATTTCCCAGGTCTCTTCCTAGTATTACTAGGACATCACTTAAAAATGTAGGTAAACAAAATTTCCTGCCAGCATCTTTTCTTTGCTCCTTATTTTTTTGTGCTTGTGACTCTGGGCCATTCATTCTAATAAACTCTACCTGAAATTCAAGAAATTTTTGGTCTTTTCTATTCTTGGGAATGGAAACTTCCTAGATGTCTATTATTATAAAGATACTTCAGGAATAGGTTTTTGGAAAGCATCTTTCCCCCTCCCTTCTGGCTGTAATACTCTGAAAATATGTATAACCTGAGGTAGATAAGTCACTTCATCTCTCTAGAGTTCCATTTATTCATCTGTAATAAAAATGCTTGGACTAAGTGGTCCTTAAGGTTCCTAATGGTTGCAGTGTTCTAACAACATGTACGGTTACTGCAGTTTTAAGGTTTAATAACTCAAAAGGTCATTGATGAAGAGTACTTAGCAGGGATAGGCTCATTTCAAAGAATCTAGAACTAGAAGAATCCTTAGAGTTTATGCAGGCCAGTTCCCCTTTTTATAGATAACTGAGTCCCATAGATATGAAATGACTTGTATGAGGTCACACAGTTAGAAACTAGTGAAACTGGATTGTAAGAAACACAAATCTGGGTATATTTTCTTCTTCTAACATTTGAGCTGATTAATAATAATCTACATTTATAGCATATTTTATAGTTTACCAAACATACAATAGCCATGTAAGATAGGATAATAATAATAATAATTTAAGCACTTTTATTCTTAAGTTTACATTTGACCTGTACATATTTTTGTATGTATTTGTCTCCATTATTAGAATAAAAGCTCATTATGAGTAGGAATTGTTTCATCCTTTGTACTTGCATCCTCAGTGACTATAATGGTGCCTGCACAGAGAAGGTACTTAATGAATTCTTGTTGATTAATTTATCTCTATTTTACGATGAGAGAATTGAACTCTAGACTTGTACACCCCTCCCCCCACGTCTACCAACAGAACAGAGGTTTAAAACCAGGTCTTCTTACTCCTAAGCCCAGTCTTCTTTCCAAGCCGTTGAAGGCAAATCACTTTGACCTTGTGTCTCAAAACCCAGAAAAATCTCATTACAACTGTCACAGAGTTGAAATACTACCCAAGATTATGCATACCTTTTATCTCCATCTGATATAAAGTAGACATTACTGACATGAAGACCCTGAACCAGGTCATATTAAATGTGCTACTACCATGTGGCAAACAAATCTTATGTGCTGATGAGCTCAAATACAGCAAAAATACAGACTATTGGGCAACTGGTATCCTGGGAATCTCAAAGCAATCTCAGGAAAGCCAAGATTGTTTGTGAAAGATTTTTGAGTATTCTGTTTTCCCTTAGCATTACAACTATAGACAGCAATGGCCCCTCAGTAGAATTTCAGTTTATAATTCAGTGATTCCATTTATTTCTAGAAACTTTTTTTTGATAAGTTTCTTGATAACCACTTCCATTTCAAATTGCCTCTACAATATAAATATCAATAAACAAATGGCTTTTCTAAAAATATGCTTCATTTTCTTAGGTACCACTAAATAACTTCCCTTCCCTAATCTTAATAACTGGGGTCATGTTATCCAAGTAACTCCTGGTGGCCGCTAAATGTGTAAAGATTCAATAGTAGGGCTAGATCTATAGAATTGACACCAATTGATACAATTACAATGTATTTACTTAACATCTCTTTTAAAAATTAAAGGGATGAGGTAACCTTGTACATAAGCATTCTGTTTCAAAATCAGCATACCTTTCAAATACGTTCTCTCTCTTTGCCTAATGACCACAAACATCATTAGAAAAGTTAATGTATCCAGCCACAGGCCAGAAGTTTCTGCATTAAGACTAATGCTGCATAATGAGTCCATGATTTTTCCATTTAGTTATCTGTTACTGTGTTTGGTTGTTCCAGTCATGTCCAACTATCCATGACCCCATTCAGGGTTTTCTTGGCAAAGATAACGGAATAGTTTGCCATTTCCTTCTCCAGCTCAATTTTTATAAGTGACGAACTGAGGTAACCAAGGTTAAATGACTTGCCCAGGATCAAACAGCTAGCATGTGTCTGAGGCCAGATTTAATTTACTGAAGATGAGTCTTCCTGATTTCAAGCCTAGTGCTCTCTCTGCTGCTTCACCTAGCTGCCTATTCCCCTTCTCTAAAACCAAATAATATTTGAAGCTTCACTGTGACATCTATGTTGAAAACCATCAATTTCCCATATTTTACAGATGAGGAAAGTAAGCCCAGTGAGATGAAATTACATTCGATTTCTATCCTGTTCACTTTCCCCTCTTTGAGAAATTAAGACAAGTGTTATTCAGACTACACTACCTTGTGGTTCTATTGAATATTTAGAAAATAATGGGAGATGGAAACAAGTTAGAACCTACCTCCTTGGCCACCATAGTAAAAACAACAGGTTTAAAACCTTTCTGGATTTTAGAAGTATACTGTTTTATGTAACTTCAGTTGGGGAAGAGGTACCTTCTGCAATAAACAACCATGTAGTCTAAAAAGGTAAAACAGTTTTGGAGTGAGGTGGTGATGTAGAAAACTTATGAAGGGAGGCAATAGCTCTCTCTTTTAGTGCTGTCCAAGTTTTTGGGAAGGAAGGACAGCAATGTACTTCAGAAGAAACAAAACTATCCAACATCCTAGGCCATGGTGATCTCCATTTATTACATGTTATGTGCTTACATCTTAGAGTATCATCTCTTTTATGTAGAGAAAGTCAAGAATCATGAATAAGATGAACTGTCTTAGAGCTCAGATAATTGTTTCAAGGAGTATTTTGTTTTGCATTGTTTTTAATTTGTTAAGAACAGAAAGATAATAAGGTAGTAGTGAGGCCTTTTGGGGGAATGAAAAATAAATTTTATCTGCTAGAAAACAAATAATTAGGGAGACAAAAAACTAAGTGATCCTTCCTACTAGAAGCATTTCTAAAAAGCAAAGGAAGAATGATTGCTCATGAAATTGACTGGATTGATTTTTTTTTTTTTGAGTAATGGATTTATTACTGACTCACTTTAAAACGATTTTGGAGTCAAGACTTTCTATTGCAATTTTTGCCAGTTGAAGAAATCACTTTCCTGTGGCAATAAATCAAAATCATTCTTCCTTAGTCCTAGGTTGTGTACTCTTCAGTCTAAGAAGGGACCTGAAGATGAAAACATGACATTTACTCAGAGTCAGGTCTTCCCATTATAAATAATTATTCTGAGAAGCAATAAAACTAAATTTTGTTTAACCACTATCATACTTCCAAAGATAGCACTTGAAGTCCATTAGTTAACAAACATTTATTATTTGTCAGGCATTGCGCTAAATTCTGGAGATTCAAGCATAAGGAAGCAAATCAGCTTCTACCCTAAAGGAGTTCAAATTCTAATGAGAGAAAACAACACACAAAGGGGTGCTAGGAAAGGATGGATATAACTGGAGAGGCAAGATGAGAAAGAGACAGCCAAATGAAATGGAGTCCTGCATCCTCACAAGATAAGACAAAATTCTCACCTATTAGAGGTCAAGGGATGGAGTTCAAAGTTTTGGAGGGAGGAGATAAAGATGAGGCTGAGCAGAAGCAATGGTGTATGAAGACTGTTGTGGGTTAAGTGTTAGCTACCCCTAATCATCTATAGATATGTGATTTATGAATAATATTAGGGAGGATTATTCTACAAGTTCTCTTCTCTTATCTACTTATTGTGGTACTGGACACATAATAGGCACTCAGCACATACCTATCAACTGATTGATCAATTTCTTTAGTTGCTGATCATATGAGCTGAGTTACCTGACTCATCTATGCTAAAATTTCTAAATTCTTTGTGTCCTTATTCAGCATAGGCAGACTTGTAAATATGAATCAATTCCAGTACCTGGGGAAAATTTATTTTGTGGTGAGAAGAGAGGCCCAAGTAGCCTGTCCCTGTTCAAGTACAGTTGTGAAGGAGGTGAAGCTTGTCCTCTAGAGCATCTGACCTCTGTCTCAGCAGATGACCCCAACTTCCAGGTAGAGATGGGAGAAGGTGCTATGGATAAGGGAATGTGAACTCCAGGATATGGTACTGATAAAACATCCAGGGGTAGCAGCTCTGGACTAAGTGAGAGAGCAGCAGTGGTCTTCCATGGCAAGGTCCAGGCAGAGGAATGGAGAAACAAGGGCATTGTACTATAGGATGTTAGCACCACAGTAGGAAAATGCATGATTGGAAAACCATGGTTACAGCTCTGAGCATAGGATTTTCAGTTTTAAGGAGACTTAATCTTTTTGAGATGATCATGGAACACTTTGAGAGTCTGGTGAAGCCTACCTATGGGCAGGTCTCTTCAGAGTAATGTTTTAATATCTGCCTTCATAATTGAAGGGAATGCTAAATTTTAGTTAGAGGTTAATGAAAATAAAGATGTAATTTTTCCCATCCAGGTTCATGGACCACCTGGAATCTACCCACAAATCATTTGTGCGGTATTGAATAAAAAATATCACTGAAGTGGGAATTAGGTAGTCTGGGTTTTAATCATAATTCTGCCTCAAGCCTTTTATATGACTGTGAGTAAATCACATCTCTGAACTTTGATTTTTGCTTTGTAAAGTGAGGAGTTTGACCTAATTGGTCTCCAGGGTCCTTCCAGATCTAAAATCCTAACAGTGAGCCTTAGATAATTTTGTTTTTCTTCTCAGAGTTCATCATTTGATATAAAGGGAAATATTATTTAAACAACCAAAGGGCCTCCACAGACCCACATGAATATGATTAGGCCAGCTCCTATATCTTTATCTAATACAGTGAAGAAGGAGATCACGGATGACCATGACAAACTCTTAGTCTTCATTTTCAGTTAATTCCACAAGAGGAACTCAGGAAAGGCCAAAATAGATGTCGTAAAGTCCGTTAGGGTAGGAAGGAGAGAGCAAGGGGAAGAGATGAACTCTCCGATAACCTTGCTCTAGGATCTATCCTTGATGGAGGGAAGAAAAGAGGGAGAAAAGGAACTCTAGGAGGAAAGAGGATGCTACGGATTGATACACAGGCAACTGGTAGCTAATAGAAGTTTAGAGCAAGGACTTGTGTGAAAAGTTTTAGAAAATAATTTCTCAAGGTAGTATATAAGTCCCCCATAAAATGGCTCCCACCTATCTTTCAATCAGTCAATCAACAAATGATCATTAAGAACTTACTGTGTGTCAGGAATTGGTTTGAACTCCTAATAATAAAGAAAAGGCCTTATTTTATATTTCTTCCCACATGTTCCAACCAAACTGAATTGTTAATCATTTCTCAAGCTCAACAATCCATCTTGGCCTTTTTTCATTCATTTTTAAGTTTTTTTTTTTTTTGGTCTTTTTGGAGGAGGGAAGGCAGGGCAATTGGGGTTAAGTGACTTGCCCAAGGTCACACGGCTAGAAAGTGTTAAGTGTCTGAGGCCGCATTTGAACTCAGGTCCTCCTGACTCCAGGGCCAGTGCTCTATTCACTGAGCCACCTAGACGCCCCAAACTTTGTTCATTTATGAAAGCCAGTCTCTATGCCTGGAATATACTTCTTTCTCACATGTGTTGTCCTAGTAAAATGTAAGCTCTTTGAGGACAGCAATTGTTTAAAAACTTTTGCCTTTCCATTCTTAGTACTTAACGCTGTACCTTGAATATCGTAGGCACTTCATAAATATTTGTTGATTGAATTATAGTCATTTTAAGCACTTTACTTGGGTTAAATTGGTGAATTTATAGGAGTAAAGATCTTATTTTCTCTTGGACATTAGGGGGGAAACCTATTTTTTCATGGGGTTGAAAAGAGAATTTTTGGCTAAGTATCTAAAATTATCTGAAAACAGATGGTTTATTCTTTAATAGAAGGAAAAAAACCTCTTAATTGCAGGACATTTCTATCCAGTTGATTGATGGAACGCATACACAAGCTTTTCCCCGTCCGGTATGTAAATCAGCATAGCGTGCTGCTTTGTTTGCTAGCTGCCATGGAAAGGTGCCATACTAACAAGGAAAATGAAAGAGCAAACAGGCAGCCAGGTACTTGGTGATCAAACTGCCTGTCTTTAAACTTGGCCATCTCTGTGTGATTGAGGATATGTGTTAAGCCAGAAACCCACAAAAAGAAAAACTAGCTTAACAGTGTAAGGAAATTCAGATCCCACGAGTTCCAATATACCAACCCAAGTGCTATCAGAAGAGACATAATAAATTGGGCAAACTCAGTGACTCTCTCTCAGTGTATGCTTCATAGCAAAAGTGATATAAAGAATTGTCCAATTACCTGGCGATTTAAATTGTATTACGTGTCTCTCTGGACAGTGGGGACAAATGTTTAGGAGCTGAATGTAGCATATCTACTTGGAGAAAATAGGCTACCAACAAACAGAGTCCACATCCCTAAAAAATGGAATATTTTTCCAAGGATAGGAAAACTTAGGTCTATACTGAACAGTAATACTGATCATAGGCTACATTCAGGTTCTATACAAGCAAGTCTATACCTCAGTTTTTTCACATGCAAATTAGGAATAAAGATACTTCTAATATCTGTCTCACAGGGATATGCAAGGATCAAGTGAGATATCATATACAAAATGTGCTCTAGACCATAAAAGACCATCATGGTGTCAGCTACCACTGAAACCCTGGATCACAGTCTCAGAGCTGAGAAGGACATCAGAAGTCATTGGGTTTAGCCTATACTTGAAGCCCTTTCACAAAACACTTGACAAGTAACCATCTAGCCTTTGTTTACCAAAAGAGGTACTCATTTCTTACCAAGCCTCAATCACTGATTATAAAGGGAATGCAACAACTTGGTTTGATTGAAAAATCATTTAAATGTCTACTGCTAGGCAGTTAGGTTATATAATTTCAACTGAGACCTCTCTAGAGTAAGATAATCCTTTTATATCTCCCTAATTGATTTGCCCTCCCCTTTACTGTAGTGGTTGTTGACAGTCTTTTCATCCTTACTCAAGTTTGCATAATACTCCCTTCCCCAATCCTCTCAGCTGATGACCTTGGCTCATACTTAACTAAAAAAAAATGGGGGCCACAAGAACTCCATCTTCTTCTAGTCATCTCACATCACTTCTCTCATTATCTCCTTTACCTCTTTCACAAAGAGGAGACCCTTTTCCTTTCTAAGGTGAAGCTGTTTACATGCTTTCTTGAACTCATTTCTTACCATAGTCTCCAATAGATTGTTTCCTCTATCCTCTCCACTTTTCTTCCAATCTTCAATCTCTCTATATCTACTGGCTCCTCTTCTTCTGCCTGCAAACACATTTGTGTCTCCTGCATCCTTAAAGACTCTCACTTAATCCTACCATCCCTGTTAGCTCTCTTCTATATCTTTCCTCCTCTTCTTAGATAAACACCTTGAAAATGGTACAACTGATGCCTCCACTTCTTTTTTTTTTACTCAATTCTATGTCCTCTGTAATTAAGCTTTTGAACTCCTCCTTTGACTGAAGTCAAAGTCTCCAAAATCATCAATGATCTCTTAATTGCCTAATAGCTTTTTCTCCATCTATTACACTGCTCTTTCCTCATTCTCTTCCTACCCATCTGATTGTTCTTTCTTAATATTCTTTTCTGGTTGTTTATCCAAGTTATGTCCACTAAACATGGCTATCCCTGATCCTCTTCTCTTTTCCTCTCAGTTGATGACCCCATCAGCTCCTATAGAGTTAATTTCCCTTCTATGCCAATGATTCCTAGATCTACATACGAAGCCCTAACTTCTTTCCTGATCTCTAGTGTCACATCACCGGTTACCTTTCGGATATCTTGAACTAGATAAGCTGTAGATACCTCAAACTCAACATGTCCAAAACAGAACTCACTATCTTTTCCCCTACCATCCTCTCTCCTGAGTTTCCCTATTACTACTGAGTAATTGGTCTTCCTAGTTATTCATGCTCACAACTTCAATATCATTCTAGATTATTCTTTCATGCTCACTATAAGCATCCAATATGTTGCTAAGTCTCATCATTTCTAATTTTATATCTCTAGTGTACATCCCCTTCTCCCTAGATACACTGCCCTCATTTCCTCATGCCTGACCTATTATAACAGCCTTCTGGTTGATCTCCTTGCCTCAAATCTCTCCCTACTCCAATTCATCCTGCACTCAGGTATTAAAGTGGTCTTTATAAAGCATAGTTCTGATCATGTCACTTCCCTACTCAGAAAGCTCCAGTGACTCCCTATTGTTTTCAAGGTCAAATATTTAAGGCTTTCTTTGACATCTAATGTCCTTTACAACCTGACCTTTTCCTTGTTTTCCAGTCCTTTTACACTTTATTCCCCTCCATATTCTTTATTTCAGTGATGCTGGCCTTTTTGCTGTCACACATTAGACTCCATGTCTACTTGGTGCTCTCTCCATGCCTGAAATGCTATTCTTCTTTACTCTTAGCTTTTCTGGTTGCCTTTAAGCTGAAATTCAGATCCCACCTTCAACTGGAGGCCTTTCCTGCCCCATCCCACCTATATACTGTTGGTCTACTGCTTTCCCTTTGCTTTTCAGTAACTTAAATGTTGCACTGAGACTTTTGGGACAGTGTACTTATGGAGTATGTATCCTCCATTCAAATGTAAGCTACTTGGGGACAGGGACTCTTTTTTCTTCTCTTTGTAACCTCAATGTTTAATCATAAGCATTTAATAAATGTTTTTGACTGATAGACTGTAAGGGAAGGATTATTTCCTGTAATACTTATCATCAGTGTGAGTGAATGTTTATTACTGAGTTTTTTTAGCCTTGTGAATGGCCATTTACTTACCCATCATGCTGTGGTTGACAATTTTGTAAGAGAGAGGCCAGTGACAGGAATAGATTGATAACAGCTATTGAATTTCAGAAAGGCTGCCTATTAGGATGCTATTATAGTTTTGCTTTTCCATTTTAAGAGTTTCCTTTTTAAGTACAAATACCCCTAAGAGAGAGTCATATCTTGGACTATAATCAGTTTAACTCCTTAGCAGTAATTAATTTATATTCAATTGGAAGTGTGAAAGGGAAACAGTTGTGACAGTAGTAGTGAAAGTGGAGGGAAAGTAGATAAACCAAGGAGGTAAGAAAGCTTCCTGAATGAAGAGAGAGAGAATAGCAAAGAACAATTTTACTCCACCCATGATTTTACCTAAAGTCTGCAGCATTGTTGGTATGAATAAAAATAAGACTGCTTTTTTCTTTCTATTTTTCTACTAAAGTAGCCCCTTTGAAGAAATAAGTCTCGGAAACATTGATGGGTATGTGAATTTCGATACTGATTGAAAACATCTAGTAGTCAGTAAAGCTTATTCTAAACATTTTGCCAGGCTCTCTTGAAGTTTTCTCATTTGTATAATGACACTTTGTTATTACACCATTCATTCTGAGAAAAGCAAAGGAACATTTTAATGGATATTAGCAGACAACAGACGCACAAGTCTGCTGTGCAAAATACCTTACTTGCCTCTCTTTATACTTGGTAGGAGGCAGATTAATCTTAAAAGTAAACATTCCTATTAGACTATAGATTTTTGAGTTGGAAGGAAAATTATGACCCATTAGTCACTGTGTGACCTGAGGTCACACGGAGCATAACAGAAGACTTGAACCTCATGTCTTCTGGATCTAAATTCAAATTCTTTTCACTGCACCACAATTTGCCAGTAAACCAATATTTTTATCAAAGTGTGCTCTTCTGTGACTGTGCTCACAATATGAAAATATCTAGTCAGATCAGTATAGAATTAAGTCCACCATTGGGGTATTTTGTTTGAATGACTGTAATGGTAAAGGAATTTGAAGATCTCCCTTGCCCCTTAATAGACCTAGGGAATTTTAAGATCTTCTTTGCCCCTTAATGGGCCTCACTTGGAGCCTAATAAGAGAAGTTTGCATGGGGGAGCCTTGTTTTTCAGGAAGGCCTGACCCTGAAGAAGTGTGTGTGTGTGTGTGTGTGTGTGTGTGTGTGTGTGTGTGTGTTTATAGCAAGAGTTGTGTCATTTGACCAGATGAGACTCTGGGCAGCTACTGAGATCCTTGGCTTTGAAAACCCAAATGTTGGTGCTTTTCTCTCTGGTAAATAATTATATAGGTATGTAACAGTCTGTTGAATTGTATTATTTTCTCTGTATTTTTGGTCTGCTTGTAATTTCTGTTTGTATTTTCTGAAGTTTTCCCCCTGAACTGAGTAAACAATATTTGATTAAAATAAGATTATTAAACCTTTTTGAGTTGCTTTTCTTTGGAAAGGCAGATTAAAGAACCTGTAATAGTAGCCATCCTGGGTATACTAGGGGGCTTGCTGCTACAATGACACCAATAATTTGGATGATGTTTGAATTCTGGGCTATTTTGCCCTTGGCACACAGAGTTTAAAAAATCACCAGCAAGGAAATGATTGGGAAATGATCCTGATTTCAGCTGAGGTCTATATAACCTCCAGATAACAAGCAGAAAAGGGGGAAAAATCAGTTGATTGGTTTACCTGTGATGTTGAAAGAGCAATTTGACAATTTTTTTTTTCAACGATCTGCTTCATTTAACTAGGTGTTCAGATATGACCTTTAAATGTGATTGAATCTGTTCCTGTTAGGAAAAGAATCTTGCCTCCACTTTTCTCCACTGCGTATAATAATAATGTTTCATTATTTCATGGATTATTGACTTCACCAGTGGCGGTAACTCCCTCTGCTAACATAGATTACAACCCTTCCATGACATGGCATATGGTCTAGACTAGAGAGTTGCTGAGCCCCAAAAGATCATCACTTTCTGGTTATGTGACTATATCTCATTGAACTAATCTAGACAGGTCTGCAGATGAAATGTGCAATAGACCTCAAAGTCTTTCTAAATTAGTGGTACCTACTTGAGATGGGCTCTGATGTTAGGACTTTTGAGAACTCAAAGTAAATTTTACAACCATTAAGAAGCATCAGAAAGATCTCCAGTGTAAGTAAATGTTACAGCAATTTATATTTAATCAGTTAATGGATTCTGAAAACACTTTCTTTACAATAACCCTATGAAAGAGATACAACCAATATTATCCCTGTTTTACAGGTGTGGAAAATGAGACTCAGAGAGATGATAACTGTGCCCAAAGTTGCATAGCATGCATATGTCAGAACCAGAATTCAAACCCATGTTTCCTTACTTTTAGTCTAATATTCTTTCTACTATACCAACACCTCACTCTTTGTAGTCCCTCCATTAGAAAGAAATCCATACAAATTTCTATTTGTGCCTCACATTTCCTTGAAAATTTTTTTAAACCCTTACTTCCTTTTTGTGTATGTCTTTAAAGTTGTGTGAAATTGGCTTTATTATAAACAAAGATCTGACTTAGATAAGACATTTATTAAAATGTAAATTGCACTTGCCTGGTAAAGGGAAAAGAAAAGATTTAAATGAAGGTCCTTGGGGCAATAGGATTCTAAGGTTGGAATAGTCAGAATATACTCAAAGAATTTTTGTTGAAGCAATAAATTATTGAATAAATTTTACCTTAGATGAATTTCTGTGGAGAAAGAAATGATAAACCTCTCCAATATCTTTGCCAAGAAAACCCAAAATGAGGTCATGAAGAATCAGACATGACTGAAAATGACTTAACAACAAAAAATTTCTATACCTTGCATACAGGTATTGGTAGGGGAGGGGAAAAGATGGAGAGTAGATCCTCTATATCTTCTCTGAAATGCTTAAGTATAAAAAAATGTAACGTTCATGAAATTTGAAACATACTTGATTCATTATTAGATATTAATGATGAGATAAAGAACAGGAACTTTCATTCAATCAATCAACTTTCATTCAATTCAATCTTTCAATCAATCAGCATTAATTAAGCACTTACTATATGCCAGGTACTATGCTAAGCATTGAAGGCATTCAGACTAATGTGCTTAGAACTGATAACAGAATTTTAAATAGGAATATAATTAATTGACTTCCTAATTGGTATTCTTTGCTTCAGATATTAGTTCATATCATGACTTTTATCTGAGATATATGTGTTTGATTTCATCTGGACTGGGGAAAATCCCTTCCCAATATAAACTCAGTGCCTGGCATGTAGTAGTTGCTTAATACATCTTTGTTTACTTGATGTTGAATTAGATTCGTCCTAGAGACAGGCCTGAGGCACAAAGACACTCAGTAATTTGTTGAGGTCACACAATATCAGATAAGTAACTTGAACTCAGGTCTTTCTGATACTCAGTATGTCATCTCTTCCCCCCATGCTGCCCTTGTTTTACTATTTTATTAAGTCAATTAATTATAGATTTGGCAGTGGTCAACCAATCTGTTCTCTACAATTCCCTAGATCATGTTAAGACTTCCACTATCTCTTCCAAATGCATTGGTCAATTCTGAAACTTTGTTTTAGAAAGCACCAATGAGGAAGTTTATGTTTTCCATTCCAGTATATGCATAGAAGCGTAGATCTAAAGCTTCAATGAAACTCAGGCAATGGAGGCCAGCAGAAGGGAAAATGAGAACCAGTGAGGTTTTTAATGGTTCATATAATATCACTTAGTGTTGGAGTCATGATTGGAACCCAGGCCTCCAAGTGAAGTTATTGCTCCTTCCACTATACATGCTGCCTCCTCAATTCCATTCCATTCCATTCCATCCCATCCCATCCCATTCCATTCCATTCCATCCCATTCCTTTCCATTCAACAAACATTTATCAGCTACCCATTGTTTCCAGTGTCTCTTTCACAGATCTGAAATGACTGGAAAGGAAAAGGGTATTATATATCTGATCATATTTACTTGTATCTACTTTAACTTTCTACCTTTAAAAAAACATGCAAAAAAATACATTGTGTTTTTTGACTGCACATAGTAAGAACTGCATTCATCAACCAAATATAATGACGACATTCAGTATCCATGTGAAAATAGCAGCACTCCAGTGTTTGCTTTTTTCAATGACAATTGGTGTTTACTAAGTATCATCTCTTCAGTAAAGAGCTAACAAAGATTGAGTGTTTTGTACATGCCCTTGCCTGTGGGAAAGAATAACTATATGCAAACAAGGAAAGTAATCAAATGTAAACATATATGTACCTTACATGTAATTTGGTGGCTATTCATCTCTGTTTTGATGAACATTTGTTACTTGGATAATTATGGTTACACATAGCTACTCTATAGTTTTGCCATATAGTTGTGACCATATGTGCTTCCATTGCATTTGATACAGAATAATTTGTAAGAATCAGCTTTGCAAAAATGAAAGGTAATCTTTAAAAGTCAATCTCTATTTGCATTAGACTGGGCTTGCTGCTCACTTTCTTAAATACCATTCTTGAGAATACCTATCCTTCTGGGAAGAAGGAAATCATTCAGCTCATTTTTCTCTGCCTCTGTTCATTGCAGTTTAGAGCAATAATTTTAGGACCCCAATAGAGGCTGGAGTCAGAGGTGTAAGTTACTATAGAATGACAAGAAATTAAAAAAAAAAGATTCTCACATTTTTACTCATCCTTACGGTCTTTTCAATTTCTTGACATTCAATAAAACCATACTTTTGACATCCTCAGGTGAGAGTGCCTTCTTGATGCTGGTCTGTGTAACATAATTAATACAACATTTCCAGAGAGGAATAAAAATTTTAAAGTAGATTTTTAGTATTCTTTTGAATCTTTTTAGTAGCTTGACTTTTAAAAATCTAACACATATACTCAAAACTTTGTCATACTAGTTTTTAGATTTTTTTTGGTTGCTTTGGAATTGGACTTGATGATTTTAGCTTTAGCTGAACGTGGGAAACATGAAGATAGGAAACATGAAAAACTGATGTTATGTTTTTTATTAGCTAAGCACTTACAAGAAAAGTCCCAGCTCACTCCTGTATTCCACCCCCTATTGCTTATTCATTTAATTGGATTTCTTACCTGCTTCCGGGAAGAGATGGTGCTATTGAAACATCTGCTGGCTGTCTTAGCATTCAAATTCTTCTTCTGATAAGTTGGGTCATTCCTCCATGTTTTAGAGCTCTCTTTAGGATCTGAAGGAATGGGATTCAAGAATAGTATCCTAGCAATGAGTCCATAAAGGACAGTGGCCAGAATCATTGGTACAACATAGAATATGCCAAAGTCCATCAAATAAATGGGTGAGTAGTAATTCCTAGATACTTTGTAGCCACAGGACACTACAGTGGCATCTTTGTAAGTGACCATATTGAGGTCAAGCAAGAAAAACCAAAGCATACAATAAATGGAGGTGAAAGCCCACACAAAGATAATGATCTTTTTAGCTCTTGAAAAGGTACAGAGGAATTGGGCCTTGATAGGGTGGCAGATGGCTATGTATCTCTCAATTGTAAATGCTGTGATAGAACAAGAAGAAGCATTAATGCCCAGGTACTGGAGATAGGTGATACAGAGACATCCTACATAGCCATAGACCCAGGAACCATAGAGACTGTCAGTGATATTGGGGAGACCTGCAGCCACTAGTACCATAAGGTCAGCTACTGCTAGGCTCACCAGGTAACAGTTAGTTGGGGTCCTCATATGTTTGGTTCTCATCACCACTAGGACCACCATGATGTTGCCTATGATGCCCAGTCCACATATGATGAGAACTAAGAGGATAGTGACCACTTGGTATTCTAGAGATACCAATGCTCGGGCCTGAAGTTGTGTCTGGTTCAGTTCACCTCCTGTCTTATTTTCCATCTTTAGCAGCTTGAAGCTTCTCCCAAGCCCCTGGTGTTCAGCACATCTTATCTTCCAGGGTCTTCACTTTCGTTCAGTGTTACTGCCCTCCCTGTGACAAAGTGGTTACAAATGGATAATTGTCTGAGAAACTCATTCACCTTTTTACCACTTCATAGCAAATACAATCCCTCCCATGTAACTTTAACTTCTCATTTGAGCGCCTTCTCCCCCTTCTATGGTGTGTCTAGCAGAGGGACATTCAGTAACTCTATTACCTTTCAGTTGTAGAATATGACAGTGGATTGGTATAATTTGTAGGAAAAAAGCCTTTCTCTCTCTGCCTCTCTCCCCCCCCCCCCCCCCCTGCACCATTGGGGAAAACTGAATGGGAGAGGAAAAAGAGAAAAGGAGAGCTCTTTATTCTGACTGTGATGTTGAAATGGGAAACTAAATACAAAGAACTGAAAATTTAAACAGCCCAACTTAACTGTTAAAGAGACATATAAAGTGGGAGGGAAAGGCATAGGGATGAAAAAAATCAGAGAGAAACATCAGTAATTTTAGCAATTCATTTCTTCCCCTTTTCGTATAAAGGTATCAGGTCCCTATGCAATAAAATAGAAAATCTTAGGATTCACAATTTTGCCTAATACTTTTCTCTCCCTGCGTAGCAGATGGGGATAGATGGGCTTCTTCCCTTACCTCGTCCTTTGTAGCACTGCCTGGTTTCCTGGGTAGCTGAAAAGGTAACAGGTCCAAGTTCTCAGTCCTGCAGAAAATCTTGTCTGTACTTTATTTCATAAAGAGCTCACTTGGCGGCTGCTCAGTCCTCAGAACTGCAGTTCCCTCCACCCTCTCCACCCTCCCAGCCCTTTCCAAGGGACGACAGCCCATACAGCCTCGGCAAAATTATCAAATGACAGACCGTCCCCTTAATGAGAGCACCCACACACATGCACATGATCTTCCTACCCAGTATTCACCAATTCAGAATCTTTTCTTTGGAGAATTCCTATTCTGACAGCCTTAACCAAGAGGACTTTGGAAAAAAAAAACCAAACACACAACACAACAATCCATAAGAGAGAGACCTGGCAGAAAGCAGGGCTCTCAGCCGCTTACTGGGAGTCTAAGCAGCACTGCAGAAATTCCCATTTGTAAGCTAAGCTAACCTGAAATGTGGATGTGCTCACTCCTCTTTTGATGGAACTTCTGGTTCTGAGTCAGTCACCTGCTGTTTAATGCGACTTGCAGTGAGAAAGGACAACAAAACCTCCTCAGTTCAGAGTTAAAAAGATACCCAGAGCCTCTGCATTGTCTGTGGGTCTGAGCTGAAATCAATTTCTCGCTCTCTGCTTTGGAAACCTGTGGACTGTTTTCCCTCACAAAGGAGAGAAATTGGCTCTTCTCACCTCTCAAACTGTATAGGGAGAAAAGGAAGATTAAGTTGATTCTGAAGCATTTCCATTTCAATCTTCCAGGGTTTGTGAAAAAAGAAAAGTGGTTTGTGAAAGGCATCATTTTGAGGGTAGGAATGACTCAAGTTTACTTTTAAAACTTTTTGGTCCTGGAGTACTAGTCTCTTTTTGTCAAATGATTCTAGCTATACCACCCATTTCTTTTTCTTCACTTGTGCTTCAGCACCACCCTATTTATTCTGTTCTTATAAATATATATTATTTATATATATAAATCTTATAAATATAAATAAATATTCCATCCATCCATTCATCCACCCATCCATTTATCTATTGCACAGGGTTCCTAGGCCAAAAAGTATTCTAATAGAAATTGAATTCAAGGCAGATTTTTTAGTACCCCAGCCCTAGAAGGGAAGGTTCCTGGTGGCTGTCTTCTTCCAGAAAGTACCACCTTCCTCCTACATTGTTGGTCCAGGGGGCTATTAACCTGATCCTCACTTCTTTTTTGTAGCTTCTATGCATATATTATCACCTCTACTGAAAGTCCAGAAAATAAATTCATCTTCCCCAAACCCAGTAGACCCCAGAATACTAAAGCCTCTTCAAAAGCAATGGTTAGCCTCCTCTGTCTTGTTAACTGATCCTGAAAAAAAAATACCACTTTTCACGAATTACAGTGGAAAGTGTCAAATTCCAATGGTGAGCTCTGGGTCAGAATGTATAAGAAATGGACCAGCCACAGTGAAGTGGATACAAGATCAGTTTATGAAAAGGGAAAATAAATGTTCTTTTATTGCCCTCTGGTCATTCCCTTACTCCAATCAACAGAAAGTTCAGGAATAAATTAGATGTCTATTGATCAGGTAATGTCTTAAGATGAGTGGAATGGGATATTATAGCACTGTCAGAAACAATAAATATGAAGAATTCAGAGAAGCATGGGAAGGCTTGTGTAAACTGATGTTGAATGAAATAAACAGGACCAGGAAAACAGGATGTATAGTGACAACTACACACCAATGGAAATAACAATAATAATCACACAATAAACTTAACATTGTAACTATAATGAATGAGAAGGATAAGAAGGATAGAGAAAATGTATCTCCTTCCTTGTACTATCAAATGCCATCCATGTGCTGGTTAGGTTTACTGAACCACCCCCTACTCCTTTTATTTTTTCTCTCTCTTTTTTATTCTTTGTTGTTTGTGATAATCCTCTTGATAGTGGAGGGCAGAAGGATAGACCCAAAAATAAAAGAGATGTAACTTCTAAAAATGTCAATAAATTTTTTTAAAAAGAAATTTGAATTGTCATTTTGTTGGAAGGTAAGTCAGGTTGGAGATGAAGCATAACTCATGGTGCTTCTTTATCTACCTGACCAGGGGTAAATTCAGGGGCTTTGATATCTGGCACATCTTTGATTCCCTTGTTCAATCACTTGAAGATCACCCTTCCAAAAATCCAGTCTAGATGACCTCTATGCTTCTGGACTAATGGTTATTCACCAGAGGCAGTTAGGTGGCACAGTGGATAAAGTGTTGGACCTAGAGTCAAAAAGACCCAAGTTCAAATCCATCCTCAGACCCTTACTAGCTTAATGACCCTGGACAAGTCATTTAAGCTCTTTTTGCTTTCCTATCATAGCTCCTAGTTCCCACCATTGCTAATGGGATTCAAATAAGATTAAAGATTCAAAAAAGATTAAAGTCACTTAAGGGGGATTGCCTCTCTCCTAATCCCTCCCAAATATAAATTGTACACTATTGAGTAAATGGCATTATCTATAATGGATCACAGATAACAATTATAATAGTTTACATTTATACAATAGTTTAAGATTTCCAAATCTTAGTGCCTGTAGGTACCCTATAAATGCTTCTTCTTCTCTTCCATTATTCACCAGCCAAGAAGTAAATAAGTGGGATGGAAAGAGAGACTTTTCAAGTGAATGATATTAGATTTAGAACTGGAATCACCTAGATCAACTTTTCATTTTACAGATAAAGAACTGAATCCTAGAGATATTAAGTAACTTTTCCAAACAGGTAGTGAGTAGTTGTGCCAGGATATGAACACCCACTCTCAGGCTCCAAACTCAGCAGTCTCTCTCTTATAACAACAAAGCACCTATCTACTCAGATATTACCAAATAAATGTTTCTTTTTTTTTTTTTTTTTTGCGGGGAGGGGGCACTGGGAAATCAAGGAAGAGGAGGTCTGTTAAAAAATCTGATTATCTCCTTCCTCAACCCTCTTAAGACCTGGGCACACATTCTTTGGAACTATTTCATTGATTTTAGTACCTTCTTTATGTTATAGATTTTTAAAACAAACACATTTCAGAAAACATTAATTTTTTTTTAAAGTAGGAAGTTAAATGACCCTTTTGTTGGCTAGATGAAGTTAGATGGCTTCTGCATGAAATTCTGATACCCTTCCTTATAAACAGGTACTATTTTCAGGTACGAAAAGAAATCTTTGTTTAGCGATTTATAGGTCCTCAAAATCATTTATAATCCCAGGCATCAATGAGATGTCAAGGAAGATTTTTCAACATACATTATACATGGGGAAGCTAGGTGGCACAGTGGAGAGAGCAGGAGTCAGAAGGACCTGAGTTCAAATCTCAACTCAGACACTTGATTAGTTGTAAAACTCTGGCAAGTCACTTAAGGGGGATTGCCTCTCTCCTAATCCCCCTCCCCCCCCAAATATACATCGTACACTATTGAGTAAATGGTATTATCTATAATGGATCACAGATAACAATTATAATAGTTTACATTTATACAATAGTTTAAGATTTCCAAAGTACTTTACATACATTATCCTATAGTAGTCTTTTAGAGGTACTATTGTTTACTATACCCTTTCTACAGGTGAGAAAGGAAGTGCCTCATACCTCCTGACTCACAGTCATATTGGCCCCAAACTGTCTATTCTACTGTGGTCCTGTGTCTATAAATCAATTTCAGACCCATCTAAAATTCACATTTATGAAACAATGACATTTACATCAATTTATTGTCTCTAGCCCCAAACCAGCCAACATTGATCGAATGTAATGTAATATGGAATGTACTGTGCTAAGTCAGGGATATAGCTGTAGTATACAGAGAATTCAGGAAAGGGCATATCAGATATCTGAGTATCTTGTGATACTCAGATCTTCCTGAAGCCCAGTCTTATACTGAATCTACTATATCATATTACCTTTTAATATCAAGGGCCACGGGGTTAGCATTGGAAGGAAACTTAAAGATCATCTAATTAAATCCCCTTCATTTTATAGGTGGGGAAACTGAGGCCCAGAGAGGTAAAGTAATATCTGAGTTCCCACATACAGTAAATAGCAGACATGAAATTTGAACCCAGCTTCCCTAACTCCAAATTTAGTGTTCTTTTTTATACTACACTGGGTTTTGTTGTTGTTGTTGTTCATTTTATGCCTTTTACTTTTGCCAGTGGAGTGTTAACTTTGATTGTTCAGCTGACATCTTCAAGAGACACAGGTGTTGATTTAAGATTGTGATGAAGTTGACAGGACCCCTTTCAAATAGAACCCTGCTGTCATAGGCTGTTACTGCTTCCCAGGGAAAATGGGTATTGGATTCTTTGGTAGTATACCTTACATCCCTTGATAGCATAGACTGGGCATCTGCTCCTCTCTCATAGCAATTGATCAGTCAGTTAATCAATCACTAAACATTTATTAAGTGCCTACCATGTGCACATGGAAGGGGATACAAAGAAAACAGTGAAATAGTTCCTATTCTTAGAGAGCTTACAATTAGAGGCAACTTGTATGTGTCATGAATGGAAGGATGATTATGTAGTAGTTACATAGTTCATATTCTTCCATCCATCCATCTATTCTTCCACCCATCCACTTATCCATCCACAAACATACACATACATTTTATGTATATACATATATGCCTATATAATGCAGAAAAAGCATGGGGAGGATTATATAAACCAATACAAGATGGCATTTATATGGTATGTGTATATCCAAAATAAAGCATATCCAAGGTAAAATGGTAAAACTCCAACATGTGGAGGATTGGAAAAAAGCCTCCTGTAGATGGTGGAACTTCAGTTGAGTCTTGAAAAAAGCCAGAGACTACAGAGGTGAATGTGAGGAGGGAGAGCTATCTCTCCATAGATAATTATAAATTTATTTCAAAATCAAACAGGTAGGAAAAACATTGCTATAATATTAGGATCTGATGGTATAGACCAGTGTCAAACTCAAATAGAAAAAAAGATCTGGTGGGTAATGTATTGACTTAGAAAACCACAAATTAACATTATCCACATTGTATTGTATTTTTATGTATTTTGCTAACTATTCGCCAGTTAAACTCAAGAGTTTTGCAGAGGAGATTTTGACACTTCCAGTATACCTAGGATAGTTCTACAATCCATCTTTATTCATCTCCATACCCAGTTCTGACTTTTTTCAGAAACCCTCCACTTATTGCCACTTTAGGCCTGGTATTGTCAGCCTCAGATCTTAGTAGAAAGGAAGGTCTGTTCTGACTAAATTCTAGTCATAGTGTCCAGATTGGGGTTCTAATTGCTGTCCATGCAGTACTCTACCATTCCAGAACTTTCTGAACTTATCTCTTCCACAAATTTCCAGGCTTGGTCCAATTGCACAAGCTGCTTTTCTCTTCATTTCAGCTTTCAAGTGATTAATTATCTTCTTTCTACTCTTGGCTCATATTATCCATTCTCTGCTTCTCTTTTACTCTCCTACCTGATATTTCCCATAGTGCCTCATACCTCCTGACTCACAGTCATATTGGCCCCAAACTGTCTATTCTACTGTGGTCCTGTGTCTATAAATCAATTTCAGACCCATCTAAAATTCACATTTATGAAACAATGACATTTACATCAATTTATTGTCTCTAGCCCCAAACCAGCCAACATTGATCGAATGTAATGTAATATGGAATGTACTGTGCTAAGTCAGGGATATAGCTGTAGTATACAGAGAATTCAGGAAAGGGCATATTAAGTTCTCATCAACGAGGAGCTTTTTTCCTTTTAGTATTTCAGACCTTAACTATCCCAGAGAGAAATACATTTCCCAAATGCAGGTCAAGAGGCATACAAGAAAAAAAGGATGATAGGGTTTGAGCTGGAAAGGATAACAGAGACTATCTAGTTCAATCCCCTCATTTTACAAATTTGGAAACTGAGACCTTGGGAAGTAGAGTGACTTGGGTAAGATCACACAAACAGTAAGTGTCACAGGTGGAGTATGAACTCAGGGCCTCAGATTATAGAGGTTCTTTATACTACAGTTGGAAAATAAATGGGAGTGGCAATTCAGACTGGAAGCCAAAAATATTCATAGACATTAGCCTCTATACCTGAGCCTAGTATCTTGTGATGATGTGGTGAAGTTGTACTGGCTTTCACTACTGCCTCCTCTTGGGCACTCCAGCTCCTGCCCTGTAGTGCCAAAGCAATATTTACAGTACCAACCATTACTATAAATATTCCTGCATGATGCTTGATCATAAAATATAGCAGATTCTCCATATAGAAGATAGAAGTGAAACATTTATTCAGATACCAGAAAATCAAATCCCCAAACCAGTAAGCTGATTCCATCATAGCAGCAAAGAAGTTAATAAGCTATAATAAGTTAATAAGTTAATAAACACTGAGAGCCACAGCATCCTTTAGCCTTCCCACAAACCAATATAAGATCAATATCTGCTCACAAACCTGACTAATGGATGCCTAAGCATCCTTTCTCTCCCACCTTCTCTCTGCCTCTGCCTCCCAGCTTCCTGTGGGCTCTTCTCCACCATGCAGCAAACTCCTCCCACCACAGGTTCCATGTTACGTTCAGCCTATTATGGGGCAGAGTTTATTTTCAAAGCAGGGAAGGTCTTCAAATTCCCCCAAGCTTATTAAGGGTCAGGGAAGATCTTCAAATTCCCATTCCCATTACATGTCCTGGGGTCCTGGGCTTTTGGGTGGGACCTTGGCCCCCTCGCTGCTCAGAATTCTCCATATCTAGCCTAAGGCCATCCCCACTGTGCTGCTCTCTGTCCATCTTTGTACTATACTGCTGTACCAGTATCTTTCTCTTTATAACCTCTCCACCCACATCTCCCCAAGTTCCTAGCTCTTGGAAAATTAATCAAACCAACACTACCATTCCTGTAAAAGATGTGTCAATCAATTGCCCTCCAGCTCCTCTCACCATCTTTTCAGATCATAACAGGCCTCTCTGGCTTTCTCCCTTACTGTTTTCTTCCTCTATTAGAATGTCAGCTCCTTAAGGACAGGTGCTGTTAATGTCTGGCACACAATCAAAACTTCATAAATACTTTGTCATTCATATTGACTTTTTTGAAAGCTGGGTTCTTAAAATTTGTGTGACCATGGACCACATGACTATGGGGAAGTTGGACCATTTGTCTTCTCTGAGCTTTAATTTCCTCATTAGTAAATCGAAGTTAATGCTTATACCACTTACTTCATTGTGATATTTGGGAAAGGCATTTTGCAAATCTTGAAGTGCAATGTAAATGTGTGTGATTATTATTATATTACCTGGACTGGCCCCTATGTATACTTGGGAAGGAAGGAAGGGAGGGAAAAAGAAAGGGAGGGACGGAGAGAGGAAGGAAAGAAATGTTTGTTAAGTCTAAGCATTGTGCTAAGCACTTTACAAATACTATTTCATTGGATCTTTACAACATCCTTGAGAGGTAGGTGCTATTAAGATCCCCATTTTACAGTTGAGGTAACTGAGGCAAACAAAGGTTATGTGCTTTGCCCTGAGTCACACAGTTAGTAAGTGTCTGAAGCTGGTTTTGAATTTGGGTCTTCCTGACTCCAGGCTCTGTGCTGTACCTACTGTGCCACTTAGATGCTTCCAAGCATGGGATAGTAGCATACCAGCATGGTGAGATGCCAATGGGTATACTTACTCCAAAATTTCCTTACTGAGGGACAAGTGCAAAGGCCACAATTTTGAACATCAGAGCTATTCTTTTAGTAAAGGCACCACATCCAAAAGGCCTTGGTTAGATAGAAATATTAACCTATTAGAGCCCACGAACACATTAGTGTACTTCAATTTACCCCATTTTCTGAGTTATCTGGCAAAAGGCAGAGCCTTGAGAGGACATGACTCAGAACAAGTAAATCTAAACAGAGGATGGGAAAAACCCAAAGGTTCTGGAATCACTTGAGTTAGGTGGGTGAATCCAAATTACTTAATGGACATGATGAGTAAAAGGCAAAAAAAAAAGTGAAGGTGATTTCATTGCCTCAATATTTATGTCTAGGAGGCTTCTTGGATGTTTATTGTACTTACAATCCTTAGGCATAGCTAGAAGTGTTCACAGAATTTCAGAAATGCAAGTAACACCAGAGGTTTTATCATTTCTTGCCTGAATTTTTTGCAATCACTTTCTAATTGGTCTCCCCTACTACCAGTCTTTCTTTTCCATCCTCCACATAACTGTCAAATTGATATTTCCCTAAAGTACAGGTATAATCATGTAATTCCTCTGCTCAAGAACTCATCTGTTACTTAAAGCCCTTCACAGTCTGTTTCTAGTCTACCTTTCCAAACTTATTCCACATTGCTACCTTTTGTACCTTCTAGGCTCTAACCAAATTTGTCTGCTTATAATTTGACATCTATGACATTTCACATCCTGCCTCCATGCATTCACACAGGCTCTCTTTAATGTCTGGAATGCACTCCCTGTTCACTTCCACTTCTCTGAATGCCATCTAAGCCTATAATGATATGCCCTAATTGGTAGTGCTACCCTCCATTAATCTGTAATTAACTGTATATTATTTGTATTCACTTACCTGAGTACACGTTGCTTTTCCAGTTGAAGATGAGGGATTGCTTTGTTTTTGTCTTTGTATCTCCAAAGCCTAACATTGTCTCTGGTGCATCTTTTTAAACTTATAGTACAGACAGATTTAATCAATGTGTGGATCTCTCTCTACCCCTGCTGACTTGCAACTCTTCAATCACTTACAGATTTAGAAAGTTCCTTTACCACTGAAAAGTTCAATGTGTTTCTGAGACAAAAATCAGACAGATTTTTGAAATACATTGATATTGTGGTTATACGGTAGGACTCTAATACGGAGTCACTTAAACTAAATAATCCCAATGACCATGAACTGGTACTTTTCAACAGCCCTGACTCTTTTTGACTCTGTGTCAAACATATAATTAATCTTGTGTCTTGATTAGATCAGACTCCTGCCTGACTGCAGCAACTGTGCACCAGCACCCATTTCTGGGATCCTTGATTATGGATTCAGATCTTCCTCACCTGATAAGTAATAGAAAGACTTTCTCTACCATATCCAAGTCTGAAGAGGAATGTTCCCTTCCATAATTGGCATGAATTACAAGTCCTCAACCAAGCTTTTCTTCGAGTTATAAAATTTCCCCACTCAAGACTCACTCTGACAGTGTAATCCCACCAAGACCTTTGGTCCCAGTCTATGCCTTCCTCACATGAGTAACTCTAAGCACTGTGTGTGGTCTAATTTCTGTTCCTGCCTTGTAGTGTGTGTGTATGTCTTTGTCTTTGCCTGCTTGCTGCACCCCAATAATAAAGCTCATGTTTTTACTAGCTTCACAAATACCAGTTTTATGTAAATGCTTGACTCTCAATCTTTGATCTACTCTGAGCTATGAGGCTGAATCAAGCAGTTTCCTAGGGTCACAGTAAGTGTCACAAGTATATCCTGTATCTACTATGTGACACAGGTACCTAGTAGGTACTTAATGAGTGCTTGAATTTAGTATAACCACACCTGAACAAGAATTCCTTCTCCAACATCACTGATAACTGGTAATCTAATGTCTACAAGACTTCCAGATTTCCTAAATTTTATCATTCACTACAGTTTTGTTTCCTGTTCCTTATCAAGATTTTTTCCTCTAAATCTACCTTATCCCCTACAACCAGCCTCAATCTATCTTTCTGAATATGTCACCCACTGCCCACTGTTCTACCCTAAATAGATCAGGTCTAATCTCTCTTCTCTATATTAGCTTTTCATATACTTGAAGAAAGTCTTCTCTTCAGATTAAAATTTCCTAGTTCCTTCAACCAAACTATATAAAGCATCATCTTGAGATCCTTTGCTATCAGAGTTGCTCTCTTCTAAATCCTCTCCACTTTATCACTTTCCTAAAATGTGATGACCTACGGCTGAACAGAGTACTATAAGTAAAAAAGAAAACACGAAAAATTTTATCAAACACTTTACTGAAATCTAAGTAAACTATCTACAGGATTACCCTAATTTACTAACTTTGTTAAATAAAGGAATAAGTTAATTTGACATGACTTGTTCTTAATGAATCCATGTTGGGTCTTTGTGCTCACTGTTTTCCTTTCTAGATGTTTACTAAACCCTCCTTAATAATTTATTCTAGATTTTTTTCTAGAAATCAAGGTCAAGTTCCCTGGTTTATAGTTTGAAGATTCTGTTTTCTTCCCTACTGTCAAAACCAGGTATACTTGACTTTGGTTAGATGATATAAGAGTTCTATCTCTCCCTCCCTCCTTCCTTCCTTCCTTCCTTCCTTCCTTCCTTCCTTCCTTCCTTCCTTCCTTCCTTCCTTCTTTCCTTCCTTCCTTCCTTTCTTCCTTATTCCTCCCTTATTTCCTTCTCAATGTGTGTGGGAAAATAGGAAGGAACTTATGTGTGTGTGTGTGTGTGTGTGTATATGTGTACCAAACAGATCAATATTTGCCTTCTTCCTATCCTATAGTACCTCTTTCATTCTGTATAATCTTTAAAATATCACTGAGTGATTTGGCAGTCACAAAAGTCAGTTCTTTCAGCACCCAGGCATGAGGTTTATCTGGATCAGGTGACTTGAATTCATTGACAGTAGAAAAGTGCTCACCGCTCATTGCTCACATATTGTCTCCTTCCTTATCTTGGTTATCAACTCCCTGTAAGCTATTTTTTGTTCTGCACATTCCAGTTCAAAGGTCGTTCTTCTTGGCAAGAAAATAGAAATAAAGTAAAAAGGATTCAGGTGGTGCTCCCATTACTGTTGTTGATCAAAGGTGAGGGCTTCAGATGAGAGAAGCAGATTTGTGAAGTGAATAACAAATTAAGGAGATAGTATGTGAGGATAGGATTTGCAATTTTGGGTCACAGCTTAAATTATAGAAATAATGTGCTCTTAGTCAGGAATGGAGTGTATATAATAGACTTGATGATTTTTTTTTTGTTTGAGCTATGAAAACCAAATTGACAAGGCTTTAAAATGAAGATAAAGGATGAGGGAGAAAAATACCTATGAGACCTAGGTTTGACTCTACCACTTACTCTGGATTTCAGAATATTGACCTGTCAACTTCTTTTGAATTTTAAGGACTCTCAGACTTTGTCTTCTGTCTTGCTTGCCTTTCATCTGAACTCTTGTACATATCTTGTCTTCCCTAATTAGAATGGAAGCTTCTTGATAGCAAGACCTTTGCTTTTCTCTTTGTATGCCCTAATACTTAGTACAGTGTTTGATACACAGAAAGTTCTTAATAAATGCTTTTTCAATTTTATCCACAGGTAATAGGTTGTTACATTTTAGGAGGGGAATTGACAGGATTTGGAAGAGGGCAGCTCTGTGGTGAAGGATCTCAAGATGGTGCTTTCTATGGATTGGTTGAAGGAACTAGGAAAGTTTAACCTGAAGAGAAGACTTGGGGAGAAATAATAGCTTTCTTAAAGTATGTGAAAAGCTAATATAGAGAAGAGATTAGATTGATCTATTTAGGGGAGAATAGTGGGCAATGGGTGGTACATTTAGAAAGATAGATTGAGGCTGTTTGTAGGGTATTAGGTAGATTTAGAGGAAAAAATCTCAATAAGGAACAGGAAACAAAAGTATAATGAATAATATACCTTAGGAAATCTGGAAGTCTTAAAGTGTTTAGATTACCAGTTGCCAGTGATGTTGGAGAAGGAATTCTTGTTCAGGTGTTGTTATACTAAATTCAAACACTTATTAAGCACCACAAGGTACCACTTAATGAATGTTTGTTTCCTTCCTTTCTGTAGTATGCAATATGTGCTATATAAATGCTTTTTCAGATTGTCAGTATGACAATAGCTGGCAGTCTCTGTCATGCCCCTGTCCCCAGCTTGTTGCACTAGAGACTTTGGGGGAACTTCCCCTTTGGTGAGATCTAGGACTCTCTTGGTTGAGCTGAGTAACATCGCTCCTAAGGGGAGAGCTCCTTTCCTCTGTATTTTCTGGTAAGTATTCTTCTATGTATACTTTCTTCTGACTTCTATTTTGCTATGATTTGGATTAGAGATGGCAAGTAATTAATAAAACATAAAATCTGAGAAAGGAATCAGATGTTGAGATATAAATATATAAAACATGGATAACTAGCAACATGAACTAGAGATGTGGTGATTATAATCAGTGATGGAGACAAGGCAAAACTCAGCTCTTAAACTGCTAATGATTTTTTCTGCCAAGGAGAACACTCTTTGGACTGGAAAAGAAGGAACAGAAATTGTGAATAAGGAATTCAATTCAATGCTAAATAAGGCAATATTATGAGAACACTCAGCTGCCCCTAAGTTTAAATCATCAGGCCAAGTTAAACTATATCCTAGGGCAGAAGTTTGAAACACTCAACCAGAAAACCACATGTGACCCACAATGCTCCAATTGCAGCCTGAACCAGATTAAAATGTAAGTGGGTGCATGATCTTGGTATAAAGGCTGGTACTGTAAGTAATCGAGGGAAGCAAGGAATAGTTTACCTATCAGATTTATGGAGTAGGGAAGACTTTATGACCAAAGAAGAGTTAGCATTAAAAAATGCAAAATGGAAAATCTTGATTACATTAAACTGAAAACAAACAAAGCCAATGTAAGCAAGATTAAGAGGGAAGTGGGAAATTGGGAAAGAATTTTTACAACCAGTGTCTCTGATAAAGGCCTAATTTCTAAAATATACAGGAAATTAAGTAAAATCTATGAGAATACAAGTCATTCCCCAATTGACGAATGATCAAAGGATATGAACAGGCAATTTTCAGAGGTAGACATTAAAGATATCTATAAGCATATGAAAAAATGCTCTAAATCACTATTGATTCAAGAAATGCAAATCAAAACTTTGAGGTACAACATCTCACTGGTAAGATTGGCTAAGATGACAAAACAGGAAAATGACAAATGCTGGAGAGGATGTGGGAAAATTGAAACACTAAT
>CM053587.1:253257501-253285468 GCA_028646515.1 Pseudochirops corinnae
ACTAAAGACAACTCTACAAGCCTCAGGATGGAAGGACATATCTAAACTCAGAGAAAGATATAGAAAGACTATAGTTTAAATGGAGACTGAAGCAAAACACACTATCGTTCTCTTTCATGTCTGGTTTTGCTTTTTTTTTCTTTTCCCAGTGATTACTCATTGGTTACAACCCTTCTATATAACCAAACTATTGTACAATGTGAAAGTATTTGCAGATCCTGTACATGATTGCACGCCACCATGGAGGGAGAGGGGGAGGGGGAGGGAGGGAAGAAAATCTGAAACTCAAGTGAATGTGGAACTGAATCTTGTAAATCAAAAGTAAATAAACAAGTCATTTAAAAGAAAAAAAAAGAATAGGCATATTAGGGGTAGCTAGGTGGCACAGTGAGTAAAGCATCGGCCCTGGAGTCAGGAGGACCTGAGTTCAAATTCGGCCTCAGACACTTGACACACTTACTAGCCGTGTGACTTTGGCCAAGTCACTTAACCCCAATTACCCTCCAAAAAAAAAAAAAAGAATAGGCATATTAAAGTGAATATGGATAGGGAGAAAGAAGAAATGAGAAAGAGAACATAAGATTTCTATTCCCCATTAAAGAATATGTGATTAATAAAAATTGAATTGAAAATGATAAATGTTAAAATAGTTGTTCTTGCCTTTTTTTAACCTGAGAAGTAAAAATAGTGTACAGCTACATAGTACTTTGTATGCATTATCTCATTTAAGTATTATTAATGCCCATTTTACAGGTAAGAAACTGAGGCTCAGAAAAGTAAAGTGATTTTCCTGAGAAGTAGAGTTGTGATTCTAATCACAGTGTTCTTTCCACCACACTGAATTGCCTTTCAGTGGCTATACCAGTATTCATTTATTCAAACTCACTTGGTATCCCTACTTAGTTTCCTTTGTAAATTCTGTACATTCTGGCTTCTGACCTCATTATTTAACTGAAACAGTTCTTTCCAAAGTTAACAATTACCTCTTATTTACCATATCCAAAGTTCTTTTCTCAGTTCTCATCCTTCTTGACTTTTCTGTAGCGTATGGTATCGCTGACTACTTTCTGCCCCGCAATGGTCTCTCTTTTCTGGTTTTTTGTGACCCTGTTCTCTCTTATTTCTCCTCCTAAGTATGTCAGCTTTTTTTGTGGATCTTTGTCCATGTCATGCCCACTAAAAATGGATGTTCCTCATAGCTCTCTCCTATGCCCTTTTCTTTTTTCTTTTATCTCATTTGGAGATTTCATTAGTTCTCATTACTTTCATAAGCATCTCTATGAGAATGATTCTCAGATGTACATAAATAGCCCAGGAATCTCTCCTGAACTCTAGTCCTGCATCACCCAAGGCCTACTCACCGTTTCAAGCTAGATGTCATGTAGGCATTCCAGTCGTAGCATACAGATTACGGAATTTATTATCTTTCTCCCCAAATCTACTATCTGCCAGATTATTAATATTGTTATTATTTATACTAATTATTATTATCAAGGGCACCATTAACCTGAGTTCCTCTTGTTCTTAACCTCAGTGTCATCCTCAGCTTCTTACTGTTACCCCTCAAATCCAATCAGTTGCCCAATTTTGCCTTTATTTTTTTTTTCTTTTTGCTTTTTGGAGGGGAAGGTAGGGCAATTGTGGGTAAGTGACTTGCCCAACGTCACACAGCTAGTTTTGTATTAAGTGTCTGAGGCCGGATTTGAACTCAGGTCCTCCTGACTCCAGGGTCAGTGCTCTATTCACTGTGCCACCTAGCCACCCCATTTATTTCTTAACAACTTTTCTCATAGATACCTTTTCCCTCCACAAACTTGACCACCATTCTACTTTAGCAGCCCATTACCTCTTGTATAGACTATTATAACAGCTTCGTTTTTTTACATCAAACCCATCCACACTTTAATTCACCCTCCATACAGTTACTAAAGTGATCTTCTTGCTGTCTCTTTTTTGGGAGGCAATTGGGGTTAAGTGACTTGCCTAGGGTCACACAGCTAGCAAGTGTCTCAGACTGGATTTGAACTCAGGCCCTCCCGATTGGAGCCAGTGCTCTACCCACTATGCCACTTAGCTGCCCTGAAAGCGATCTTCTTAAAGCATAAGTCTGACTACTTCCCAACTCAATGAATTATAGTGTAGTCCAGCATATTGGGTTACTTGTTTTTCTTCGCACAAGATCCTCCACTTCCCATCCCTGTCAAGCCTTTGCCCTGACTGTTCCTCTTGCATTAAATGAACTTCCTCCATATTTCTGCCACTTGGACTGACTAACATCCTTCCAGATTCAGTTCAAGTAATACCCTCTACAGGAACACTTTTTAGGTTCTATTCCCAGCTGTTTGTACCTTTCCCTCTTAGATTACCTTGTATCTACTTTGTACATATATTTTATAAACCTGTTGAAGTACAATTTGTCTCATCGATTAGAATGTAAGATCCTAAAAAGCAGGGACTGGTTTTTGCTCACTCGCTTTCTCCCTCCCTCTCTCCCCCCTTTCTCCCTCCCTCCCTCTGTCTGTCTCTCTCTCTCTCTCTGTCTCTCTGTCTCTGTCTCATCCCCTGCAGTTAGCACAGTACCTAATACATAATGAACACAATATTTGTTGACTGACTGATTGATTGATTGATCTCACCTGGGTGGGGGGGGGAGGGGGGGCGGGGTATGGTACTTATTGAGATTTTGCTCTCTATCTAAGTAGTAATGACAGCATCCAGGTAACTGAAAAGTAGACAGAGTAAAATACTTTGTTGTTCAATTGTTTCTGATTCTTCATGACCCCATTTCGGGTTCTCTTGGCAAAAACACTGAAGTGGTTTGCCATTTCCTTCTCCAGCTCATTTTACAGATGAGGAACTGAAGCAAACAGGATTAAGTGACTTGAGCAAGGTCACACTGCTAGTAAGTGTCTGAGAGTGGATTTGAACTCATCTTCCTGACTGCAAGCCCAGCTCTATCCACTGTGCTATCTAGCTGTCCCAAGTAAAATAGTAAATGAAAACAAATATGTGTTTTTTAATAACAGAAGAAGTTAAAGAACATTGATAGTCACTCTAAAGGTATGTACCATTATCACATGCCAAAGCAGCAGAAGAACTCAGTCTGAGGCCAGCCTTCTTTTGTGGATATACCACTCTGTGATTGTGACAGGGAATACAAAGTCACCAAGGGACCCTGGGCAGAGGCTATAACTTGATATCTGGCAATGGAAATCTATTTCTCCACATTGTTGGTTTCTTGTGAATTTAAAAATATGCTTGTAATATTTCTATTAAAGGCATTCATTGCTAGGTTATTAAACTCAAAAATGGTCATGGTATCATTCTCCCTGCTGTTTATCCTCCCACAGCTCATTTTGCGAGGCGACTTTTCCAGGAGTCCCCTTCCAAATTTTCATAATCTGCCTCCACCATCGTCTAAAAAGAGAGAGTTTTAGAAACCAACCAGCTCATTATTGCAGCCACATGTCCATACAAGGCTATCAGCTTGGCAAAAATTCTTTATGTTTGTTTTTATCACACCTAGAGGATATAAACTTCTGTCATCTTCCTACTTCTAGTACAAAGGGGAAAGTTTTGCCAATCCATGGAGGCAGGTTTGAGAGAAAGTAATCAATATGCAAATTGCGGAGATGATGCAAATGCAATGGAAATAACAGTCTGCTCTGCTAATGATTTGGTATTAAATTCCTACTGCCTTAAAGCAGAGGCCACTCAATGTTGCAATTTGCAAGTGAATTATTCTCTGGGGTTCCATACAGTTCTTTGGTGACCACTGAGACAGAGGCAAACAAACAGGCTTAAGGCAAGAAATGGTCACAGATCAAAGAACCAGATGGTTGGAAGAGACCTCAAAGGTTATCCTAAAATCTGCATCGCCCTGCATATCCACACTGGTCATAACTTTAAAGGTTCTTGACTCACTGGGGTATAACAATGATCTTGATCTTTGCCTTGAGGAAGGGGTAGTTTGGTATTAGGAACGGCCTGGAATGAGTCCCGCACTTGAAGTCAGGAGGTCCGAGTTGAAGGCTGAGCCGTAGAACTTGCTAGCTGTGTGAATCTGGGCATATCACTTAATCTTACTGGGCCCCTTTTATAGGGGATTAGAACAGATTATCTCTCAAGTATCTTCTAGTTATAAAATTCAATGGTTCTATGCTGACTGTAGGATCACAGGATCATAGGTCTAGACCTGGAAGGAACTTCAGAGGCCATGTAATCTAGTTTCTTCATTTTACAAATGAGAAAATGGAGGCCCAGGGCGGGTATAAACTACATACCTGACTCAATGTTAAAGAAATAGTGTCAGAGATAGTATCTGAACCAAGGTTCTCTGACACCAGGATCATTGCTGTTTCAATCAGTTTTCCAACACTGGTTTAGAGGTACCACAGTGTTTCCCTAAATCCAAGAAATGTAAAATTCAGAGTAGAAATGGGGAGCTCTCAGAGAACATTATATATTTGTAAACTAATAGGCTCTTGTGAGGATCAAATTAATTACTATGCATAAAGCATTTTGCAAACCTTAAAGCACAATCTAAATGTTAGCTGTTATCATTTTGGGAATGGGATCAGGTTCAACACCTCATCTCTTACTTTACTGAGAAAAGTGAGGCCATGCAGTGTGATCCCCCCTCATCCCCTTCTCTTCAACTTAAAAACTCTTGAAGCCATCTCACTCTCTAGTAATGAAGAGACCCTTTTCTGTCCCAAGAGCAATCCCTTTACATATGTCATTGATCCCATCACCTTCCAACTTCTCCAGAAGGTTGCCCCTACAATCATCGCTTCACTCTGATCTTCAGTCTAAGCTTTCTCCCTATCTGTTGGTTTCTTTCCTATTGCTTTCAAACATGTCCAAGACTCCTCTATATTTAAAAAGCCTTCATTAAATCCTATCATCACCTTAAGCTATCATATGACATTTCTATTTCGTTTTGTGTCAAATTCCAAAAACTAAATAAATAACTAAAATAAAAAATCTGTCTATACTCATTGCTTGCCTTTCACTCACTCCTCAGTGCTTTGTAATCTGCCTTCCCAGCTGATACTGCTTTCTCAAAGTTACCAGTGGTCTCTTAATTGCTAAATCTGATGGTTTTTTTCTCAGGTCTCTCCCTTCTTGACTTCTCTGCTATATTTACTATCATTGATCAACCTCTCCATCTGGATACTGCCTATTCTCTGGGTTTTTCTAACAGTTACCCCACCGCCCCCACGCGCCCACCACACCCCCACTTGCCATTCTCCTACCACTTGCCTGACTGCTCCTAACCTGTCCAAAACAGAAGTTATCTCTTCTCCAAAACTGGTGTCTCTTCCAAATTCTTCTATTTCTATCAAAAGCACTATCATTCTTCCTGTATTCCAGATTCCTAACCTCAGTATCACTTTTTTCTCCTAACTCTCCCTTACAGCACATATCCAGTCCCTTGACAAATCTTGCCATTCCTACCGCCACAACTTCTCTGGCATATGGCCCACTCTCTAAACTCACATAGCCATCTCTTAAATTTTGGCCCTTATCACCTCTTTCCTAGACAATTGCAGCAGCCTCCTATTTGGATTTACCTCAAATCTCTTCACATTATAATCCATTCCCCACAGAGCTGACAAACGATTTTTTTAAAACTCAGGCCTGGGAATATCATAATACTCAACAGACTCTAGTGCCTCTTTGTTACTTCTAGGAGAAAAAAAAATTTTTTTTGGCTTTTAAAGTCTTTCCTAATCTAATCTGGCCCATTCCTTTTCTTTCCAGACTTATTATACATTCGTCCCAGTGTATAAAGAAACCAAAATGGCCTTCTCTCCATTCCTCACACCTCCCACTTCATCTTCCATCTCCATGAACTACCTGTCTCCCTTGCTTGGTGTGAGGTTCACATTGCAAGCGATTGTGTCATGCCACAGGGAAGTGTTTGAGGCCCGGGAATTAGTTGGGTCACGTGGAGGTCAGGGCATATTGCACTGTCCCCCACCAGGGGATACTGCATTGCTCAGGAGTCTCTTGCGTGGGGTTACCCTGTGTTCCTGATTGGCGTCTCCACACCTTGGGGCCTTCATACCCTTGTAATTGCACTCCCCCTCTCACAATTCTGTTCAGCTGGGCCCTATCACGTGGGGTATGTGGATCTGGGGCCTATTTAAGACCTAGGGCTGGGAGGCACCTTTGGAAGCCTCCCTTAGTATATGGCTTTAAGGCTTCCCCATGGAGAGACCTTAATAAACTTTTCTGTTTGGACCTTAGAGCCATGACTCTTCTGTTCCTGAAAGGTACGCTAACGTCAGTGAGTTGTGTGTGAAACTGGTTGCCTCTGCTGGTAAGTTAGGGTACTCTAAGAGAGAACCCTGACACTTGGAATGTACTCTTTCCTAACTACTGCCTTATAAAATCTCTCTCTTCCTTTAAGACAGAGTTCAAGCATCACATTCCACATGAATTCTTGCTTGATCCCTCCCCCAAATGTTTGTATCCTCCCCACAACTACCTTGTATTTAATTACATTGCGTTTATTTGTATGAGCTCACATGGCGGTCAGAAGAAGAGATACAAGGCACTCTAAAGGTCTCTCTTGAGAACTTTGGATTGATTATGTGACATGGAAGATACTGGCACAGGACCACTCAGTATGGGGGGGGTCCATATCAGAGGAGGTGCTGTGCTCTACGAGCAAAGTAGAATTGAAACAGCTTGAAGGAAATATAGAATGCACAAATTTAGAGTATCTACCCTGAATGTTTATATGGCATATTTGTGCCCAACCTGTGGTAGAACATTCTGAGCTTATATTGGTCTGATCAGCCATAGTTGAACACGTTGAAATTTGATGAAACTTGCTTCTAAGCACAGTAATGTCCTCTTTGAGAAGAAAGGACAACAACCACCATTCTCTTTATATCTTTTTAGTATATGCTTATGTGACAGAGAGTTGACATATGGCAGATTACCTCAGAGGGAAGGCACTGGCATTAAGAGAAACTTAACAAGGCATTAAATAAATGCTTGTTGATGGATTTAGAAGTTTCTCCTAGTTGGTGCATCTGACTGGAAACCTGGTAAAAGTTAGAGACTTTCATGGTGCCTACTTTCTTGACATGTAAATCATATGTGGACTCTATCTCTGTTTATGATGATGGAATAAATCTTTCTCTAGAGATTTTGTTATAGATGATGCAAGAATAAACAAAAACAAGAAAGTAAGGAGAAAAGTCATCTTTAGAAAGAAGAAATGCAGTGAGTGTTATAAAAGACTATTGTAATCCATATTTCTTGGACATTCATCATGATTTCGATGTCTATGATTATTGGTTTACATGACTGATAAAAATAATCTTCTTAATATACGAATCTCATAATTTTCCTTCTCTCTCCCTCATTCCCCCCACAAAAAACTCTTGAGTGGTCACCTATTGCCTACAAAATAAAACACAAACTCTTCAGCCTGGAATTTCTATTTAAAATCCTCTGTACCTGAGTCTAACCTTTTCAGCTTTATTTCACAGGACTCCCTTTATACACTCTCTGCTCCCAACAGGAATATTAACCTAATCCAGGTTTCTCTGGGGTGGGAAAATTCAGACAGGTTGTTTTCTAAATTCAGAATGCTTCCCCCTTATCTCCAACTACTGAAATCCTCTTCTTTCAAGTTCCTGATAAGGAACCATTGCATCACTCATTCCCTGATAGCCTAATAATGAGAAAAACAATAGATAGGATTTATTTAGTACTATGGGGTTTGTCAAGCACATTATTTGTCTCATTTCTTTTGGTCCTCACAACAAACCAGTGACTTGCTCAACATTGCACAGCTACCAGGTATCTGAAACAGGATTAGAATGAAAGCCTTCCTGACTACAAATCCAATGCCTTCTCCATTGTGCCACATAGTTATAGATCCCCAATTTTGATCTCTCCTTTGCTGTATCTCATTCTATTATTATGCTTTTTGTGTCCATATGGTATCCTAATAGACCATAAAATAGACCATAGACCTTAAGTGAATGGATTATGTTATGTTTCATCTATGTATCCCTAAGACATGATAGAGTATTTTGCATACAGCAGAAACTTAACAAATTTTTGTTAACTTTAATTGAATAAATAAGAGCTGTAAGGGTATAAATTAGGGCAAGGGTTTCTGATTCATCTGTTTTAATGGACCACTGAGCTCATTCAGCTGGCACATGCTAAAAATTGAAATTCAAAACTAAATAGTAGAATGAGTTGTATTAAGACACCAAAATGCAAATTGATTCTATAGCCTTTTTTTTCTCTCATTCTTCATTTCTCATCACATAGCTGTTCTTTCTATAGTTTTTTCAAGCCACCTGAGTTTAATTTTGCACACTTTGAAAGGATCATATAGCTACTATTCTGCATACTTAATATTATTGTCATAATAATCAAAATTTGCATCTACATAACACTGAAATTGCAAAATTATTTTGTTACATGTGCCATCTTATCTGGTCCTTATAGTAACCTTGTAACAAAGATGTTTGGAAGATGAGGTTCAGAAAGGTTGGTCTTATAGTTAATAAGTGGCTTAGTAGGGATTCAAACCCAGGTTTTCTGTCTCTTTCTACCATACCATGCTTCCACATAAGGATTCAATAATTCAAGTGAGTGCTACAAGTTATCGGCTCCAGGTATCCATGAATTTCAAATTATCCATTGCTTTTTTGTTCATTGTGAGCTCCCCAGAAAGGCTTAGGTCTGAATCCTTACCGAGAGGTCAACTAATTACTAAATTTTCATTAACAAATGAAGGCAGAAATTCAGGGACATGATCTAGCATGTATTAGTCAATCTCAAAGGGGTTGCCAAAGCTAGAAACCTAAAACCAATCTCAGAAAGTTCAAGGGAGATATCCTTTAGCAAACTACTTTCCATCTTTGCCCTAAAGAAATTCCTGGAGAAAGTTCCTGACAATTTTGAGGTACTGCATTCATTCAGCCTGTGGGTCGACCAGCTGAGATGCCAGGCACAAAAATTGAGAAAAACACAGCAGCATGAAGTACTGTAATTAAGAAAATTGTCTTTCTGCTTTTCTATGAATATGAATGATTGAATAGATGGCTGAGCAACACGACCTTTTCATTACCAAGACAACCTGATGCAAACAAGGCCCCCAGATCCTATGAGAGATCTCAGAGGTTACCAGCAAGGACTGTAGCTTCAGTGAATGCCTTTCATCAAAACAGGCAACAGGATAGAGTTCAGCAAAGAGCTTTTGAGGGAGAATCAGACCCACAGCTGGATAAAAACAATAGCTACAGGTGCGAACACTGAAATGTTAGCCTAGCTCAGGAACAAATTAATAAAACACACAGCTTTACGGATGAATACAACCCAGGACATTGTGAAACATCATGTTCTGCATGTAGTGAGTATCTGATGAATATTGTTAATAGACCTATCTATATAAGAGTAGACTAAGTTATTCCTTTCTTCCAAGAAAAAAAAATCACTATATACCAATACTTAGAATTTTTAAAAATCATAGGATCATAGTTTTTTGCACTGGAAGGGATCTCTAAAGTCATCTCAACCAACCAAATTGTTTAATCAGCTTTTCATATGAGAAAATTGAGTCCCAGAAAGGGGAAATAATTTGTCTAAGGTCACACAAGTAATAAAGTAGGAGGATCAAGATTCAAATCTGGGGCCTCTGACCCCAAATCCAATATTTTTTTCCTGCTATCCTACTTTTCATCAGTGTGTATATTCCTTCCAGTGATGGAGATCAAAAACCATGTTGTCCATTTCTTTCTGTAAGTTCACAAGAGAGGATCCACCAAATGAACTGGAGACCTTCCTTGCTTTCTCTTGACATCACAAGGACACCACTATAGCACACAGTCTGTCAGTGCCCATGAATGTGGACAGCTGACTTTTTTTTCATACATTTCTTTAATGACATCTTTTATACCAAATGTCCTCCAAAATTTCATGTTTCAGCCTGTTTGTGTTTGTTATAAACCTCTTGATTACTCTTTGGGGAACCCTCTATTTAAATTCTTCAGTGACTATAAGTCTACCAAGACTGAGGAGAGAAATGGGATGGAAGAGAAAGGAACAAGTATTTATTAAGAACCTATCATATGCCAGTCAGTCTGCTAAGTGCTTTACAAATATCATGTCCTTTCATCCTCAAAACATCCCTAGAAGGTACGTCATACTACCACCCCCATTTTATAGTTGAGGAAAGTAAGGCAAACAGAGATTAAATCACCTGCCCAGGATCATGCAGCTTGGAGATGTCTGAGACTGGATTTGAACTCGGGACTTTCTGACTCCAAGCATAATGTTCTATGCACTGTATCACCCAGAAAACCTCTAGCGTATCATGAGAAGATTATTTGAATTTAAAAGACAGTACTTTGCTTCAGGGAGAAGTTTGAGGTCACTAAGATAATTATTCAGCTTTCCAAGGGCAATCCAGAACAGTCCTACTTGTGTTCCATTTTGGGGCACAGGACATTGTAGTTCTGCCCTGGGACCAAACTCTCCTGAATGGTTACTTCTTTCCCTGACCAGTATTTCTGGAAATCCCCAGATGACCTTTACTTCATTCTCTCCTCTCCAGTCACCTCATCCATAGCCACCTTGCCAACTGCTGGTTGCCTATACTAAAGATGATGTCCTGGAGGAGCTTCCTCCCTCACTTCCTATTCTGCTGATGGATGACTGCCTCTTTGGGATTACTATTGCAGGAAAGTCTCAACCACGCTTCAATTCATTTTCTCCTAAATAGATAACCTGGAATATTACTCTTTCTTTCCTTCTATCTCTAGTCCTAAAACTATGAACCACAATCAAATTCATTCTGCCATTGTTCCTAGTGGGCATATTTAGGGGCATATTAATCTATTTCCTTGTAGTTCCACTTCCTATCCCTTGGACTTTTCAAATTTTTTCTCTGGCCACCACACCTCTATATTTGGAGTGTGAAGACCTGGATTTGAATCCTGGTTCTGCTACTTATTACTGGCATGTGTTTAGGCATGTTACTTCTCTCTAGCCCTTGGCTTCCTCATCCATAAAATGAGAGAAGGCATTCTAATTCATCCTTTAGGTCCCTTTTAACTGTAAATCTGTGATTTTAATGATGACCCTCTGAGTTAATTGGCACAAAATCAGAATGCCTACCATATAGCCAAATCTTGATAGAAATATGTTCTCAGTGGTCTCAGTTAGAAAATTAATTGAAAGTTCGAAGGGGCCATAGCCTTGAAACAGAAAAAAAAAAAGGAGTCTTCTTCCAACTATTAGAGGTAATGGCTATTATGTAAGCAAGCTCTAATGAAGAGTTTTGTTCTCTACATTTGTTTGTGTCACACACCCCTCTGTCAGTCTGGTGAAGCCTAGGGACCTTTCTCAGAATAATATTTTAAGTGGATAAAATTTTAGAAAAACATAGGATTAAAAAGAAATCAATTATATTGAAATAAAGATGAATTTTTTCCCCTCATCTGTACTAGGATTTCCATGACCCAGCCTCTTTCCCCCTATCCACACCAGGAAGTAGGCATAGCCCTTCCTCCTACCCTCATTTGACAGAGATTAGTTTTCCTTAAAAGGAAACAAATCTGTCTCTGGGATATGATTAATCCTGGATTTTCCTAAATATCTTTCTGGTAACTTGAAAGCATAAAAGTCCCAGCCATGAAGAGTCAGAAACTCTCTGACTTGGTGGATTTCTGTAGACCACAGGAGTCATAGTGTCCTTCGCGCCGATAATCAGACACATTTCCGTATAGAGATGATCAGGACCTGAGCAAAGCATCTAAGTGCCATTGTATTATCTTTGTTGCATATACGTGCTGTGCTAGGGCAAAGAAAACTTCCTTTTAATAACTGTTCAATGGCATTTCATCCCATCATCAAACCTGAACAAAGAGAGTACTGTCATTAGAGCTCCTCCAACACCATCTAAGTTCATAGACTCCCTCAAATCTATCCGATGACAGCCTGGGAGTTATGGATCCATGTTAAAAAGCCCTATAGGGCCTTAAAGTGTTATCTTCCATTAAGGCCACTAAGGGTACAATAATTACTAGTGGAACTTATTATGGATACTAGTACAGATCCATAGGTAAATAATCCATCTTAGCAAGGGCTAATAAAAATGTTTGTTCCAAATCCTTCTGACCCCAACAGTAAGATCTGACCCTATCTCATCAAAGCTTAGTTAAGCAAATTCAAAATGCCAATTTTCCATCAGCTGTACAATTCTGGTCAATGGTAATCAGTTTGGAAATCCTTGCAAATGTTCATTGTATAATGCCTGTTTCTCGGTATGTTAGCTTAAAATATATTCATTGAACCTGAGAACCTTCTGCCAACTGGGGACAGGGAAAGAATGGATAATTGAAATCCGTAAATAATCCAAAGACCTTGTTTGAACCAAGAATTTTGGATCATTTCCTCTGACAAACTCTTTGTCCCTAAGGCTGAAGGGTTGCCAGGTGTATTGATTTGCATTTCATCTCATCAAATACTCTATGAAGGAGGCGCAAATAAGTTATGGAAGAGCCAAAAAGACAACAGCTGGAGGCACAAAACTAAGACTTGACTACTCTAGAGTCAGCCTTTTACTAAAACAACAACAACGGTAACAATGACAACAACAACAATCACATAAGTGGGTTTGCAAAGTACTTTCCATATATCAGCTCATTTGATAAATCAAGAAACTGGTGAGGTTTTCTTTGATCATCTTTGCTCTCATTTACTTTCATCTAGAACCATTTTTTCCCTTTTAGGATCTCTCCCTTTCCTGTTCAGAGGATTGCAGGTTTTTGCTCTCATTTACTTTCATCTAGAACCTTTTTTTCCCTTTTAGGATCTCTCCCTTTCCTGTTCAGAGGATTGCAGGTTTTTGCTCTCATTTACTTTCATCTAAAACCGTTTTTTCCCTTTTGGGATCTCTCCCTTTCCTGTTCAGAGGATTGTAGGTTTCTCCAGGACCATCCACTGTAGCTGCCCCTGAGGTTGACCCTCCCTTGACAATATGTTCCTCAGGTTCCAGACATTTCTTGGCACAGTTTTCTAAATTATAATTTGCTTTCCTCTCTCCCATTCCCTCATGAAACTATTCTGTCTCTAGGTGAGCTGGCTATGTAATATGATAAATCAGTCTAGGCTAATGTGTATAGTAATAAAGTGTTTTCATTTTAAGACTGCCTTTCTGAACTCAAAGGAGAACCTCTATTGGGAATTTCAGTCAATCGGTACACTCCAGGATTTCAATCCACAAAGACAAAGCCTTCCATTCAGTGGACATAACTATGAGTTTTATTGATAATACACAAATGGATCTAGTAGACAAAGTTAAATTAATAAGCATTTATTAAGTACTTAGCATTTGCCAGGCACTGCGCTAAGCACTGGGAATACAAAGAAAGGCAAAAAACAAAACCAAAAAACCAAAAACAGTCTCATTTCTCAAGGAGTTCATAGTCTAATGAGGAAGACAACATGTAAACAACTATATACATATGCAATATATATAGGGTAAATTAGAAGCAGTCTCAGAATATTGAGGATGCATATCCTTTACTATCTCACTGTCAATGGGGTCTCAATATTGGTCATGGTTTGGAGAGATGAAGCAGCATGTAGTAGTCTTGGCAGTCCTGCCCAGAAATGCAGGCTAATTCTGAGCAGTCCAATTTGGATAAAGTCTCTGTGGATTCATACTGAGGAAAACAAAGAGAGCTAAAGCCTTTACAGATACATTATTAGCAGACTCCAGGCTCCTTAGAACACAACATGAATAGGCCCAAAAACATAAGGCCAGAGGTTGCTTAAGAACAAAACAAAAACTTTTGTGTTGGAATCTCTGCCATGGATTCATCTGTCATTCTAGGTACTTCTATCTACATGCCCCCCTTCTTTCCTTGATAGGAAAGGCTCTTGCCCAGTCATCCAGCTTCATTTAGAAACCATATAAGATGAATTAAAGAGATATTTTTGGCCAGGGAACTCTTTTGGTTCCTTCAAATCATTCTATGCTGGCAGTTGCTTCCCCTGCGAATGTTAATGCTGGTCCCCTAAGGTCCTTTCTAGCACTAAATCTATGATCTTATAAACCTTTACTTCAACAAGGTCTGAATAATTGAGCTTTGGCAGCACTTCACTGTCTCCTTGGCATGGCATAACTCAATTACATATGGGGTACTTAGCTTGATTTAGTTTGATTTCATTCAGCTCTATGGAAGTGGTCCCTTCTGGACAGATCTGACAACTCCCTGATTTCTGACATGTTTTCTATACCTCTCGGCTTACAAAACGCTGGCCTGACAGCCTGCTTGTGAGACAAATTAGGCAGACTCTTCTTTCCTGTGGAAGTTTATCGATCCATGAGGGAAGTCAATGGATAGATAAGCATTGCCTGGCCATTTCATTACAGTGACAAGATGATAGATAGACACAGCTTGGCCCTTCTTATTGCTGCCTCTGCTGTTGTAGGAGACAGATTGAAGCAAACCGTGGAGTGCCTTGGCTTCCACTACTGAACTCCCATGAACTGCTTTTCATACTCAGCAGAATAAACAGTCTCTTTCAGTCCATGAAGTTACACAGGAAGCTGCAGATTAGTAACTATAAAGATTTTAGAGCAAATGAGTATGATGTTTTTTAAACAAAAAAGTTCAATTTTCTTATACATATAAAAGTTTAAGGACTATAATGAAAAAAATGCATTGCTTTTTGATATATTTGGATCAGGAGATGTTCATTTTGAGTATAGCAGGCTACCAATTACAAACTACAAACAAGGAATTACAGAAGAGAAGGGGAACTAGGAGTGTTATCAAAGAAACAGATATAGGAACTGAACCTGCAATTTCACTGGCACAGGCAGCTGCTGGAAGAGGAAACTTCACTTATGGAGGCAGATCAGCTCCTTCACTGCAACTTATAGATCTAGACAGTTGCCTTGAGTGTTGAATAGTTAAGTAACTGCCCCAGGGTCCCACAAACTATAGCAGAGGCAGAAATTGACCTCTTCCTAGCTCCAAGGCCAGTTATCCATCCATTGTACCAAGATCCTTTCCTTCCTTCCTTCCTTCCTTCCTTCCTTCCTTCCTTCCTTCCTTCTTTCTTTCCTTCCTTCCTTCCTTCCTTCCTTCCTTCCTTCCTTCCCTCCCTTCTTTCTTCCTTCCTTCCCTACTTTCTTCCTTCCCTCCTTTCTTTCTTAGAAGCAATCAGGGTTAAGTGACTTGTCCAGGGTCATATAACCAGTAAATATCTGAGACCAGATCTGAACTCAGGTCCTCATGACTCCAGAGCCAGGGCTCTATAGACTATGTGATCTAGTTGCCCTTCAAGATGCCTTTCCATGCAAGAAATATATGAGTGAAAAAGAAGACAATTTGCATTTTAATGGAATGACAATCAATGGACAGCCTATGATCTCTGTTGATAACTTCAGTATATTAAGAGAAAGCCAGAAAGGATCCCAGAAAGTTGAGGTTCTCCACCCCCACAGAGAACTTATGGGAGCACATGAACAAGAATAGCATAAAATGGGCAGGAATGGCTAGGTTGCTATCTGAATCATGGGAGGGACTCCCCATAGTAATAAAATCATGGATTCACTGGAAAATTTGAGTATAGTTAGATCTTCCCCCTTAAATTCTTCTAAAACTCACTATCAAATGAGAAGAAATACTGGTACTATATTTTCTTTTCCCTAATGTCATAAAATTACAAAATCAAAGGCTAGTGGGTGCCTCAAGATGACCTTTAATCCATTCCCTTGGATTGATAAGGGTTTCATAGCCAAGTCCACAGCTTCAGTGATACAACTGAATCAAGAAAAAGTACAACTTGTCCATTGCCCCAAGTTGGTGGTCACAGACACTTTATATCGTAGCAGGGGAAGTGAGCTCACACTATTGTCATAAAAGAGTAAAGCCTCTAAAAAAGCAAGTGATACCATCAATCGTTTCAGGATACCGGGAAGAATGCCTCCCAATTTCTATGCAGAATGAAGTATTTGGCTATAAACCCTTAGACTGCTTCCAGCTTCCTTCAGCTGCCTCACTCTTTGGTCTTTGGCACAACTCTGTCTCTTGACTGAGCTTAACCTCTGGCTCATGCTCTCATTTGTATCTCGGTTTAGAGGCTACCTTTCCCCAGAAAGGATATTTTCCTCATAGTTTGGGAGAGTGCCCTTAATCTCCAATATATGCTGACTCCCTATGGGAGAATTTACTCTTTATTCCTGAAATACGACAATTTTCTCCATTCCCTAAAGCCCTCCAGAGGAAACTGTCCCTTCCTTTTTGACCAATTATTTCAACAACTAACACCCTTCAAAGGATTTTTATAGGATAAAGAAATGCAAATTATCTTAGAGATCATTCTCCCATCAATTTAAAGCTGAAGAAGCTAGGGCCTAATGAAGTCCAGTGACTTGACTGAAGTCAAACACATAGTATGTGTTAGAGTCTGGATTCAGACATCAATCTTCTGGCTCTAAGCACAATGCTCTTTTAAAGTTAGTACATCTGATCTTGGGCAGCTAGGTGGTGGGGTGGATAGAACACTGTGCTTGGAATTAGGAAGATTCATCTTCCTGAGTTTAGAACTAGCCTCAGATACTCACTAGCTGTGTGATCCTGGTCAAGTCACTTAATCCTGTTTGCCTCAGTTTCCTCATCTGTCAAGTGAGCTGAAGAAGGAAATGGCAAACCACTCCAGTATTTTTGCCAAGTAAACCCCAAATGGGATCACAAAGAATCAGAAATTACTAAAAGGACTGAACAACAACATATCTAACCTTTAGGGACAGTAAGTTGGGCAGAGATTTGATGGAGAAAAGAGTAAGGAGAGGGAGAGGGAAGGAAAGAGGAAAGGGTGACACAGAAGGGAGAGAAGGTAATAAGAGAGAAAGAGGAAAAGGAAGATAGATATATGTATATATATATATATATATATATATATATACAGAGAAAGAGAGACATAGAGACAGAGACAGAGATATAGAGAGAAAGAGATCGAGAGACAGAAACAGAGGCAGAAGGGGGCATAGTGAATAAGAGGAAATAAAGGAATAAAGCAAGCAGATAGAAGTTTCCTATCTCTTGGATAAAAAATGAAAATAGAAATTTTGTTCTTCATTTATTTCCAAAGTTATGGAAAGTGATAGCACTGAGGTTTGTAAGACTACATCCCAGTACTTTAGATAACATTTTTAAAAGATAGCAAAAATGCTGCCATTCTTGTGTCACAATTCTTTTGACATTGGAAATGTCAAATATTTTTATTTTTCTCCTCTGTGAGTTCAAAGTGAGGTACTGGGATATAGTCTCACAAGCCTAATTTAGTGATCGTGTCATTTGTTTACTATATTATTTAGTCTCATGACACACAGTATCCTAATAGCTTGCATGCAAAAGCTCTTTATCTCTTATTCTTAGGCCTTGAAATGCTGCATTACCTTGTAGGATAAATAAAGTTTCATTGCTAGTGTTTGAGTTTCAATCAAGGCCAGAGAGGAAGAGGGAAGGAAAGAGATGTAGGAGAGAGGCATCAATGAAGGAAATTCCCACACTGGGAATTCTCCAAACTGGTGAAATAGCATCTTTTACTCTCAAAAATTTACTAGTTGTATGACCCTGGAAAAGTTACTTAACCTTTGTGTTCCTCAGTGTTTTCCACTGTAAAATAGGATTACTTACCATCAGGTTGTTGTGAGAACAAAGTGAGATAATAGTTGTAAAGCACTTTGCATATGGTAGGCAGCTAGGTGATGTAGTGGATAGAATGATAGACCTGGAGACGGGAGAAACATGATTTCGAATCTGGCTTCTGATGTTTATTAACTATTGTAAGCATCAAATGAAATAACATTTGGAAAGGCCTTTAGCATAGTAGATACTTATAAATGCTTATTCTCATTTCCCCTTCAAAGAAACTTTTAATAGATATAAATATGTATATTAAACAGAAAATTCTCATAGTTGCCCAAGTATCTATATGTGCATGTATGTGTATATACATGCATATGTTATGTGTGTGTATATGTGCAAAGACTCTAACAATGAGTGATTTCCTTAGCATGGGTAACTCCAGACATAGAAAATGTACAAATAGCAACATTCTGTGACTTAATATCTAAGTTGATAGGTGCTAGGAAGGTATCTCAGCAGGAGAATGCTGGAGCCAGATTTTAATCTAGAATCAGCTAGTGTCAGAGGCATGATTTGACCCCTGGTATTCTTAATTCCAAGACCAATACTCTGTCCACCATGTTGTTATTGTTCAGTTATTTCAGTCATGTCTGACTCTTCATGGTACCATTTGGGGTTTTCTTGGCAAAGAGCATTTTGGCATTTCCTTGTCCAGCCCATTTTATAGCTAAGGAAATGGAGATAAGCAGGGCTAAGTGACTTGCCCAGAGTCACATAGCTAGTAAATTTCTAAGGCTAGATTTGAACTCAGGTATTCCTGACTCCAGGTCTGCTGCTTCATCTGCTATGGTACCTAGCTGCACTCTATCCACCTTGCCAAACTGCTTTTATGGGTACATGCTTACATAGGTATATAACCCGGGCCCTTTCTTCTTTTCCTGAAAATGAGCATAGTTGGTCATTCTTTATGTATGCAGAACACACAGTTGGAAAGCTTAAGGTACTCTATAAATACGAGTTATTGCTATTGTTCAATTTTTCTGCTAAGAATGACTTTTAGTTTTAAAGAGAAGTTATGAGAAGCTAAGAAAGGTCTCAGTCCAAAGTCACAGAGGAACTTTTGTAATACAGCCCTGCTATAGGATTCTGACATGGATCCTCTGGCTTTTGAATTTATTCCATCTAGCCTTTAAAGATAGTAAGTTGGGAAGAGGTTTGATGAAGAAAAGAGGAAAGAGGGGGAGAGGGAAGGAAAGAGATGTAGGAGATAGGAGAGGGTGACACAGAGAAGAGATAGAAGAATGAGAAATAGAAAAGGAAGCTATATGAAAACAGAGACTGAAAAGAGAGAGACAAAGAGAAATGCAGAAACAGAGGCAGAGAAGTACGGAGAACAAAGGGGGGAATAAAGGAACAAAGCAAAAAGATAGAAGTTCCTATCTTTTAGGAAAATAGAAACAGAAAATAGAAATGTTGCTCTTCATTTACTTCCAGTTCTGTGGAGAGTGATGGATGGAATTTGGGGTGAAACTGGATGCCCCACACGACCTGAAAGACATGCTACCTTCTTGATGTGCTTTTTTTCCTTCTTCAGCATCACTTCATCCTTGGAGAATGAGAAAAGTGCCCCAAATGGTAAAATGGGTTGTCAGCATTAGATAAGGATTAACTCATGGGAGAGAGGCAGTATGGTAAAGTAACCTGAATAGAAAGTTGGCTTCATTGTCGGGAAGAAGTGGGTTTGAGTCCCACCTCTGACATAAACTAGTCATTTGGCCCTGGAATGGTCATAACCTTTAGTAAATCTCAAGCAAATCTCCAAAGCTGATCTGCATTGGTAGAGAAACTTTCTCCACCAAGAGCTCCTCAAATCAATGAATTCACAGATCTGGTCCATGCTTGCATACCAGCTGTAGATAGGTTGATATGTAGATAGTTATGCCAATATATATGTGTAATGATAATGTAAATTGAAGATCCCTTTGTATTGGCAAAGGTAACAGGTACTTAGCATTTAGTAATTACTCAAGCCTCTGTTAAAGAAACAGAAGGTATGAACCCCTGTTGCTGACATAACAGGAAGAGGTTGAAACAGGAAATGGCTGAAACAGGAAGCTAATGCCATGTGTGTATAAAAGGAGAAGCCCCTGCTGGGTCAGACAGATCTTCTTAGAGGCAGGTTCTGGAGGCTGAGAAAGAGAGGCCCAGGCTGGAGAGAATGATTTTTATTTTGAGAACCTGGATGAATTGATTTTGATTCTGGGAACCAGTTAAAACTTCTGCCGAGTCTGAGGGCTAGCCAAGCTGCTGAGAATTTCTGAGGACCAGATAGAACTGTAGAAGACTGAGGAAGCATGACTATGGCGCCAGTATTTTGTCTATTTGTGGCTTTGTTAAGCCTTGACTTCCCGGGAACACAGACTGTGCAGGATTTAAGGTGGGCTGGACACTGTGAGCTTCATCTTGGAACAGAAACTGCACAGAGAGATGGACAAGGAGCTGGGAGCTATCTGCCTTTGAACCCAGGTGACAGTTTGGTGAATCCAGGTAGGCTGGGACCATGGAAGAGGATCCATGGAATCTGAGAGCCTACCCTGAGTCAAGCTGAAAGAAGACTTTACTTGGATACTGTGTACTGACTGAGAAGATTATGATTTACTTGTGACCAAGGGGTGGGTGGCCTGTGTATTTTCTGATGATTGAATAGTGAATGATGACTGAATAATGACTGATTTGTAACTTAGTGTGCCCCATGAGTGGAGAACTTTGACTATTATATTTTGTGACCCTTAAGGAGGCAAGCCTCCTTACCCATGATTGAATTATTGAGTTGATTGAATGATTGAGTTACTAAGTAATTGACTGACTAAATGATTATACTTTGTTCAAAACTATGTGACCACTGTGGAGAAAACTATGTGGACATTTTAGTGATAAGTTGTTGTGAATGCTGTACCTTGATGTTCTATGAATGTTTTGCTCTGGTTTGTTATTGAATAAATAGTGTTCACTATACTGTTTAATCAGAACCTTGAAAGCTATTCATAGCAGCATTCTTCTGGAAAGCTGGTCATGCTTGGCTTTACAATATGTAATTTTATTTACACATACATACATATTTATGTAATATTTAATATAACGAAATTGTTTAGCAAAATTGTTACCGACAATTCTAGTACCCAGGGTGCAGTTCACAAAATGCATCTAGGGAAAACATAATGGGTGGTCAGACCTCAGATATCATGACACTAGGCTATCTTGAATGAAAAAAAAAAAACAGGCCATCCTACTTGAGGATGGGGCTAGGGAGAAATAAAGAATCTCTGGGGCACCATACCCAACAAACAGAGACCCCTGGACACCATGAGGTTACTTCTGGGAAGACTACCAATAGGACATAGGGCAGAGAAATCTTTGATTGTGAAGAGTTCCCCTGGAGTGTGGTTGGTCAGGAATGAGAAACACATCTAACAGCTTCCAATTTTAATTATTCCAGTTGTTATTCTTACAAAACTCTGTTATTTCCTATTGAGGGAATACAAGTGCTATCAAAGTCCTCTAAAATCTGGTAAAGCCACAGTTATAATTCAGGTATTTGAGAGTTGCCATTTTAAGGACAGACTGGGTACTTCTATCTTCTTAGAATTATAGTACCACACTAGCTGGGCAAATTTACTTTCAGAACAACCAACAACATAAAGAAGATGAGATATGAATATTTACCACTAACCCACTGGTCTTCTCAGTTTATGCTTCTTAGGTGATATGAATCAACAATTTCTACCCACTGTAGATTTGTGGTTTAGATTTATTGGACCCATTGAGCAAACAAAATCATTTAAGAATGAAATCTCCAATGGTGCCATAAACTATCTTTTGGAGAAAACCAAGAAAAAGTTCCTCAGTGGCAGTGGGAGTATGGTAAAATGAGGGGAGTCAATATCTTTAGGTTCAATCTTTTGATTTAAAGAGGTGGGAGAGTGAAAACTATGCAAAGAAACCACAATCAGGATGGATGAGATCAGGTCATTTGGGCATCAATTTGAAGTTACTTTGTATAGTCATAGAGTCAAACCATTAGAGCTGAAAAGAACCTTGAAGATCATTGAGTCCAGAAGCAATATGTGGTAATTATGTGGTTGTTAGAAATGAAAAAAAAATTCCACAAAGTCCTCCTATAATGGCTCATTGTGGTGTGGATATGGCTCTTGGTTCTTGAAGGCTATGTCAGATTTAGCAGATTCTAGGTAAAAAGACTTCAAATATAGTCTTAACAGATTATGTCTGCTTTCCAGACTACCCTACAGAGAGACTGCCCATCAGTAACCTAGCTACTTGGTGATGAATCCTTTCTCCTTGACAACCCATGAAATACAGAAGAAAAATAAAAACAGCCCTCAGTCAAAGGATCATAGAATCATGGAAATCATAGATCTAGAGCTAGAATGACTCTCAAAGGACATCTAGTACAACTCTTACATTTTATGGATGAGAAAACTGTAACCCAGGAGATTTACCTGTTGGTCCTCTTCTTTTTTTCTGAAATAAAAATGGCAAAAACAGGTGGACAGATGATGCAAAGATAAACAATTTTTAGATCTTAATATATTACATTACTCTAAATATGAAATCTTTGTCAAGAAAACAGTGAGTGGGTATACTATTGGAGGAATTAAATAGTAAGTCTTGACATTCTCACTATAATGAAACTAAAAGATAAAAGGGATTTTCAGCTAAATGGAAGGGTGACTCAGAGATTCTGCTTAAAGAGACAAATAATAGATTTAGTTTAATTAAAGTACATCCAAAGGCAGGAAGAAATATCACTTAATAGATATTTGCTCATACACGTATCCAATCTACCAATGCCCCAGAGACACCAGAAACAGCTCTTTCCACTGAGCGGAACCATAGGTTTTTGCCTTTCTCAACCAACCTTTATTCCCCTCTGCCAAGTTCCCAACATCTGCAGAATCCCCACTGTCCGCTAGACCTTGACCACAAATCCTTTCCTTTGCTAGAGACATCGAAGAGCCACATTTCCCTCTTATCTTTAATCCCACTGTCCTTTTGATAGAGGACTGACCATGTGCCTTCCTGTGGCTCCCTAATGTGCTTGATGTCTTTCCATCTGCCCTGATATTTTCCCTAAATAAGTACTATTTGACATTTCCATCTGCCAAGAATGAACATACATAAGAATTTTCCTTTATGTGTTGTTTCTCTCAAGTAGAACGTCAGCTCTTTAAAAGCAAAAACTTTCTACATGTCCTGTGTCCCTAATCTTGAAGAAGGTCTTGTCACATAGTGAGCCCTTAGAAAGTGCTTTTCTGTTCCATTGTGTTTCATTTACCTCCTATTACGATGCTCAAGGTAAGCATTTGCAAAAAGACCACCATGAAAATCAATTGTAGCTATGCGCTAACATTGAATGCAGAGAATGAGCAAGTAGACCTCATGAAGAATTCAGTAAGACGGTCTGTGGAAAACGATAGGAGGAATTTTGTTTCCACATAATTAAATGTACTCCTATCTTTGATACCAGAATGTGGGTTAGAGGTGGCTAGTTCTAATCAGAACTGTGATCTAACAGGGCCAGGCTTCTGATCAGGTAGGGGACTAGGGGCTTGTATATATGGTGCCTGAACTATGTGAGGGAGCATGGTGTGGACATTTCAGGAGGTTGCACCTAGTCAATGGAGAACAAGGTGGGAAATTCTAATGGAAGCAGCATAGAAGGGTTCGCATTTGTCTGAGTCAGTGTACTCTATTAAGGGAGCTATCCACTTATTCAGAAGGAATAAATGTAAAATAAATGTAATGAAAACTTCCTGGCTTTCCAACAAATATTATTTATTCCTAAAACTGAACATGTTTATAACACCATCCAAATTAAATCAATAATGTTAATTTAATACTTGGTGATTTCAATGGACAGGAACACATAGAGGAGAATGGTGAAAATTATGTTGCAAAAAATGGTTCAAGAATAAGAAATGAAGTGGGGAAGGCAAAACCTATTTAGTATAGTTCCAAGTCCTTAATAAATATTATCAAGTTTAATAATATATAACATTTATATAGTGCCTATTATGTGGCAGGTTCTGTGCTAACTCCTTTAGGAATATTATCTCATTTGATTCTCGCAACAACCTTAGGAGGTTGGTGCTATTATTATCCCAGTTTTTACATTTGATGAAACTAAAGCAGATACAAGTTAAAGCTAGCAAGTCTCTAAAGCCATATTTCAACTCAAATCTTCCTGACTCCAGGCCCAGTGTTCTTTCCACTGTGCCACCTAGTACTAATCTGCATGAGTGGTTCAATCTAAACAATGACCCCAAAACCATTTTGAGGAAAGAATAAAATAATGAAACTGGTTATTATTTGGTCATTAAGAAACCCCAAACATTTCACTAAAAGCAAAGAATTCAGTCATGTTAAGAAAGGCAAAATGATTTAAGGATCTTAGGTATTTTTCCCCACTGGTTAAAAAGTTCCTAGCTCTGCCACCCAATTAGTCACAGCTAGAACCCAGTGGTGGTTGGAAGAAAAACAAAAACATGAGTGCAGCTCTTAAAGTCCCAGCAAGGACCATGGAAATGCAGTCTTTTTTAAGCTCTGAAAACATAAGCTTAAATATACATTGCTATTTCCATAAACACCACATATAACCAGCTTTTTTTATAAGTGAAGTTCTCACCTATGTGGTATGCTAAAAGAAGCCTCAGGAATCACCACACCCCAAAATGTCTCTATGACAATACCTAATATCCCCCTCATAGGAAGTTCATTTATACTTAGCAGCATCCTCATAAAATGTAAATTCCCCTGGGAAGGTCAATCAGGTCTGTCATCAACATAATCAGCAACACGTTTATATTGTAAAAAAAAAAAAAAAAGTTTAGCTAAAGTGCTGTCCTCCTGACGCCAAATTAAGATCATTACACTGAACAGGAGTTTTGGAGTATAGAAGTTGACAGATAATTTTGAGAGTTTGGGGCATTTTGGAAGAGGTCAGGCCTAGAGGGGGCATGACCAAGGGTGTTTCCGAAAGGAGGGTGCAGAGGTTTAGAGAGGTTTGAAGAAATGGAGATGGGAAGAAACAGCCTTGAATCACTAACTTATTTAAAGCCCACAGTCACAGGGGCTATACACCAATATTTTCATCAAAGAAAAGGATCTAATCAGGGGTGCATGGAAGCCAGCTTTAGGCAACTAGACAGATGGTGCAGTGGATAGAACATTGAGTCTGGAGTCAGTCTGTAAAGCCTGAGTTCGTATTCATTATTAGTTACTTACTAGCTGTGTGATCCTGGGCAAATGTTCCTTTGTGTTTCTTCCCATCTCCATTTCTTCAAATCTCTCTAAACCTCTGCACCCTCCTTTTGGAAACACCCTTGGTCATGCCCAGAAAGGAAGAGTGCACTGAATACAGAAGTGAGAGCAAGCTTTATATGGCTAGTTGTTAGTGACTGCGACCCCCTCCCCTCTGAATCAGGATTGGTCCTGATCCTCTGATCCTCCCCAGTTACATAATTCCCTATATGTCCATTTCAGTTACCAAACAGTTGCTGAATTGTTGCTGACCAAGGTTTCTGAGCCCCTCCCATACATTGCTGAGTAGTGTAGTTCTTTTTCTTATCTCAGCAACCTTTAGATTGTCACAAGATCGGGACCCTCTGTGTGGAAACTGATTTCACAAGAGGGACCTTATATCTCCATCTGTGTGGAAACTGAACTTTATATTTTACAATATATGTATTATAGTAGGAGCTCTAAAAATGCTTATTCCCCTCCTTTAACTGACTTATGAACTGATTGTTGAATTTTTAGAGTGAGGATATACACCTCAGAAAATCAGCAAACACAAGAAATCAGGATTTGGTTTGTTGGTTTGTTGATTATATAGATTTAAGAAAATGATAAAGAAAATGTTAATCATGCAAGTCAAACTTAAAAGTGTTTGGGGCAATTTATATATGTTTTTGAAGTTGGTTGTTGAACATTTACTAACATATCACTGGATCTACCTGTGAAATATTCATTTGCCTCAAAAAAACTTGTGACCTTCCTCTGAATCTTTTAATATTTGGTGTACAACACTCAGGCTCTCATTCTCTACATTCTATTCAATTCAAAAGTCCTTTAGTAATCGCCCCCCGTGTGCTGGGTGTTGGCATTATAATGACAAAAATAGAATAATACATGATTTTAAGCTCCTTACATTTAGTTGGGAGGACATACATGTACACATACTAGTAAAGTACAAGGCAAGAGTTCTCACACCTGAGAGAATCAAAGGAGGTTTCACAGAGGTGACATTCCCCTGGGCTGAGCATTGAAAGATCAGGGTTCAGAGAGGTGGAAAAGAGGAGGGAGGTCATTCCAGCTTTGGGGACTGGCTTATGAACATGCAGGAGTGAAGTCACCAGGATGGAGTACTGAATTCAGATAACATTCAATCCAGTTTGACAGAAATGTAGTTAATAAATGGTAATAGTATGAAATGGTGTTTTAAAAGTAGGTGGGGGACAAAGACAAGATGGCAGAGCAAAAGCAGAAACTTGCTTCAGCTCCTGCTCCAAGTACCTCCAATATCTGTAAAATATGACTCTAAACAAATTTTAGAGCTACAGAACCCACAGAGTGACAAGAGAGAAACAAATCTGCCACTGAGGACAGCCTGACAGGAAGGGTCTATCATACCAGGCTGGGGACTAAGCAGTCTGGTGTGAGCCATGCCAGCCCAGACTCAGGGCAACCAGCAGCACAGACCAGCTGGAGCAGACTTTAGGAGAGTGAATCACCAGCAGCTGTGGCAGTTTCCAGACTTCTCAACTCATAAACACCAAAGAAAAAGTAAAAGCCCTTGCCAATCACTTCCTGGGGACCATTGTCTACCTGACATGAGAAATGGACCATGTTCCAAATTGAGAAGGCAAGAAATGACACCCAATATACATATTAAGCAACGTAAAACATTTCTGTATTAGTCATATCCTGAAAAAAAAACTGAAACAAGAAAAATAAAGAAAGGAAATTTTTTAAAAGTGGGTGGAAGTCAGATGTTAGACTTCATGCCAGACTTAAGAATTTGTATTTTATTTTATAGGTAGGGGGGAACAAATGAAGTCATTCTAGAACAGTGTTGATGTCTTTTTTTCTGATTATACATTTCCTTAATGATGTTCTTTATATTGTATCTTGCATACAAGTCCTTGTTGATAACATACTACAATCTACTTATGCCCACCAAGAGTTTGTCCATTGTCCTGTAGCTCACCTAAAGTTTTTATCCTTCAAGAATTGTGATGGTTCATGATTCCTAAGCAAATGGCATCATTAGAGTTATATTGGTGTTAAAAAGAAAAGATGACAGTATATGTATGAAAAAGCAATTCGAAATCATTGAAAGTGCTGTATGGTTTCCCAAATATTATCTGTGAAATATTTTCTAGCATTAAAACAGTTTATCATCAAAGCATTCATATTATTGCTTCCATAGAAACAATGCTGGTATCAAAGAGAGTTACTGTTGATGTTGCTCAACACTTTGACACTCAAACATCAGGTAGCTTCTAGCTAATTCTTATCACTCAGACACTTATAAGGGCATTGTCCTAGGAGGAAGGAGTATCAAGTTTGAATCTTGGATCTGATATTGAGACAGCACCTAAAGAAATAAGGAGGTGATAGATAGTCCCTTCACCATTTAGGACTACATTTTAGGAAAAACATGAATGAGTTAACAAAGATACAAAGGAGAGCAGCCAGGATAATTTTTTTTTTAAGTTCTCAAAATTGTGCCCTATCAGGATTTGCTGAAGGCTATGGAGTTATTTAGCTTAAGAAGAGAAAACTCAGAAGATGCTAAAGTTTGAAGGAGGAATAAAATCTATTCTCCTTGGTCCCAGAGGTCAAAAATATTAATAATTGGTAGAAACGTAACAAAAAGTCCAATTAAAGATTGATATATATAAGAGAAAACTTCCTAACAGTGAAATTCATCCTCCCAAAATGGAATAGGCTACCTAGAAAAGTTGTGACTCCCATTTCCCTCAAAGTCTCAAAAAATGTATAGAATGATGATTACTAAACTAGTTATAAAGCCAAGCATGAGCAGCTTTCCAGAGGACTGCTTCAAGGTTCTGATTACATAGTATAGTGAACTATCTATGTATTCAATAGTAAATTAAGGCAAAACATTCACAGAAAATCAAAATACAGCATTCACCATGTCACAGCTCAACAACTTAACACTAAAACGGCCACATATTTTTCACCAGAATGGTCACATAGTTTTAAACAAA
>CM053587.1:253285968-253308889 GCA_028646515.1 Pseudochirops corinnae
TACTGATAACTAGTTGTGCCATAAGGGGCATTATCCAAAGAGAAATCGTGCTGCAGAGAAAAGCTATAGATACACACACAATGAGAAAATAAACTGCTGCAAGGTTAACGCATGCATGTTTAATACTGGAAAAGCACAGCCCTCCAATATTTCTCCATGTTTGTTATAAAAGCCCTCTGCACTCAACTAAAATTAAAATTATCTTAAAAGGATAATACTTGTAAAGTTTACTTAAGTCTTTTCAGCCACAGAAACTGCAATGGAAATAAATGTTCAGAGTCATTTTCAAAACAAAAACAAAAATCTATTCTTCTGATGACATGCATGATTAAAAGGTCTATGCAAGATACATTGCTCTACATTCCCAATGACTAGGAAAAAAAAGCTCAAGTCAATTTAGTTTGCAGATGGTCAAAAGGATTTTTGTATTCCAACAGGAGTTCAAATGTTCTGGATCTTTTCCCCAACAACTACTGGATTTTCTTTTCTGATTTTCTCAGCAGCATCAGCTTTGTAATTGTAAGAGCAATTGTGTACATCTGAATAACGGTGCACAACACAGTAAACATTTCCACACCAGCATTCAAACCCAGTCAGTCCCACTTTCTTCCTGCGCATGAAACAGAGATTCTTTTTTTGTTTTTGTTTGTCAAGTGACTTGTTTTGCTCTTCAGAGGGCTGCTGTGCAGTGTCCGATACTGAAGCTTGCAGATCGTCTGTTTCAGTTACTTCTTTGTCCACAGATGTACTTTCCACTTGGGTAGATGCTACAGAGTCTGATAAAAGTGATTGATTTGATACAGGGCTTGGCTGCATAGAAGGGGAAGATGTGGAATCTAATGTTGATTGACCTTCTAGGACATTGCCTTCTGTGCACTGAACTGGTAATGATTCAGACAGACTACTGACAGAAGTTGCAGGTGGACTAATTCTACCATTACTACTATTCTGTCTTTGAAGATGTTCTTTATAGCATACTGAACACATGCCATTTGTACAAGGGTTTCCATAAAATCCACAGCCAGTGGAACAAAGCATAGGCACTTGGCTATGGTTAGTTTCTTGAGCCATGTTCCTCTTCTGTGCACTCTGGTGAAAAAGTATAGGGATTTTGGATTTGAAGTACAGGCTTGTTACTGTACTGAAGATGTTTTGCAGTTCTCTCTTTGCGTAGCTGTCCCCACTTCCCTATGTCAGGCTGTCTTCCCTCTGCAGCTTGGGCTACCAAATTCACATTCTATGGCAAAGTTGCTACCTCTCGAAAAGGATAAATCAGGAGGGAATCAACAAATATCTAACACTTCTATGCCAGAGGACATAAAAATGTGGCCTCCCCCATGCCCCGCGCCGGGCCCTGAGTCTCCTTCCTCTCCTCTCCCACCCCAGAGGCCACAGCACACCCTAACCTAATTCCCATACTTGCACTACTTGTATTTGCAAGTTGTGAGGAATTTTTAAAACAATAAGAATATGAATTATTATTATTATCTAGGCAAATCATTCAGCAAGGTGTCAGGCAGATTAAGCGATTTCTATTTGTTCAGCATTATTGCTGAATACTAAGTAATTAATATTTGCAAAGTTCTTTGTATGGTGCCAAGGTAATGAATTCTCCCTCTCTCTCTCTCTCTCTCTTTTTTTTTTTTTGGTCCCACTGTCAAAATGTCAGCAATCCCTCAAACAAAGAAAAATTAAAAGTAAAAAATTTAAATTACAAAAATCATGCTGTGAGTCCATAGGTTATTGACTATTTGAAACAATAACATCTACAGCTCTTTTATCTTTCTGTCATCATCAAAAGTACTTATCTTGTCAATCTGCATGTAGTAACAATATGGAAAGCTTTCTCCCAAACACACTCAATATTCCATTCTGGCTCTTTATTACCTTAAACAAACATTTACAGGCAATTTGAATCAATAAAGAGCATTAAATAAACATGGCTGTAAGTTAAATAATTAGAGATTAAGCTAAGGAATGGCAAAATGATAGAGAAGTATGTTGAGCTGTATAATTTCTGCCCACTGAAAGAATGGATGATGATCAGCTCTCTTCTAATTAACCACTTTTTCATGGAGAGAGGATTAAGAAGTTGTTTAAAGGTGAACAGTATCACGATTCAATTTCATTTGATAGACATTCATTAAGCATGAAGTGATTAAACGACAAGCATTTTTAAAGCCCCTACTATGGCACTGCAAGTAGTAATGTGGATTTAGACAGGGCCCTTTGGGATGTGATGGAAAAGTCCAAAGAAGCCTAGAAGGAGTATACTTGGTGGGAAATGGAAACAAAACTCTTCTGACCCTCCTTAAATGGAAGTCCTAGAACCCATGGCTTGTCATTCAGTCAGAGGTTCAATCAAAGGAACAGAGAGTGCTGATAAGATGTGAGTATCAAGTTGATTCAGTCTTGCAGAAAAAAGGTTAAAATCCCCTGACCTAGAACAATTCCACAGAGGAATCTAGGAACCTCATAGGGGAAAGAACATGGAATTACCAGAAAGCTGACCTCTTTCCCTCAAACCTGACACCTTTCCTTTCTTTCTAAGAGTCTTGGTCCCACAATTTGGTGTTATCCAGAAAACCTCCTTCACCCTGCCACTGTTTCTGGCTCTTGTTCCTATAACTCCCAGTGTGGCCCCAGAATTCCTAATCACTCTATTTTTTACTTTTTCTTCTCATTTGTGGCAAGAAGTTCCTCACAGATACTCAGGCTTCCCTCCAGGGAATTAAGACTTGCATCTGTTAGCCCCCTTTCTCTCCATGTCACTTAATTTTGGCTCTCTTCCTATCCCAGTAATTAATTTTAATTTGAAAAAAAGTCAAAAGGTATAGCTCAGGCATATGACTACTCTCTATTCAATCAACAATCTTTAATGACTTGTGGGCTGATGGAGAATTCATACTTTATCAAGAAGATATCATCAACATCTAAAAAATAAGGCATTAACATTGTTAACATGCCATCCAGTGCACAAGAATATCAGAATCAGGACTGAGGAAGAAAAAGGCAGCTCCTGAAAACTGACACAAGAACACAACTAGTTAGTCATGAGTACATAGCAATTTCCTAGGCTGCACATCTCCATGTGGCATCATTACACCAGTACAAAAAAAAGACATTCATCCTGGGACATCTCTGAATTTCATAACTAGGATGAAGCTACCCTAGCTATTTTCCTGAATGGCAATTTGCCCAAAGAGAGTAAATCTGTACTGGAGTAGGAAGATTTAAAGAACCACTAATGGTGGCACCATACTATGGGGTCAGAGCAGGTGGAGTCAAGCAAAGGTAGTGACAGGATAGTATTACCACTAGAGGAGCAGCTCAGTTTCTCCAGTGTGGAGAGAAAGAGGGCCCTGTCTAAATTCTGCTCTGGTCTCCTCTCAGGAAGGAAGCCCAGCCTTGGTCCCATAAACTCTCAGCACTGACTATTTTACCTCTGGCTCCTATAGTAGACAGACTGGAACTAGCAGCAACTGAGAAGAGGAACCCTGCCTACAACTGAAATCTGAATCAGGGCAAGGCAAAGGAAGAGACACAGGGCCTTGGTCCATTCTGGACAGCTGTGCTTTCCCGGTTCCCAGAAGGCTTTTTCTTTTTGTCAAAGGTATGCCTTCCTTGGCCTCCCAATTTTTTTCAACAGATTTGAACTTGGGTGGTGGAAAACTTTGTTTAAAGAACAGTGAGCAGCCCTGGGAATTGAGCACAGTGCACTTTAGGGCCCCACAGCCCAACCCTAGAACACCCTTGACTATTCTTCAGAGGTGGGAATGATTCCCAAATCCTAGGAATTCTCTTACATAGCTACTTCAAGATACATTCTGCCTTCTTAGAAGTAAGATGGTGGGAGGAAGGAGTAAGTAGGAAAAAGCAATGAACAAGCTAACCCCTCAGCCCTTGGTGGAGGGCCATGCCTTATCAAGGATGCTGTTACCTCCCCTTCTAAAAACTTAGGTTTTTCCTTGAAGCTTTGCTTCATCAAAATGCTTAAACTTTTCCATGGCATGGAGCCAATTGGGATGAGGAAAGGAAGAGCTTGAAGCCAGATTATACCTGGAAGTACTCAGAGGTCTTCTTCTTCTCCATTTGTCCTAAGTCACATGAGACCAGTGGGCCACTATTCTGGAGGCTCATGTCTTCATTCCCAGTCCTATCCTTCCATAGAAAGTCAAATTTCAATAACCTGATTTTTTTTTTCTTTTTAGAGGGGAGAAGGCAGGTGTAAAGCCAAGCATGAGCAGCTCTCCAGAGGACTGCTGCTGTGAATAGCCCCAAGGTTCTGGTCACATTGTATAGTGAACTCTCTATTTATTCAACAGTAAACTAAAACAAAACATTCACAGAAACCAAAGTACAGCATTCACAATGATACAACATAACTAAACAACTAAAGTGGCCATATAATTTTAAACAAAAGATACCATTCAGTAAGTCCTTAACTTAATTATCCTTAAGGAGTAATAAGGGATACAAAGTACAAAGGTCTCCCACCCCTAGGTTACATTGCTTTAATCTCCTCAGTCAAAAAGTCTTCTTTCTCCTTGATTGGAGACTAGCTTTCAATTATCCTTAACTCAATCATCTTTAAGGGGTACAAAGTACAAAGTTCTCTCCCCCCTAGGTCACAGTAAATCATGATCTTGTCAGCCAGCACTAACACCCAAGGTAAAGTCCTTTCATCTTGACCAGGGGCTGACTCCCAAATTCCATGTTTCCTCTTCCATGTTCCCAGCTCTTGTCTGAATTCACCCAACTGTCACCTGGACTCACAGGTAGGCAGCTGCTAGCTCCTGGTCCAGCTTATCATCCAATTCCTGTTCCATATTGAAGCTCATGATGACTAGTCCACCTCAAGCCCTCTGCAGTTTCTGTTTCTGGGAGAGAAAACTTAACAGAACCACAACAACAATCACGCACATTGCCGGCACCTTCATCAATTCACTTTCTGCTTGTGAAATCAACACAGACCCACAAACAAGGTCTGAGAAATCAGCAAAATCATCAGTAAAGTCCCAGGACCTCTGAAAACATTAGTAAAACCTTCCTCCAGGACTTCTGTATACAGACAAAAAGAAAATCATCTTTCAGGGCTTCTGAACCAGCATTAAGGTCGCAGGGTTTCTGTAACAACAGCAACATCCTCTATCAGCAGACAGATCTGACAAAGTAACACAAACAACAGACAGAATGTTTCTGTCTGATAAAGTAACACAAATCAACACAGCAGAACAGAGTACCAGCCACCACAAGTGTTCTCCTTCTCAGTTCTGTTCAGTCCCAGCTTGTGCACCTCCTTTGATATGGTGGTTCTCCTTCCTTTCCCACTCTTCCTGTTGCATCAGCAAGTTCCTCCCACCTTCAAATCACAAGGGGCTCAAACAAGGTGCTAAATATTTAAGTAGCTGAAACAAGGTGCTAGGTACTTCCTTGCTTGCCATTACAGCAGGCCAATTGGGGTTAAGTGACTTGTCCAAGGTCACATAGTTAGTAAGTGTTAAGTGTCTGAGGGGATCCAAACTCAGGTCCTCCTGACTCCAGGGCCAGTGCTCTATTCACTGCACCACCTAGCCACCCCCTCAATAACCTGATTGAAAGAACATTGAACTTGGAGTCAATAGATCTGGTTTTTAGTCCCTTCTATGTCACTAACTCTAAGTTCCTGTTTTCTCTATGAAATTAGAGGTTGGACAAGGTGGCCTGTGAGATCCCTTCTAGATATTTTTTGTGACACCATAATTAGGCTCCATTTGACTATACTTCAGTTTGACCTCAGTTTTCAGTAAAAGTAGAATCAACCTTTTTTTTATGACCTAGAGTCCTTACTGACCTCTGGGGCCTGAGTCTCCTCCTCTGTGAAATCAAGAAGTTGGATTAGTTGTCTCCTAAGGACCCTGCTAGCTCTGACACTTGGTGCTAGAGAGTAGGAGGCAGAAGTGTGACTTCATCCCCCTCCACAAAAGCACCTGTTTTCTATAAAGATTGCCATCCCACTCCCACCCCCAGTAGTCAGATTTCTTGAATTACAGTTATGAAGAAATAGATGAATTTTAGCAGTAATAACTAGCATTTGCATAGTGCTTTAAGGCTTGCGAAGTACTTTAAAAATATTATGTCATTTGATCCTCACAACAGTCCTAAGAGGTAAATACCTTTATAATTTCCACTTTGTGGATGGAAAAATAGAGAGACAGAGGTCAAGTGACTTGGCCAGGGTCATACAATAAGTAAGTATGTGAGGAAGGTTTCAAACTCAGGTCTTCCTGACTCGGAACATGTTCTCCATCCACTAGCACCTAGATATCAAAAATAATTCATTTAAATAGGAAGTTACCAAATCAATCGCTTCCTCTGGATGGGAAGCCTTCACAACAGAGGCCCTATGGCAAGGATGGGGAACCTGTGGCCTTGAGGCCACATGTGGCCCTCTAGGTCCTCAAATGCAGCCCTTTGACTGCAGTTTGGATTCCGGCCAAACAGCCGGACCAGCCCCTCCCCTATGGCAATTCAGGTTTTGTATCTTCACCCCACAAGGCAATGTATATCAAACCAACTGAAAGTGACTTTCAATCCACATACTGGCAGCATTGGTTTGTGGTACCTTCCCCAGGTATAAAAATTTACAGGAAGGAGGGAAGGAAGGAAAGAAGGAAGGAAGGAAGGAAGGAAGGAAGGAAGGAAAGAAAAATGCATTTATTAGGTGCCTTCTATGTCCTAGTCACTGTGCTAAGTGCTTTACAAATATCATCTGATTTAATCCTTACAATAACACTGTGAAGTAGGTGCTTTTATTATCTCCATTTATAGATAAGGAAACTGAGGCAGAGGTTAAGTGACTTGTCCAGGGTCATATAACTAACAAGAAATCAGGTCTTCCTGAATGCAGGCCCCCATCCAGTCTAATCTCTAAACTTTACAGATAAGAAAATAAGGCACAGAGAGGTTAAAGTCCTGCCTAATGTCATAGAGTTAAGAATAAGAGACAAGATCCAGTTCCTCACCCAGCCCATTACTAAAGGAAAATGGTACCAAACATCCATTTCTCCCCCTCCTTCTTCTCTCTCACCACTTTATGTAACTTCTGAGACTGTTTCATTTAATTCCATTTAGCTCCCTGGATGGATTCTAAATAACTTCCCATTTCCACAGTCATCATTTGTATTTTATGAAAATCCTTCAGAGGGTTTGCTTGCACAGAATTAAAAGGCTGTCTTGGGAACTGCTATTTGTCTTACCTTTTGTATGGATTCTGAGGCCGTGGAGCTGGGATGTACAAATTCATTACCATCTATGTTCCTGACAGTGACTGGGGACCAGAGTAATTTGGATAGCCTAATTTCGTGTTTTCATTTTGTTCCCTTTCATATTCATACACACTTATATTACCTACTTATTATTCTCACTGACAAAATTTTAAAGCCATTTCCCCAATCTTATCTACAACTATGAAAAGGAACTTAACCACAGAGCTATAAAACACGATTTGCTGTTTGCATGTTGGATTTATGTTTTTATTTTTCTTTATGTTTTGTGAAGTAGATTCCTTAGCAAGCTGATTTGCAGAAGGCTTATTTGTTTTCTTCAGTATTTAAATCTCTGAGAATAACCTTATTTTCAAATTGACCTCAGGTAGAACTTCAAACTATTTGCATTCTTAAAAAATTTCACAATCAGTCTGATCCTCCCTCTCTGTTGTGTGGGAGGGTGAGGGAGAGTAGAGTCTATTTATAACTTCTCTAGGTGGTCAAAAGAGGATCTCTAGGACTCTCCTCCCCTAAGAAAGTATCCAAACATTATAGACATGATTGATGCAGAAATTCATTTTGTTAGACTATACGTATTTGTTACAAAGTTTTTGTTTGCATTTATTGATGGTGGGAGGGGAGAGGAAGAAAAAATTTATTTTTTTGCTAATAAGAAAAGCAATTTTTTTTTAACAAAAGAAAGAATAGAACTTCTATGCTCATACTGACTCATCTCAAAATCAGAGGTCTGATAGTGCAATGGGTTTGGAATCTAGTATGGGCCAGGTACCAGAACCCAGTCCGGTTGAGTCCCTTTAAGTATCAAAAAAAGGATTGTTAGCTGTATCACCTCCCCACACCCTGCCCCACATCACCTTTGCAAAAAGCAAATGAAGCAGCCAAGGAACTATTAGAGTCCTTTTCTTCTTTCTTTGATCTCTTTGGAGTATAAACCTAATAACCCCCTAAGATTTTTAAAACACATGCAGAAGTTGGAAGCAAGGCCAATAAGTCTGGAAGAATGCAAAAACAAAAAAGTGGTGTTATGATTTAAAAATAACATCAGGAGTGCTGAAGTTCAAAATGAGCTTAGACTGACAACAAAAAGAACTTTTTCAAAACATATATAATAATAATAATAGTTAGCATTTACATAGAAATTTAAGGTTCACAAAACACCATACATATCTTGCCTTTTGGTCCTCACAACAATCCTACGAAGTAGGAGATATTATCCTCATTTTACAGATGAAGAAATAAAGTTTGAGAGAGGTTAAGTGATTTACCAAGGTCATACTTAGTATCTGAGATGGGATTTGAACTTACTGACTATGTTTAACACTCTCTACTCCACTATTCTGCTTCTGTTTTCTCTACTGAGATAAGTGTTCTTTGGACTGGGAAGGACAAAACCAAAAATGGTAAACAGCTGGAACCCAAGAGAAGTGAGAAGATGGTGAGAGAATACCTAGGGGTGTGCTCAGTTATTTTAAATGTAAAATCTGTCTAGCTGTTTCACAATTATTATGAGAGACAGAGACAGAGGGACAGAGACAGAGAGGGAGACAGAGAGACAGAGACAGAGAGGATAGAGAAAGAGGGGGAGGAGAGAGAGAGAGAGAGAGAGAGAAAGAGAGAGAGAGAGAGAGAGAGAGAGAGAGAGAGAGAGAGAGAAAGACACTGCATATAATTGGGGATAAAGAAATCTTTTTTGCCCATGGAAAATCAATATGCTCAGTACCTCAAATTCTCTGATCGAGCAAGGCATCTTTGTGTGTGGTACATTTCAAGTTTAGTTCACTTTTATATTATGTCCAAGACTGAATAGTTAACCATTATTGACTATAAAAATTGCATTTTCATCTGTCTTAATCATCTAAAAAATTTTAAATTGTTTCAAATTTTTCAAAATTTTCTTCCAATGGTTTTTTCCTTTTTTTTTTTTAGAGAACCAGAAAACACCTTTTCTTCAACATTATGATTATGAACTCTCTATAGAAGCATTCACATGACACATGACACAGCAGTTTCTCATTTCATATATTTGTATCTTTATAATTATTCCAATGGTCTTTTTTGTTCCTCTTCTAGTCTCATTTACCTCAGAGTGGATCTCAGATTTTCTTCACCTCAATCCATCTTATCTTCAGATGCTAGTATGGCTGGACTTTGTACTTCTATTTTCTAAAAATAAAGTAATCAATACTTCTGTCCTTTGTCTCTAATATCATCATGAACAACAGTCCACACATCCCTGCCACACACAGCAATCAACAAATCAACTTAAATTGTGTATGATTCTCATCCACACATCCATTCATACTCATTATCTTATCAGTTGTATATAAATGCTATCTCCTGTTCCAGGAATTGATTTCATTTGGTATTGACAAATTCATCTAGTTCTAACAAAGAGTAAACTAATAGAAACAATAAATAATATACATGATAAAACACACAAGGTAGTAAAAAAAAAAAGGGGGGGGGGAGGCAAAATCACATGCTCCCTTTACTTTCTTTCCTAAATTTTCCTTCCTCCATTCTCCCATAGCTAAATCTATTCTCTCTTCTCTCTCTCTCTCTCTCTCTCTCTCTCTCTCTCTCCTATGTCCTCTCTCTCCTCTCTCTCTTCCTCTCTCTCTCTGTATGTATACACACATATATATACATATATTTTATATTTATCATATATATATATACACCACACGCACATATATAATATTTATCTTCCCCATAAAAATATAGCCCCATTGAGAATGAGGTCTACTTCGTTTTTGTCTTTGTATCCTCAATGTCCAGCTCCTAGTAGACACTAATAGATGCTCATTAGATTGGTTGACTTTATCTAGAATTAAACATCCAGATATTTGGTGGAATTCTTTACCTTCAGTGTTTTGGCAATGTGTCAACACAGCCAGAGGCTATGCTTAGGACCCATCAAAAACACTGGATAAACTTGGCGGTCAGCCTTTGTAAATGAAGTACAAACAAGGTGAACACTTTCTTCTGACCTGAAGACAAAAGATTTTCTGCTTTGCTATGAAAACAAAGGGTTTTCTTTTTTTATCCCTTTTCTTGTCCTAGGGTGAAAGTAATCCAAAGGAAAAGGAAAGGTGATAAGTGAGAAAAATGAAAATGAGATTAAAAAGTGAAGGTATGAGAGCTGAAATTTGCCTTGTAGTAAATTACACAACCTTGGAAAGGTCAAAGAAATATATTATACACTATCTTCCACAGAGAATTAAAAATCTAATTATTATGACAAGGTCTGCATTAAGAACACATAAATCTTTTTCTTCCTGTCATGCTAGAATCCTTAATAAAAATTAACTGTATAAAAATATCGCTCAAATATCAAATCATTATCATGATGAATAAGACCTCCTTTACATTAAAGGAGATGATACAATTAAACCAACACTGAATTTCACTATCCCCTTCACACCTTAACTTCACATCTAACAACGTTCTCTCCAGATATGAGGGGAGACATTAGGAGGAAGCTTTTCTTTTCTCAGAGTCAAAAAGCTTGAAGGAACTTCCATGAATCATCTCATCCCATCCCCTGCATCTGTGTAGGAGAGTGCTTTAACAGACCAATGCAAATCCAAACAGCTCTCCGAGATGCAAATTCTACAATTTTACTTCCTTTGTTTACTCACATAAGTGGTCAACAAGGTTTTTTACATGCCTGACCAAATTCTCTTGCAACAGTTTAGGCTCATTTCTCTTTATTAAATCCTCTGTGCAAATAGAGAATAATTGATCTGTGTTCTGGCTTACACTGGAAAATAGTCATTAAATCACCCTTCAGATTTACTTTTCTACAGGTTAAACAACCTCAACTATTTTCACTTTTCCTAATCAAGCCCATTTTTTACTCCCTCAACAGGTTTGCTACTTTTTTCTGGACCTGCTCTAAAGAACCTAATTCTTCAATGCAATCTCATTAATATGAGCATTCCCTTCAATATTTTGACTTGAAACCCATCCATCTTTCTCATCATGTGTGACTCTTGTCCATGTCTTCCCATAAATCTTCAGCAAGCTGTCTTCTAAGTCTTCTAATATTTCCTAGTCTTGATCCCCCTGTCTCCTCTCATATCCTGATGGAGATAACCCTGAGCCCAAGAGCCTATGGAATAGCAATGTTTCCAGCTCACTGCCCTTAGTCCTCATCTTGGGATGCAGTCATTGTGGAGATACAATCTAACTGCTCCTCTGTTTCTACTGGAGTTCTAAAAAAGAAAATCCTCGCCACCAAGTCCTTGGGACTGTCAAATAATTAGACATCAGAAACTAATATAATTTCATCAGTGCAAATGAGCTTAAAGAAGAAACCTGCTTTGCCTCTTCACCCTAAGGACTACAGGAACTTTCCATCTGATTTGCAGCTAAAGCCTTTCATGTGTGCTGTCTGCCCCATTAGAATGTGAAGTCTTTGAGAGCAGGGACTGTCATACTTTTCTATATGTAGCCCAGGTGCTTAGTATAGTGCTTTGTGTGTGGCAATTGCTTCATAAATGCTTCATTTACTCATTCATTCCATTGATATCAGATCTACAGCACTCACATTGTCCATTTGTTGTCCTAGACTCTAATTATATGAACATCTCACCTCCTTTTCCTGTCATCCATTTTCTGGATATCATTTATGCCACTTCATGCATATGTCTTCTCTGATAATATGCTGTAATCTGTTTTGCCTATCATATGTCTCTCCACAATTTTGATTTTTGGAGCTGTTCAGTGATCTAAAACTTGCAGCCATGTTATCATCACCTGAAGAATAATGGTATGGTTTTTCTCCCCCAATATTGAGCAAATTAATTGGAAAAAGAGGCAAAAACCATCTTTTTACAATGCAAATATGATACCTAAATCAGGAAGAGCAAAAAATAAAGATAATTATAGATCAATTTCACTGATGAATGTGGAGGTAAAAATCTTAAATAAAATACTACTTAGGAAACTACAACAGTACATCAGGAAAGAGTAAACATCGAAACCAAGTGGAATTTACAGCAAGAATGCAGGGATGATTTAACATAAGGAAAACTCTTAACATAACTGATTATATTAATAACGAAAATAATGAAAATCATATGACTGTATCAATAGATGCAGAAAAAGCTTTTGACAAAATGAAACACTCATTCTTATTAAAAACACTTGAAAGCATAGGTATAAATGAATTTTTCCTTAAAATGATAAGAAGCATCTACCTAAAACCACTAGCAAGCATTATTTGTAACCAAGATAAGCTAGAAGCCTTCTTAATGAGACTGGGAGTGAAACAAAGGTGCCCCATTGTTGGACATGACATGGTGCCACCAAGCTACCAACAAAGCTAAGTCATTGTTCCTCTTGGGTGGAGTCTGCTCTTGCAAAGGGCAAGGGTATAAGATCATCCCATTAAGGTTACTGGCAAGGCAGGATCATGAGGGGCTGAGTCAAGTGGGCTTCCCCCTTCTGCTAGTGAGCTAGCTTTAGTGACCAAACTGACTGCTCTGCTCTGGCTAAGGCCAGCTAACCAGTAGACAAAGCCATGGGTTTTTATGCTGTTTTAAAAAGGTGTAACTGTGTGTAAGGGGAGAGGTTGAGTGATATATCTGAGGTACATATAAGGTGAGCTCAACTAGAGCCTAAGCACCAGCTGAACTTATCTATATGAAACTTATGCCTAAGGGTATGACTATGTTTTTGAAGGTGCAACTATGCTAAGCTTATATGCTTCATTATATTAAGAAAGAGCATGGGCACATGCCTTGAAGTTACATATACACCTAATATTAAAAATATAATTAAGTTGTGAAAACAGCTGACAGGACAACATCCTCTGCTGTATTCATTGTTCTGATCTCTATCTCCATAGTCCATTCTTCAAAGATGATTTTTTTCCATCACAAATGGTTGTAAACTCTTTGAGTAAGAGGAGGGGACATAGGTTTCATACTATCATCACCAATATTATTCAATATTGTATTAGAAATGCCAACAATAGCAATAAGAGAAGAAAAAGTAATAGAAGGAATCAGAATGGGCAATGAGATAATAAAACTATTTCTTTTTGCAGATGATATGATGATATGCTTGAAAATCCTAGAGATTCAACTAAAAATCTAGTTAAAATTATTAATTATTTGGGCAAAGTAGCAGGATATAAAATAAACCCATATAAATCAGCAGCATTTCTATATATCACCAATGAAACCAGGCTAAAAAAGATAGTAAGAGATACCCTATTTAAAATAACCATTGATAGCATAAAATACCTGGGAATATACCTGCCAAGACAAACTCAGGAATTAGATAAATATAATTACAAAACACTTTTTATATAAATAAAGTCAGATTTAAATAATTGGAGAAGTATTAATAGTTCATGGGTGGGTGGAGCCTAAATTAATTTATTGATTCAAGGCCATCCCAATTAATCAGCAAAAAAATAGTCCATTGAACTAGAAAAAAATTATAAAATTCATTTGAAAGAACAAAAGGTCAAGAATATCGAAAGAATTAATGAAAAAATGTAGAAGAAGAAGATCTAACTTCATTAAATTTACAAGAATATGAGTCATTCCTCAGCTGATAAATGGTCAAAGCATATGAACAGGCAGTTTTTGGATGAAGAAATCAAAGCTATATATATATATAGTATATAAAATACTCTAAATCATTACTAATTTGATAAATGAAAATTAAAACAACTTTGAGATATCATTTCACATTTATCAGATTGGTTAAAATGATAGAAGGGGAAAATGACAAATGTTGGGGAGATGTGGAAAAATTGGGATGCATACACTGTTGGGGGAACTGTAAACTAATCCATCCACTTTGGAGAGCAATCCGGAATTTTGCCCGAAGAGTTATAAAAGTATGCATACCCTTTGATCCAACAATACCCCATTAGGTCTATTTCCCAAGGTGATCAGAGAAAAAGGAAAATAATCTTTTTTTTTTTTTTTTTTTTTTTTACTGTTTTTATGTTTCAATTGACAGATACTTGGCTGTACAATAAGGCAGAATAAGATTATAGAATACCTTTTTATGCTTCCAGATCAAGGAGAAAATATTGCAAGCAGCCAGAAAGAACAATATGTTCTAAAATATTTATAGCTACTCTCTTCATGGTAGCAAAGAACTGGAAATTGAGGGGATGTCCATAATTGGGAAATGGCTAAACAAGTTGTGGTATATGGTTGTGATAGAATACTACTGTGCTGTAAGAAATGATGAGTAGGTTGATTTTAGAAAAAAACATGGAAAGACTTCCATAAAGTAATGAAGAGTGAAATGAGCAGAACCAAGAAAATGTTGTATATTGCAACAATATTGTTTAAAGAATAAATTTGAATGACTAAGCTATTCCGAGTATTATAAATATTCAAATCAACTACAAAGGACTTATGAAAGAAGATGATATTCACTTCCAGAGAAAGAACTGATAGAGGCTTACATAGTATGATTTACATATATGTATGTGTGTACACATAATATATTGTATGTGTATATATACACATGTGTATGTATATTGTGTGTATATATACACATGTGTATGTATATTGTGTGTATTTGTACATTGTGTGTTTACATTATGTGTGTAGGTGCATGCATGAGTGCACGCATGCGCACGTGTGTGTGTGTGTGTGTGTGTGTAATGGTAGCCTCTAGCACAAGGTGGGGAGAGGGGATAACTCAGAACTTAAAATGTAACCAAAAATTAATTTAATTTTTAAAAAGAATAATGATGTTTTAAAGATGGGTTCTTATTTGGGGGAACACCTCAGGACTACTGGATGCACTGTTCAACTACTCAAACAATGTATGTTATTGGGCCTTGAGTAGTTGAGGATTTCATTTAGAAACCTTTGTAATATTCCAAGGTTTAAAGCAAAGTCATGTGTAAATAGGAGCACCTGGAGGGCCTTCCCATTTATAGGAAATCCTGCTTCCCTTTGGTCTCTAGACTGACCATGTTTCATGACAGCAGCAACATCTTTTGTGAGCATGGGTCACGTGAAAGGCAGCAGGAATAGAGCACTGGAGCTGGCATCAGAAGATCTGGTGAGTCAGAATACTCCTTGCTCTCCATTGCCACTTCCTGATTTTTCCTCTACCACCATTACTTAGCAATCTCTCCTACTGTGAGATTCATTCAGTTCAAACTTATCATGCAATCAAGATTCTGAGAGCTGTTATCCACCAACTTCCAGTGAATGCATTGAATTCTCCTTCCTTTCTCAATGAATTCAGCACCTGGATCACATTCTTGCCATTCTAACTCCCTCCCTTTACTTGAGGACTTCAACATAGATGCTAATATTCCATCTAACATCTTAGTTCCCCCATCTACTCACTTTCTATGATCTACTTGACCTCATCTATACAAAATGATCACATCTTTGATCTTATCATCATTTACAACTATTCTACTTCCATGTTCATGAGTCCCAAAATTCTTTTATCTGAGCATAATCTTTTATCAGGGCAGCTAGGTGGCACAATGGATAGAGTGCTGACCCTGGAGTCAGGAAGACCTGAGTTTAAATTCAGTCTCAGACACTAGCTATGAGACCCTGGGCAAGTCACTTAATTCTTCTTGCCTCAGTTTCCTCATCTATAAAATGAGCTGGAGAAAGAAATGACAAATCACTCCAGTATCTTTGCAAAGAAAAAAACAAATGGAGTACCAAAGAGTTAGACATGACTGAACTACAACAGTCTTTTATCATTTTATATTTATCCCTACCCCTAATATGACTCAGTATTTCTCTCCCTTTTCTTCTATTCTCATACTTTATCACTGCATAAACAGAAGAGAGCTATCTAGCATTAGCATTGCTGTTTTTGGTTTGTTTTTTGGTTACCTTGGTTGCCATGACTACAGAATTCACCCTGTAGTGGCCAGCCTACTAGTATTAAGCTTCTCTGTGTTTAGCTAGGCTGGTCTTCATATACCAGATATACAGTCTGTTGCTGGGATTGTACTCAAAGATTCTCCAGAATAGTAGAATTTGGGCTCTACCTGCAGTAGATTTCAAGAATCCAGGATTACCTATCAAATATTATAGACCAACAGAGACTCCTCCAATATTTCTTTAAAATGTAGAGACTGGCATTAAATAAATTTCTAGTTATTACTTTATGTATGGCTAGTAATATAGCCTAGTATCATGTTGTTTCCTTAAACAATGACTAAAAAGGCTGACCCATGTGCAATTTCTGATTCACTGGAACTGTGGAGTCTATTTTCTCTCTGTTTAAACTTAGGTGCATTTCAAGTTGTATTTGAAGATATTAGGAGCTGCTAGAAGGCATAGTGGATTAAATGCTAGACCCAGAGTCAGGAAGACATGAGTTCCAATCCTGCCTAACACTTTTCCTGATACCTAAGTAACTACGTGACCTTGGGCAAGTTTAACTTCTCTCTGATTAGTTTCTTCATATGTAAAGTGGAGGTAATAATAGAATATTCTTTACAGAGCTATTAGGATCAAATGAGATAAAATGCAGAAAGTATTTTGTAAACTTTGAAACACTATATAAAGGTTAGTTGTTACTTTTTCCTGAAGATTTTTGTATAGCTTTATAATCTTCTTTTTAGTCATAACAGTGCTAAAAACTAAAGAGCCTAGCTTTCCATCAATATTTGATTAAAGGAGTATCTCTAGAAGGGTTTTGTTATTCTTCTTTCACTTGAGAACAGACATGGGCACACAGAAACTAATCTAACCACCCCATGTTGTTGGCCATGATCCCGTACGCAACTGTGGTTACAGATTGAGCCATGAATGGCACTCCATTGTTTGTGCCTGGCTTTGAAACCAGGTAGTTCTAAACTCTCGTTCCCCATCTCCGTCCATATGACAAAAAGGCAATATGGTAGAGTGGAAAAAAAACACTGGAATTAGAGTTGGAAATTGCCTCAATTTGAATTTAACATTTGACACTGGCTATGTGATAATTGTGAACAAGTCAAGTGATCAACTAACAAGAATTTATTAAGCAATCATTATATGCAAGGTCCTGTGTTAGGTCCTAGGGGCACAAGAACAAAAATGAAACAGCCTCTTTATTCAAGGAACTTACATTCAATCAGCAGAGACAGAATATAATAAATAAGTTAGGAAATAGGAACTGGACCTGTGATTTTATTGATAAAGAGAATTCCCTGGAACTAATGCAGGTCAGCAACATCTCAGAAACAGTATTAGTTACCAAGAGAAACTAAGAGGTTGAGTGACTTACCTAAGGTCACAAAGTCAGAGGTAGGACTTCAACTCAGTTCTTACACACACACACACACACACACACACACACACACACACACACACACACACACACATTGGTCAGAGGCAAAATACCTGGAGCTGGGGTATCAGAAAAAGATACATATAAAAGGTGGCCCTTAAAATGTGTTTTATCCTTTAACCTCTTTCCTTAATCTCATTTAAGTCACTTAACCTCTTTGACCCTCAATTTCCTTATCCGGAAAATGGGGTTAATAATATCTGTAATACTTAACTCACAGGCCTATTATAACGATTAAATGAGATTATGTATACTATAAAGTACTTTGCAAAATTTATATAAATGCCACTTAATACTATTACAGATTCAAAATAACATTAAACATTAAAGGATTATACAACAGTATGCTTACTCTCATGCAGAGAGAAGACTCAGCCTTTAAATATTGGAAAGACTTAATTCTCCAAGTAACCTATGAAGTAACAGGACCCTATATTTAGAACCTGAAAGAGCTTTAAAAGTTCAATCCTCTTATTATGCAGATGAGGAAATAAAGACCCACAGAAGTTAAATGACTTTCCCAAGAGCGCATGCATAGGTAGTAAATAGCAGTGTCAGAATATAAAATCAGGCTTTCTGACTCCAAATTTAATATTTTTTTCCACTGTGTAATGCTGAATGGTGCCAGCAAATTCAGGAAATGTATTTATAGCAAAAAACAGCATGAATAAAATGAAAAAGATATGAGTAGTTGTAAAATCATTTTCCTCCTATGATACTTAATTATATATTGTTATTGTTGAGTCATTTCAATCCTATCTGACTCTTCATGACCCCAGGTGGGATTTTCTTGGCAGAGATATTTAAGTGGTTTGCCATTTCCCTCTCCAGCTCAGTTTACAGATGAGGAAACTGAGGCAAAAGAAATTAAGTGACTTGCCCAGGGTCATATAGCTAGGAAATGTCTAAGGCTAGATTTTTAACTCAGGTCTTCCTGACCCCAGGACCAGCATTTTATCCACTGTCATCTAGCTGTCCTGATTATATATAGGATTTTTGATTAGAAAAATATCTATCTTTAATGTACTCAAAATCTAGAATTTCAAAAACACTAACAGTCAATGCCTGAACTGTGGGTTATCAATAAGAAGATTTCTGACTATAGGTCTAGGGATGTCTTCTTTAACTGAACAGTCTTCCAATTATCTAATCATAGAATTTAGAGATGGAAGAGAATCAAAGAGCATCTAGTGTATTCACTCATTTTTGAGTGGGAGAAACTGATGAGAGAGAATGAATGATTTTAGTCACACAGGTAGTTAAGAGTCAGAAGTATCTGAACCCAGAACCTCTATTTTTTTTCACTATACCACACCACAGTGACTTATCATGAAATTTTACCAGAGTTGAAGCACATCCTTTAATAATGCCCCTCTCCAGTCACACCCTCCCCCGAAGGTGTCCCAGGAAAGCAGATGGATTTTCTCCAGCCCTCCTTTGGAGCAAAACAAGTAATCTCTCCCTACTCTGTCTGGATCATCCTCTGCCTGCTTATGCTTATGTATGTCAATGCTCAGATGAGTGTTTCGCCTTGTTGAGCCAGACAATCTAATCAGATGAGTGCCCCAACCAGGTAGAAGAAGAGGAGAGAGCTTCTGCCTGGTGATCTTCTTGGGGGCAGCTATTGAGAAGACAACATGTGATTCCACTCAGGGGCAGAGGAAAGGAAGAAGGGGCCTTCCCTCTCATGGTAGGATTTGCAAGCCTTTGATGGCAGTGGAGAATTTGGAGGGATGGCAAATAATCAGAGTCCACTGAAGGCAGAAAGGAGAGCAAATGACCTCACTTGTAATCTTTGTCATATTCTATTGTTGCTCTAACAATGGCACCAAATTGTTTTCATCACTATTGTGATCATCCTTTATACTGACACCTGATTTTAGCATAGAAGCAATGCTAGATTTTCAAAGATTCTGCCAGTAGAATACAAACTCTGGCTGGCTTTTAAGCAAATCTAGAAAGGGTTTTGACTGTGGGTCCAGGGATATCTTTTCTCTGAGGATCAGCATAAAATAATTATTTTGGGAGGGAGAGGGGAAGGTAAGGCAATTGAGGTTAAGTAACTTGTCCAAGGTCACACAGCTAGTAAGTGTGTCAAGTATTTGAGACAGGATTTGAACTCATGTCCTCCTGACTCCCAAATGCAATGCCAAGCAAAGAAGTAATTAACACCTTGTTTCAGCTATTTAATTATTCAGCACCTTGTTTCACTTCAAATTTCTTTTAAGCCTTGCCCATGATTATATCAAGTCTTTGTTAAGAAACAGAACTTGTGAATGCCACAACTTGTGAAGCCCTGTTGCTGATGAAACAGGAAGGAGGTGGAATAGGGAGGAGCTAATGACTATATAGAATGAGAAGCCCAAGCTGGAAGAGAGCAGAACTGAGAACACCTGTAGTGGCAGAATTAAGAAGAGGAACCATGGAATCTGAGAGCCAGCCTCCAGTCAAGACAAAAAGACCTCTCCTTTGGTACTTAATGCTGACTGAGAAGATCATGATTTGCTGTGGCCTAGGGGTGGGAGGGTTTTGTACTCTATACTTTGTACCTCTGAAAGATGATTGAGTTAAGGATGATTGGAAACTAAAATCTAATCAAAAAGAAAGAAGACTTTTTGACTGAGAGATTAAGACAATGTGACTGAGGGGTGGAGAATTTTGACCTTTGTACTTTGTGATTAGAACCTTAAAGCTGTTGACAGCAGTAGCCCTCTGGAAAGCTGCTCCTGCTTGGCTTTACACCAGGACTGGTGCTCTATTCATTGTGCCACCTAGTTAGAATTAAATTTTAAAAGGCTCATGACCTTACCAGTTTGGCTGACAGAGTGAAGAAATTTTCTTTCATTGCAACATATAAAGTTGATGTGATGAGATTTAGATAGGTTTTTTATGTTCATATTTAAGGCAGTGCCAATAGTAATGAAACCATCATTAGACTATTATGAGTATATCCATGGTGCCCAACAATTATTGCCACAAATCCACCCGTGCACCCACAGTCATCATGGCATATGAAAAAGTGCCCAATTTGTAGTCAGAAAGACCTGGTTATGAATCCTGCCTCTCACACCTATTAGTCACGTAACCATAAACAAATCATTTCCTCTCTATGTTTCAGGCAAATAAGAACAGCATCTAACTCAGAGCGTTGTTGTCTGGATTTAATCACATAGTATAGTGAACTCTCTATTTATTCAGCAATAAACTAAAGCAAAACATACACAGAAACCAAAGTACAGCATCACAATGTTATAACATAACAACTTATCACTAAAGTGGCCACATAGTTTTCATCAAAGTGGTCACATAGTTTTTAAACAAAAGATACCATTCAGTAAGTTAGTGTTAAGTACCCAAGAAGAGGTCTTTTCATCTTGACTCAAGTCTGGCTCTCAGATTCCATGGTTCCTCTTCCCTGGTCCCAGCTCCTTCCTGAATCTACCCAACTGTCACTTGAATTCACAGGTAGGCAGCTCTCAGCTCCTTGTCCAGTTCCTCATCCACTTCGTCGTCCAGTTCCAGCCTGGGTAATAGCAAACACTTTTTTTTCAACAACACAAAAAACAACTCTGCACATGGACATCAGTAGCTGATCAATATTGAAATCAGGCTGATTACATACTTTGCAGCCAAAGGTGGAGAAACTCTATACAGTAAGTTAAAACAAGACCTGGAGCTGACTTTTAATCAGATGAACTTATAGCAAAATTCAGACTTAAATTGAAGAAAGTAGGGAAAACCATCAGACATGATTTAAATAGCATCTCTTATGAATGTGAAGTAGAGGTAAATAGATTTAAGGGATTAGATCTGGTAGAGTGCCTAAAGAACTATAGATAGATGATTACAATCTTGTATAAGAGGCAGCAACAACAACAACGAAACATTCCAAAGAAAAAGAAGAGCAAGGAAAAAAAATGGCTATCTGATGAGGCTTTACAAATGTCTTCAGAAAGAAGGAAAGTGAAAGGTTAAAGGAGAAAGCGAAAGATATATCTAACTAAATGCAGAATTTCAGAGAATAGCAAGGAGAGGCAAGAAGATTTTCTTAAATGAGCTATGCAAATAAAAAGAAGAAAACATAAATATGGAAAAAAAAATCTCAAGAAAATTAGAAATTAGAAAGAAGAAAATTAGAAATATCAATGAAACATTTCATGCAAAAATGAACATGATAAAAGAAAAAATGGTAGGCACTTAACAGAAACAAAAGATATTAAGAAAAGGTGGCAAGAATATACAGAAGAACAACTATACAAGAAAGATCTTCACAACCCTGATGACCAAGGTGATGTGGTTACTATCTAGAGCCAAACATCCTGGAGAATGAATTCTAGTGATCCTTGGGAAGTACTGCTAACAATAAGGCTAGCAGATGTGATAGAATTCCAGTTGAGATATTTAAAATTCAGAAGATAATGCTATTAAAATGTTGCACTCTCGTGAGCTGATCCAACCATTCTGGAGAGCAATTTGGAACTATGCCCAAAGGGCTATAAAAATGTGCATACCCTTTGACTCACCAATACCACTTCTAGGGCTATATCCCAAAGAGATCATAAAAATGGAAAAAGGACTCACAGGTACAAAAGTATTTAAAGCAGCTCTTTTTGTGGTGGCCAAGAACTGGAAATTGAGGGAATGCCCATTAATTGTGGAATGGCTGAACAAGTTGTGGTATATGAAAGCAATGGAATACTATTGTGCTATAAGAAATGATGAGCATCCTCACTTCAGAAAAACATGGAAAGACTTATATAAACTGATGCTGAGTGAGGGGAGCAGAACCAGGACAACACTATACACAGTAACACCCACAGTGTGGGATGACAAGCTTTGATAGACTTAGCACTTCTCAGCAATACAAGGACCTAAAACAATTCCAAAGGACTTATGGTGGAAAATGCCATCCACATCCAGAGAAAGAACTATGGAGTCTGAACACAAAGAAAAGCAGACTATCTTCTTTCTTTTGTTTTCTTTTGTTTTTCTTTCTCATGGTTCCTCCTATTCATTCCGGTTCTTTTATACAATATGACTAATGTGAAAGTATGTTTAATGGGAATGTATATGTAGAGGCTACACTGGATTGTATGCCATCTTGGGGAGGGAGGAGGGAAAGAAGGGGGAGAAAATTTAAAACTTATGTAAGTGAATGTTGAAAACTAAAAATAAATAAATTTTAAAATGCTGCACTCATGATCTAGATATAAAGGCTGATACTGTAAATAATCTGGGGAAGCAAGGAATGGTTTACCTGTCAAATTTATGCAGTAGGGAAAACTTTATGACCAAAGAAGAGTTGGAGAGCATTATAAAATGCAAAATGGATCATCTTGAATACATTAAATTGAAAA
>CM053587.1:253309389-253321312 GCA_028646515.1 Pseudochirops corinnae
ATTTGAAATAAATTGTGTATACTAAAAAAAATAATTTGCTTTGGTGGCTCTAAGGGCAGAAAATGTTTTCTCAGAATTGATTATCTTTCAGCCACCATACTTTATGGTATTAAATCCTCTTCCCACTGACATCATTCCTCCTTCCAGTCAAGCTTTCTATTGTCACAACACCCAGAACTTTCACATTGCCACTCCCCACCTTATGGCCCCATCCTCCTTGTCTTGTTCCTTGTCTTCCTTACTTTGACAAGCCCAGATGCCCATACTCTTTCCTCTCCACACCCTCTCCAAATTTGGGAAGAGAACATATGGCAGCAGAAGGGGTATGATGAGTCCATTGGGGAGGAAGGAATGATACTCTATGTGAGGAACAATGTTCACTGTCACCTAACCTTTGACTCCCTTTCCTTCTTGCTCAATTACTGTCCTTTCCAAATACAAACATCAGTATTGTATATTCCCACTATCAACCTTCTCCACTCCTATACCCATTTTGCTACACCCTAATGGAGAAAGTCACACAACCACACTGATTGAGTCCATTATAAATTCATATAGTGGAATGACTGGGCCTTCATTGCTGCACACCAATCTTTTTACTCTCTCATGATTAACTTTCTATCACACTCCCCATCTCTTTCAAGCCTTCTTATCTTTCTTGAGGCCTCCTACACCACCTCTCCCTTTTGCTTCATACCTCACTGAAAAAAAAAAGTCTTTGACCCCCACCCCACCCACAACTCTCTCCTCCTTTATGTCAGACTCAGGAAGAGGTGGCTCTTCTTCCAAATACCAACCCTTCTACTTTTACTCTTGATCTCACAGGATCTTGTCCTTTTTTTTTTTATTATTATTATTATTCCTACTTCCTAATTTTCAATTTTTCTTTATTTATTGGCTTATTTCCTACCACTTAAAACATGTCTGATCACCCATGTCATTAAAAAAAACACCTTCATTAGATCTTCCCACTAACTTCTCATCTTAAGTCTTTTTTCTCAGCTAAATGTACTGTATACACTCATTGCTTCTACTTTCTCACCTCCTACTCCTCAACTCATTCCAATCTGTCTTCAGAGCACATAGATGGCACTTAATAAGTATTGATTGATTAGTTGACATCAAATAAAACTGTTCTCTCCATGGATACCAATGATCCCTTAACTATCAGTTTTCTCAATCCTTATCCCTTTTGACCTCATTGTAACAACTGTTACTATTAACCACCAATACATAATAGACACCTATAAATCCAGACACCAATCCTGGCTGGATTTCTGTGTTACTGTTTTCTCTTAATTTTCCTAACTACTTATCCATTCTTTATACTCTCTCTCTTTTTTTGGAGGTGGGGGAGGGAGGTCATCATCACTAACTCTAATTCCTATGTGTGGGTTTATTATTGAACTTTTTCCTAAGCCCTCTGTGCTCTCTCTCTCTCTCTCTCTCTTTTTCTCTCTTCTCTTCTCTTTCTCTTATTGATATCAACTTCCATGGGTTCAATTCTAGTCACAATATAGATTACTCCCACATTCATCCTCTCATTCTTTCTCTCTGTTTCTCTCTCTGTCTTTGTTTTTCTGTCTGTCTTTCTCTCCCCCTCTCCCAAGTCTTAGTTTCTCCTTATGTCCATTCTCAATTTATCAATTGCTACTGGATATTTTTTTACCCACATATTTTTTCACATTCAATATTTACAAAACAGAACTCATTATTTTCCTTCCCAACCCTCCTATCTTCCTAATTTAATTATTTCTTTTAAGAGTACAACCATTCTTCCAGTCACTCAGGTTTACAATGTCATTTTAATCCTCTACTCCTGATTCTCCGTCACCTATATATTCAACCACCTGTCAAGGTCTGTTAATTCTACCTCTATCAGATTTGTTTGCTTTCTCCACTTATGCCACAACCACCTATTACAATAGGTTTCTAATGGGAATTCCTGAATCTAGCCTCTACCCTTTTCAGTGAACCATCCATACACTTCTTGATGTGGTATTACTAACATCTAAGTCTGGTCATGTTGCTCCCCTACTCAGAGAAGTCCTTTCTGCCTCTAGGGTTAGATACAAACTCCTCTGGTATATGAAGTCCTTCATAATCTAGTTCTAACCTACTTTTTCAGGCTTATTAAAACCAAATTCCCTTTATAGACTATATGTCCCAGGCAAACTAGCCCACCTGCTATTTCCTTTGCATGATAACCTTTCTTCTGTCTCTCTGCCTTTACACAAGTGGTCCCCTCTTACCTGGGCTGGAACACATCCCTCCTTACCTTCTCCACCTAGAATCTCTTGTCCCATTCATTTAAGGCTCATTTTAAGGGCCACCCTCAACACAAAGCCTATCTTAACCCTTCCCCACTCCCAGCTATTAATGACTTTTGTAATTACTTCACATATATAGCTATTTTTTTTATCCTTGGCTTATACTTCTACCCAACAGAGTATAAATTTCTTGAGGGCAGAGGCTTTCATCTTTGTTTTTGTATCCTAAGCTCAGTTGCACATGCTGCATGATTTCTGACACATCTTGAATATTTAATGACCTTGTTGAATTAATGACTGAATGAATAACATGATGGGAATGGGAAAAAGATACATGCTTGTTGACTAAATGCTTATTGTTCAGTTGTTGTAGTCATGTCTGACAATTTGTGACTCCATTTGGGGTTTTTCTTAACAAAGATACTGAAGTGGTTTGGAATTTCCTTCTCCAGCTCATTTTACAGATGAGAAACTGAGGCAAATAGGGTTAAGTGACTTGCCCAGGGTCATGCAGCTAGTGTCTGAGGCTGTATTTTAACTCAAGTCCTCTTGACTCCAGGGCTGTTACATGAACTGGTCTACTCTTTAGGAGGTAATTGCTAATAAAGATTGGGATGATAACTAGCAGGTGAATTTACTAGAGAAACTATATTTTATCATTAAAGGAAAATTAAATAATCAAAGCAACTCTGTAGTTATTCCAAAATGGGATGTGTCAATTTACTTTTGATCTAGTAACTTTCTGAATCAAAATACTCTTCTCTGGCTATCATTCCTCTATCAGTGTTGTTTCCTCTGTCTTTGCTTTTTTATTTATATTCCCAGCACTTAGCACAGTAAGCCTTTAATAAATTCTTTTTCATTCCTTCATTCATAAATCAGTGAGATTAAAATCACTTACAGATATAAAAGGTAGGACAAGCAAAATAATTAATATAGGCTTGCAATAATTTTAGAAGACTTGTATCCACTGATGATGAGCTTTGATGCTAAAGGTAAAACTTCTTTAAAATGCAAATTGGTAGTGATAAAAATAATCAATCAATAAGCTTTTTAAAGCTTTGAACTCAGCACTTTTTTCTTCCCCACTCAACAACCACAAAATACATTGACAAATGTGGGACAAGGAGGAAGTATTGAGGAGAAGAATTATAAGAAGGAGAGAGAGAGAGAGAGAGAGAGAGAGAGAGAGAGAGAGAGACAAAGACAGAGACAGAGAGAGAGAAAGAGAGAGAGACAGAGACAGAGACAGAAAGAGAGAGACAAAGAGAGAGAGTTCTCCTAGTCCATGAAGCATAGCTGCTACGCTCCCAAATATGCATTTGTGAATCCCTCTAGGGTCACCGTTATGGTTTTTATTGTGGGATCCTCAGGGATTTTCTCAGAGAGGGAGAGGACTCCCTGTCTCTGTTTCTGAACTGATGTTGGTTTCTATTTTATGTCAAAATTCTTTAGTCATCATTATTTGGGGCATGGGGGAAGTAGTTTTTTGTACTAGATCTATAACTAGCAATTTTTGCCCCTGAAACAAGCACCAAAAAACATATCTTGGGCATATCATATGGAAGCTGCCCTTAACTGTGAAATTATGAGGGAGGGAAGATAAGTTGACTTTTCTCCATGGTGGAGAATAAGAAATACCAGAATACTATCGTGCTGCCGCTAGGGAGGGCTACCTACTACTACTAAGGTCAATCACATTTTCACATAGCAGCCCAGAACCCTGATAATCAGGGGAAAGAGGGCAGGGAGGTATGGATTGGGGTTGAAACTCTTACAGCAAACATAGATGGTTTGAGGGAGAATGTAGAAAGAGACCAGTGTACTGCCCCCCTGACCCCACCCATACAAACACACACATACACCAAAGCCCACAAAATGTTATGTTACCACTAGAAGGATCTTATTGATCATCTAAACCAACTCCTTGACTTTACAAAGGAGAAGAGTGAGTCCCCAGAGAGAAGAACTGATTTGCTCAATGTCACAAAGAAGAAGGTTGATTCAGCACAATAAAACTGAGGCTGAGCCGAGTCAAATGTAGCCCACTTAGAGGCAGGTAGAAATGACCTTAGAGAACACTTTCTCCAAATCCTAATTTTTTGCAGACGCAGAGCTAATTAATGAAGAGACTAGCACCCAAATGGCCTAATTTAGTTGATAACTATCAAAATCTTATCTTCCTCTGTAGCACAGGGGTCTAGGGATATGAGAGCACTGGTCCTTTCAGAGAAGCAATCTGTGGTAGCATGATTCAGTTGGGAAAGGAGGAGGACACTTTGGTCATTCCAGATGAGTGTCACAAGTTGAGCACATTCTCACTTCCCCTTAAGCAGTTTAGGAGGGCAAAGCTTTAAGGGAAAGAAAGGCCCAGGGTTGGTGCAAGCAGAAGTATCCTCAAGAAGTTATGCCCTCCAATGGCAATTGAAGAAATTATACCCTTCCCTGCTTTGCTTCACCTGAAATAATCCCACTCCCTACTTTTCTTCTTATGGAGCAAACCCACACCATTTCTCCTTCTTAGTAGTAGCCAGTCTCCTACACGATCCAAGGATACCTGAAACATTACCTTCTACCCTCTTATAATACAGCCCACCACACTTTTAACCTATTTCTTCATCCCAAACACTCAGGTCATGAGTCTTGAAAAAGACTGAAAAGCAGAGGACAAAATTTGGTGGGAGAGAAAAGCGTGTGTGTGTGTGTCCAGCACACAGATACTTACAAAAGTAAGTAATTTTCCAAGCAATACAAATCACAGAATGCTGATTTTCCTTCCCAGCTCAGCAGACCTTTCATGCCTCCAGCACGTAAATGCTTGTAAATCAGGACCTGAATATCTAGGGATCCATAGGAATACACTCAATTCCAATTATCCTGCCAAGTGTAAAAGTCAGTCTCTCTCCAACCATCTAGCCAGTCTGCAACTTGGCTTAACAATCCATGCATGAGTCTTGTAGCTTTGTTTATTTAGCTGTTTGAAAAAGGCTTCCTAACTTGAAAAAAACCTGAAAGTGGCAAAGGTGGCCAAATTATGTATTTACCTCAGAAAGAGAATAACTTGGACAAGTTTCACGTGTAGTCTGAACACCTGGGACATTACTGTGCAGACTGTGGGTACACAGTAATTACTCACTAATGCAGCAACCCAGAAAAGGAAATTTGCCCAACCATAAAGGTTGTAGAAACAAATCCTTGAGGAATGGGAATTTGAAGTAATTTTTGCTGAAAATTTTGATAAACAGAATGAGTACTTGTAAGGCTGACTTGGTACAGGTGGAGTCCTCCTTGAAGCCTCCCACAGGATTATCTGGAGGGTCCTTGTTGATTGCATGGTCATCAAGGAAATATTTTCTGATATAGCAGCAATGTTTGGATGTTGATGACACAGCTGCAATTACAAACATTAAAGGAAACCAACATGCTCCTTTTTCTCAAGATCATTGTTTTAGAAGGTCGTCAAAAAAGCCTAATTGATTACACAAAGATCATTGGATAGGTCCACTGTGGGCAGAAGAAGACTACAATATATTACACATAAAGAACTACTCAAGAGAAGTGGTATAAAGGATATCATTAGGAAATTAGATGATCTGGAGAAAAAAAGATGGGTTCATCACTTAATGAGAACAAAGAATAACTAATGGACATTTCACATGTTCTATTGATAGCTGTACACGTAAAGGAAGGAACCCAGACATGTTGGATGGATTTATGGGAAGACACAAATGAGAATTTCAAAGAATAGGCTGGCATTTGATGAGATGCAAGCTTTATCACTGGAGAGAATGTTCATAGTAAGGAGATTCCAGATCATTTGACTATTGGAGTACCACCGATGCTAACATAGAAACAAAATATGACTATTTTACAAGCAAAATTAGCAACAAGTTATTCTAATCATGTTCTAAGATGTAGGATAATATTCATTATAATGAATGGCATTTAGGATTGAAGAGGGAGGAATAAGAAGAGAATGTGAGTGAGAGATTGGAAAATACAGGAAAGAGGAAAATAAGCATTTATTAAATGTCTATCATGTGACAGGCAGGCACTGTTCTGCTTTATAATTATCTCCTTTGATCCTCACAACAAACCTGGTAGGTAGGTGATATTATTTATCCCATTTTGTAGTTAAGGAAACTAAGGTAGACAGAGATTAAGTGGCTTGCCCAGCATCATACATCTAGTAAATGTCTGAAGCCAAATTTTAACTCAGGACTTCCTGACTCCAAGCCCAGTGCTCTCTCCATGGCACTATCTAGCTGCCTCTTTTATGGGCATGAAATGGGAAAAAGGTTAAGGAATGTAAACATGAGAAATTTTATGTAACAGAAGAAAAAATTGGTAGATGGGAACTCCCAATGAAGAAATCATCAGCAATTAAAGGAGCAACTTTTATTCTCTTCTAAGTAATATTTAAAATGGACCAGTCATGTCATCTATTTGGATAGGCTCTCCAGTGGTATATATTAGAGGTGTCAAACTCATGGTCTGCCAGAAGAGGAGCCCAAATAAGATTAAAATATAATTGGGAAATATTTAACAAAACAAATAAAAATCAATATAACATAGATAATGTTAATTTGTGGTTCTATAGATATCCATTTCTATTTAAGTTTGCCACCACTAATATAGATCATTATCCATATATACCTGTCCATCCCATGGCATTCTTCTTGTCCATACCTTCCCATAAGTTCCCTACAAGAGTTTCACCCAAGATTTTTGAGACTTTCTTTGCTTCTACTGGCATGGGATGGATACCAGTAGAGCAGCCAAACTGGTATTTTTCATTTTTGCCATGTGACTAGTTCATTATCCATACATTCCTATGATGATAACTTAAATCCTATTCTTCAAAGTTCCTCACTGGTTATATGTTGCAGCCTGCTTATACATACCATGATATTCATTTTTAATTCTTCAAAGATCATTCAGCTCGATTGCTTATTTTCAGATGTCAATACTAATAGAATATTGGCATTAAAAAGGTGGGACTTTGAGGCAAAGCAAAGATGACAGGGTACAGAGAGAAACCCAGCTAAACTATCCCAACATTTTACTCTAAACAACTTTAAAATAACTCCTCAAACCAAATTTTGGTGTGGCAGAACCAACCAAAGATCAGAGTGAGATACTTTTTCCAGCCTAAGACAACATAGAAGGTTAGCAGGAAAGGTCTGTGACATTGAGGAGGGAGGTTTCTGTATGGCAGAAACACCAGGAGTGGGTCTTGGAGGTGGCCACAATAACAGGGGCAGCAGCAGTAGCAGCAGCAGCAGCAGCTTCTGGAGCTCTTAACTCAGAGCAGGTAAAGGGGTCAGACAAATGGTAAGAAAGAGATTATAGTGTCCTTTGCTAACACTAGGTGCGGCTGGCACTGATGGACAACTTTATTGCCCTTAAACAATTCTGGAGCTCCATTCCAGGGTGGAGAGGAAAGCTTGTGGTCAGTCATTCCTCAGCGGAGGAATAGGGCTTTGGTCACAGTTCCAAGGTGGAGAGGAGCACTAGTGCTTATAGCTGCAGGAGTGCTGGGGACATGGTCACAATTCTAGGGTCAAGAGAAATGCTAGGGCTTGTAGCTGCAGGGGAGCAGGGGCCCTTCCTGGACAAAGAGCAGGAGAGCAATGACCACACCTCTCCCAGTACACCACCACCTTGGAAGAACCAGAAACTTGCAGACCCCTACAACTAACTCTGAAAACAATAGCATGAAAAAAATTTGAAGCTTGGCACAGTGCCTCTCCAGCACCAGGTGAGCAGAGCCCAACTTTAACATAAAGTTCAAAGTCAAGAAATAGGTGAGAAAAATGAGCAAATAACATAAAAAGAACTTTACCATAAAAAGCTACCGTGGTGTCTGAGAACGTCACAAACTTGGAAGAAAACAACAATGTAAAAATAGTTACAAACAAAGCCCCAAAAATGTTAATTGAATTAAACCCAAAAATAATTCCTAGAAGAGTTCAAGAAAAAGGCAAGAATGGTAGAGGAAAAGTTGGGAAAAGAAATGAGAGTGATATAAGAAAATTATGAAGAGAATTAACAACTTGGTAAAGGAGGCACACAAAAGTAATGAAGAAAATGACACTAAAAAACAGAACTGGTCTAATGGCAGAAGAAGCACAAAATTTACTAAAGGAAAGAACTCTCAAAAAAACCAGAATAGCCTAAATGGAAAAAAGGTATAAAGGTTTTTTTGAAAAAAAAAATCACTCCTTAAAAATTAGAATTAGGCAAGTGGAAGTTAATGACTCCATGAGACTCAAGGAACCATAAAACAAAGTCAAAAGAATAAAACATAGAAGAAAATTAGAAATATCTGACTGGAAAAACAACTGACCTGGAAAACAAATTGAGGAAAGATAATTTAAGAATTATTAGACTAATGAAAGCCATAGTATAAAAAAGAGCCTAGACATCGTATTTCAAAAAATATTAAGGAAAACTGCTGTGATATCTCAGATCTAGAGCATCAAATAGAAATGGAAATAATCCTGCAATCACCTCCTTAAAGACATCCCAAAATGAACATCCCCAGCAATATTATAGCCAAATTTCAGAGCTCCCAGGTTGAGGAAAAATTACTTCAAGCAGTCAGAAAGAAACCATTCAAATATCATGGAGCCATAAGCAGTATCACAGAAGATTTAGTAGCCATCATGTTAAAGAGTAGAGGGTTTGACATGTGATATTCTAAAAGTCAAAAGAATTAGGATTACAAGCAAGAATCATATGCCCAGCAAAACTGGGTATATTCCTTTAGGGGGGAAAATGGACATTTAATGAAATAGAGTACTTTCAAGTGTTTCTGTTGAAAAGACTGGGACTGAATTGGAAATCTGACTTTCAAATACAAAACTCTATAGAAGTATAAAAAGGTAAACATGCAAGAGACATAATAACCTCGGTGGAGTGTGAACTAGCCTAACAATTCTGGAGAACAATTTGGAACGATGCCCAAGAGGCTATAAAACTGTTCATGCTGTTTGACCCAGCAATACTGCTATTTGTCCTGTATACCACAGAGATCAAAGAAAAAGGAAAAGGACTTATATGAATACAAATATTTATAGCAGCATTTTTGTGGTGGCAAAGAATTGGAAATTGAGAGGGTGCTCATCAATTGGATAATGGCTGAACAGGTTGTGGCATACAATTATGATGGACTATTATTGTGCTATAAGAAATAATGAGAGGAATGGTTTAGAAAAAACATGGCAAGAGCTATATGAACTGATGCAAAATGAAGTGAAAAGAACTGGGAGATCATTGTGCAAAGTAACAACAATATTGTAATGATGATCAACTGTGTAAGACTTGGCTACTCTGCAAAGATGATCCAAGGCAATTCCAAAAGATTCATGATAAGCAAAATGCTATCTACCTCCCGAAAAAGAACTGATTAACCCTGAGAGCAAATTGAAGTATAATTTTCTCACTTTCTTTATTTTTCTGCATTATGTTTAATGTGGAAATATGTTTTGCCATGATTTCACACGTATAATTAATTTGTATCATTATGCTTGCTTTCTCAGTGGGTGGGAGGAAGAGAATATGGAACTCAAAATTAAAAAGAAAACAATGAAATAAATAAACAAACACCAAAAACAATTAAAAGGTGGAACTTTGTTTTCATGGGAAGCTTGACATCAGTAAAGAATCTTTCCAGTTTCCTGAAGAGAATTCAGTCTGGTTTCTGTTTCCTGTCTAATTCTCAAGTCTAACTTTTATATTTGAGATGGCTATGTGGTGGGAAGAGCCATAACCCTGAGGATATTTTAGCCACTTGCCTTCTTCCCTTGTCCCCTGGCATGGACCACCCAGTTGAGAAACAAGAAGACCCACAACCACTGGGGATGTTTTTCCCCCTTTACTTTCCTCCATTGCCATCTCCTTTGGCAGAGATCATCTGGCTAAGAAGTGAGAAGAGCCATCTCTACCAAGGCACATTGTCTGCTTGTCTTTCTCCTTGGACCTCCATTGTGCTCCCACCTGTGGGCTAACCAGAACCCATATGGGTTACTAGACTGTTCACATGGCTTAGATGAGATAGGTGGGAATCACCATCTTTATTCCTCTATCCTTCCTGTGAAATGGAGTACGACAAGGTCTTACCATCTGCCCTGTTGCTATACCTCACCAAACACTGTCATCTGACAGAACAACATAGCCCAAGAACTCTGGGCCTTGTTATCCTCTCAACCCCTTTCTGCACCCTTGGGACTTCTGGTCTTTTCCATCTTTACTGTCTGAACATTCTCTTATATGTTCTCTCTCCCCAATAAAGTGTAGCTTCTTCAAATCAAGGACTGTCTCATTTTTTTCTCTGTGTATCCCCAGTGCTTAGAACAGTGCTTGATACATTGGAAATACTTAATAAATGTTTTTTTCTTTGCTCATTTGTTTGTTCACTTGTGCTCTCTATCCCAAATAGATTTAGTAAAGGATAGGTTCTATAGATTGTCTATCGAAAGGCATGTTACAATATGAGCAATAGATATTCTTTTTTAAAAAAATTGATTTGTTTATTTACTTTTAGTTTACAAGATTCAACTCTACAATCCCTTGAGTTTCAAATTTTCTCCCCTTCCTCTACTCCTCCCCCCACCATGGAGGCATACAATCAAGTCTAGAATCTGCAAATACTTTCACATTGCACATTAGTCTGGTTGTATAGAAGGGTTGTAACCAATTGAGTCAACAATGGGAAAGAAGAAACAAAACCAAACATGGAAAAGAACGATAGCATATAGATTGCTTCAGACTCCATTTAAACTCTGTTCTTTCTAGATCTTTCTCTGAAAGTAGATATCTCCTTCCCTCCTGAGACTTGTAGAGTTGTCTCATAACTGTGCATTGCTGAGAAGAGTCTAGTTTATCAAAGTTGGTTGTCACACATATGATGTGTCTTTGTGTACAAATGTTTCCTGGTTCTGCTCTTCTCACTTAGCGTCAGTGCATATAAGCCTCTTCAGTTGAATATGAAGTCCATCTCCTCCCCATTTCTTATAACACGATAGTATTCCATTACATTCATATGCCACAACTTGTTTAGCCATTCCCCAGTTGATGGGCATCCCCTTAATTTCCAATTTTTTGCCACCACAAAAAGAGCTGCAAAAAGTATTTTTGTACATATAGGTCTTCCTCCTATGAGCTCTTTGGGATACAATTCCAAAAGTGGTATTATTGAGTCAAAGAGTATGCAATTATTTATAGTCCTTTGGGTGTAGTTCCAGATTAATCTCCAGAATGGTTGAATCTTAGCCAATCTGACTGGTGAGATGTGATACCTCAAAGTTGTTTTGATTTGCATTTCTCAAATCAATAGTGATTTAGAGCATTTTTTCATATGCTTATAGATATCTTTAATTTCTACCTCTGAAAATTGCCTGTTCATATCCTTTGACCATTTATCAATTGGGGAATGACTTGTATTCTTATAGATTTTACTTCATTCCCTGTATATTTTAGAAATGAGGCCTTTATCAGAGACACTGATTATAAAAATTCTTTCCCCATTTCCCCCTTCTCTCTTAATCTTGGTTACATTGGCTTTGTTTGTACAGAAACTTTTCAATGTAATGTAATCAAGATTATCCATTTTGCATTTTATAATGCTCTCCAACTCTTCTTTGGTGATT
>CM053587.1:253330271-253344021 GCA_028646515.1 Pseudochirops corinnae
ATTAATAATAATAGCTAGCATTTATATAGCACTTAAAAAGTTTTCAAAGAGCTTTACAGATGTTATCTCATTATTTCATCACAACCACCCTATAAAGTTATTATACCCATTTTACAGATAAGGAAACAGCCATAGACAGGTCATACAGCTAGTAAATGTCTCTATTTACACATAGCTTGTAAAGCTCTCTATTCACTGGGCCATCTCACTGACTCAGTCAGCAATGAGTAGAGCTCTATGATGCTGAAAAACCCTGTCCTTTGAACTTGTCCGTTGTAAAGAATAGGAATGGGAAGTTTGTTTCTGTTGGTGTAGGGTATCCCCAGAAATGGAAACTCCCTCTACCAATGAATGTCAGCACTTTCAATTTATAATCTCAGAGGGTTGCACTAAAGCAGGAGTACCAAATTCAAACAGAAACAAAGACCACTAAACTATGCATAATGATCCCTGCCTATTGACTTAGAAAGCCACATAATAACATTATCAATGTCCTATAGTATTTATATCTATTTTGTCAAATATTTCCTGATTACATTTTAATCTGCTTCTAGGTAAAAGTGTTGCTGGAGGCATTCTGCATGTTGGAAGTTAAGTCATTCTCTCAGCATCATATGTGTGTGGGGGTCAGAGTCAGAACTTGAACTTCTTGGTCCAAAGGTCAGCTCTCTCTTGGCCTCTCATGGCCTCTATTCACAAAACAAACTGTAAATAAAGCATAGCCAGGCTCCTGTAGCATACCTACATTTTTATTTGTGATGCATTCTGTTATAATAGAATTAATTTTACAGTGAAAATGGCTACCTGATACCCAAAGCAAGAAGCAATGAAGAAATTTTAGGATTTTTCTCAACTTTGCAGCATTTTAACACTTGCATGACCCCCTCCCCCAACACACACACATCCCTCTGCAACTTGCAATTTGCATGATATTCTCCACCCCTGCATAAACTGAATATACTTCTCCATAGGGGGTCCAATGGAACCAGCTGCTCCTGTTGCCTCACAGAGAAAAAATGTACACTTGTTAGCAAAGAAGCTATGGAACAGATAAGCTGACTATATTTAGAGCTCAGAAGGAACAGTAGGGACACATAAATTAAAGATAGAAAATGAACATTAAAATGCTCTGAATTAATTATCTCATTCAGGTTATACTCTATTAAATGCATTCAAATGATGCATTTGTGATCCATTTTCAATTCTAATGCAAGTTTTTGCAGAACTGATATTTGGAGATCAGACATGATGGCAGTGGCATAGGTATGGGAAGGGGAGCGTGGGGAGAAGATTTGGAAGGGAAGGAAGGGTGGCACAATATTATTTCTAACCTTTGAGGGATCACTGACTTTGTGCCCTTATTTTTTCTTGTTAAGATTTATCGTTCTTTTCCTCTACCCAAATCCCCTGTTCTTTCCTTCCCTCTTTTTCCTCCGCGGCTGCCCTTCATTACCTGATGCTATTTTCACCTAAAATGCCCCATTGCTGTCCCTCTCTAAACATTCCCACTTTCTGTCTACTCAAATAAAGCAAAGCATGAAAGCAAAAGAACCATAAAGAGTGATAAATGGCTTAAAATTAAAGGTCCTCTCACAGTCATCTTCTGCCACTCTTCTACTTCAAATAACAGTTTTCCAGTCATATCTTATTTTCCAGTTTTCAAAACCCTTTCCTCCTGGAAATACTGTGAGGTATGTGACATATATTTCCATTTATATATGAGAAAAACTGAGGCAGAAAGTGTTACTGCTACTACTACAACCTATGCTACCTTTTCCACGAAGCTTTTCTTGATTCTCCCTAACTATATGTGTGTGTATGTATATATGTGTGTGTGTATGTGTATGTATGTATAGGTATATACATACACATATTTAGGAGGACCCTTCCTCTATAGCTAAAATGTATTTATTTTGTATACATTGTAATATACTTATATATACATGTTTCCCCCATTGGAATGTAAGTTCTTTGAGGGAAGGGACTATTTCCCTGTTGTCTTGTTTTTTCCAGTGACTATCCAGTGCCTGTTATACAGTAGGTGCTTCATAAATGCTTGCTGACTGACCGATGTTATCACTGTGATAGCAGTGGTGGAGCATATTCACAATATTATCAGCCTGGATGGCTAAAGTTATTTCTCAGCTGAACCAATCTCTGTAGCTGTCACCATTTCTTCTTCACAGTTCCTGATGTCATCTGCTGGTCTGGTGATGCCATCAGCCTGAGGGCTGCTGGACTAAGCTGATTGTACCGCATTTCCCTACTCTTCTCTCCCAGCTAGTGCCATCTGTTACTCTACCACAGCTTGGCTGCTCTCCACAGGGCCTCTGCAGTTCTCCGATGTCATCATACAAGATTTAGCTGAATTGAACCTTTCTTTGGCTTTTTCTATTTCCATTTAGGAAGAATTTTGATTCTTTCAGCACATAGGCTCAGTGACTATCTTGGATTTTTGTGATTTTTAAATTCCAGAGGCACAGGCCGACCTGTTCTCAAACTCAGGTTGATGTTTCATTTGAATTCACCTGCCAATAATAAGCAGGAACTTATTAAGTGCTTATCATATCCCAGGATACTAAAAAGAAAGTAAATATAGTCTTCCCTCAAGGAATTTGTAGTCTAATGAGAAAGATAACAGGGAGAGGGGAAGGGGAAGAGAGAGAAAGAGAGAGAGAGAGAGAGAGAGAGAGAGAGAGAGAGAGAGAGAGAGAGGAAGTATTCATTAAGTACTTAGAGATAAGAAAATAAGGTAGTTCCTACTTTCAATGAACTTAAATTCTAATAGATAAAGACAACACATAACAGGGATTCAGGAGAGGAGTGCACCTACTCAGTGGTAAGGCAAGTGCTGGAGAGGTACAGTGGTAAAGAAAGTGAATTGATTTGGAAGGGAGCAGTATGGCTAGGCTCTCAAGAAACAGCAATCCTGGCCCGACTCACCAGGAAAGCAGATCTCAGGGTGAAGTCAGTCCAAGATGGGCAAAGCAGCTGATGGGGAGAGGGGGTAGTATTGAGTGAGGAGCTATGTACATGCACATAGAGTTATACAAGGCATATACAGAGTAGATGGATGGTAACCATAGAGGCTAATGCATTAGTAGCTGAAGGGGATGCAGAAAGGCCTCCTGGAGTTGTTAGAGCTGAGTCTTGGAGGAATTCAGACATACAAAGAGGTAGAAGTCAGAAGGAGACTTCCAGTCATGAGGAAGAGCCATTGCAAAAGTAGAGAGGGGGCAAGATAGAATATTATTTAGGAAGAACAACAAGTAGGCCAGTATAGCTAGACTTTAAAATGCAAGGAAGAGTTCATATGTAAGACAATCAGAAATATAAAAGGATTTGGTTTGTGAAGAGCTTTAAATGCTAAACAGGAGAGTTTGTTCTGGATCTCATAGGCAATAGAGAGCCACTAGAGTTTATTGAGTAGGAAGGTGACATGGATAGACCCATGCTTTAGGCAAATCACGTTGGCGACTGTGAAGGATGGATTGAAATAGGGAGAGGCTTGAGGCAAAGAGACCAAATTAATAGGCAATTACAATAGCCCAGGTAATAGGTGATGAGAGCCTAGACTGGAGCAATAGCTATGAGAATAAAGAGGAGATTTTTTGAGAATGTTGTGGCAATAGAAATGACAAGATTTGGCAACTGATTGTACCTGTGGGAGAAGTGATAGTTAAGAGTTGAAGAAAACATCAAAGTTAGTGCTTTGATATTAATGGGGAAGTTGCAAAGAGGAATAGGGTTGGGGTTGGGAGGGAGGAATGATAACGAGTCCTGTTTTGGATATGTTGAGTTGGAAATGCTTACAGGACATCCAATAAGGAATATCCAGTGTTGGTGATGTAAAGCAGGAGCTCAGAAGAGAGAAAGGGCTGTATATACAGATATAGAAATCACAAGCCTGGCAATGACAGTTGAGCCAATGGGACTTGATGGCAATACCAAAGGGGAAAGAGAGAGAGAGAGAGAGAGGGAGAGGGCAGGAGAGGAGAGGAGATGAGAGGACAACCTGAGGCATACATACAATTAATGGGTGTGATGTGGATAGAGACACAGCAAAGGAAAATGAGAAGGTGCCAGCTATTACTTGATCCCAATCTATTCTTTGAGTTAGGATTAGAAATTTCTTTTCAACCTCCATTATACCAGTTATGGTTAATATAAATCAATCAAGGTCTAAAGGTGCTGGGCAGATCTGGTGATGTTTGATCTAGTTCCTTGTCTAAAACACTTACAACTTGTCTAAAACTAGAGCTTTCAATATGTGCATCTCATCTAGCACTTAGAACAATGTTTTGCATGTCTGTAAGCACTTATTAAATTACTGTTAAATGAATAAATATTAAGGGGACTATACTATGGCAGTGGAAAATTAGTTGGGAAACCAGAAAACCAAGCCCTAGACTCCACTTCACTAAAGGAAGCAAAATGGGACATCATGCATAGACACCACAATGAAGATGGATTATGTTATTTCTAAGAACCCTTCGAGCAATAAAATTTCATGATTCTATGACCTTACTGATATCATAATATACCCAAGAAACGACTGAGAGCCTATCAAACCTCTCTCTCAAGATATTGGAAAGCACTTTGAACTGTTTGGTAAAATAGGGTCCTCGTATGTACATTCAAGCTATTTTTCTTATTATTACTACAAGTAATAACTGTTAGATTTTCTAAAGTGAGACAGATAAATTTTCCTCCGGATATCACTAGAACAAAAAGATAAAATTGATCCGCATTTTCTCCACCTCTTATACCTTTATCTTTAGCATATTTTTGAAATTTTTATGGCCTAGACAAAATCTCTGCTGTTCTTTTTCATCTGCTTGGATGTTCACTCCTAAATTCCCCCTCTGTTTTCCATATCCTTTACTCCATAGCAGACTTTTGTATGCCAGACTCCCATTTTCAGTTCTATAGTTTACCTACCTCTATAAATACCAAAAAGTGCAGCTGAGAAATAAGACTAGCCCTTATAACAAATCATCTCCTTGGATAGCTTACTTCAATTCAGGACTGGCAACACAGGGGACAAATGTATGTGGGGGAGGAAAAGGTGTCAGGATATCACATCACCTTTCTTTAAAGATGGTCTTAACCACACTAAACTAATGGGAAGAACATCATTTCCACTCAGAATTAAACTCCTTTATAGAAATGGTTTCTTGAGCATTAAAATAATTCAATAATTTCTGAAGTGTTTCATATATGTGTGTGTATATATATATGTGTGTATGTGTATAAACATATATATAATTTGTTCTGGTATGTTTTGTAAGTTGTTGTGGAGGACATATATTGGATAAGCTGGGCAAAAATGCTAACTCCCACACCACCATCTTGACCCCATCCATATAGTAGCCTCTTAATAAATGCTTATTGACTGACAATCTATTAGATGATTTTTATAATATCATTACATGTAACTGCAAAAAGCCTGCAGCGCTCTAAATGTCCAACAAATAGAGGAATAGTTCAGTGAACTGTGATTCACTAGTGTAATTAAATGCTATAATGCAATTAGAGTCAAAAAATGCAAGTACAAAGAAATCTGGTAATATCTTTATAAAATAATGTCAAGCTTGTATTTTTTTTTTAATTCAGAACCAAAAGAATAGAGGATACATATTTATTACAACCATAATAGAGGCAAAGTGAATGGCAATGAAAAAGGAATTCTGATAGGGACTGAAAAGTAATGATTGTAAGGTTATGATACTCTATGAATTGACATTAATTAATTTAGATGTAAACAGTTACTAAGCAAATTTAGCTGGTTATATTGATTCTAATATTGCTCTTAATAAAACATTTCATTAAAAATAAACCTCTGAGTTCTTTTCGTTTAGAAAAAAAATCAATAAAAATTAATTCACAAAGCACCCCTACTCTGAGATCAAGAGAAAACTAAAGGTACTTCTTCCTGTTGTCCTAATGATTCTCAAAGGAACTTTTTTGGTCTATCAGATAATTTTTTTTTTTTTGGAGAAGGGAAGGCAGGGCAATTGACTTGCCCAAGGTCACATGGCTAGTAAATATTAAGGGTGTGAGGGCAGATTTGAACTGAGGTCCTCCTGACTCCAGGGCCAGTGCTCTATTCTATCAGATAATTAAAGAAATTGTTACTCAGCCTACAACAGCAACAGGGTCATTTTTCAAATACTTAAAGACAGCTATCCTTTCCACTCCCCCTGCCCCCTCACACACATACTCCCTCCCCTGAGTCTTCTCTTTTCCAGGCTTTAAATATGCATTTCTTTCAAGTGATCCTCATGTAGTGTGGACTCAAGGTCCTCCGGCATTCTGATTTTTCTCCCTCTTAAGTTTTCTCCGTTTTATCACTATTTTTCTTAAACTGTGGTACCCACAATCAAACACAGTATTTCAGGGTCTGACTAGAGTGAGTACATCATTGCTTTTTTTGTTTTTGTTGTTTGGCTGCCTTGTCACTGAACTGACTCAAAATCCTCTACGTACAACTCCCAGATTTCTTAAAAATAAACTTTTGTCTTACTATGCCTCTCCTACTTCTGCAAGTCACGTGTCATAACAGCCTCCTTTCAAATTCCACTTGATAAGATTCAGTCCAGGTTCTGATCTGTCAAGATCTTTTTGGATCCTGATTCTGTCTTTCAATGACTTCTATCCCCCACCTCCAACTTTGTGTCATCTGTATTTGTAAAGCATGCCATCTATAACTCCATCCAAGTCACTGATAAAACATGTGAAACAACCCCCAGACCAGTGGTTCTCAATCTTCCTAATGCTGCGATCCTTTAATACTCATATGTGGGCATATCTGCATGTGGGCAGACCCGCCTGGAGACGGAAAAAGGAAATATGTGTTTTCCGATAGTCTTAGGTGACCTCTGTGACCTCTGTGACCCCAAAGGGGTTGCAACCCACAGTTTGAGAACCACTGCCCCAGACAGATCCCTTGGGGCACTGAATGTGACAGGGAGGAAGAAGACTAAGCATGCTTCGGGAGTACTGAGTCTCAATAAATCTTAACCACATGGTAACTCCATTGTGAAAGAAAGCTATACAATCAAATTCTCTCAAACAATTTATCATCAGGTTCTTTTGAATCTTCAGTTTGTGCCTCAACTCAAATGAACAACTTTCCTATAGGTCCCTGCCAAGGGACATGCTGCAAGGCAAAGGAAGAAGATCACCAAAGCTCTGAAGGGTTTTCTTGTTGTTGTTGTTATCATTAGGCTTACAGGAAATTTTGGCCTAGAGAGATTTAAATAGTAGCTTCACCTCCATTGGTTCTGCAGCTAGGCAGATACCAAACATCTAAACCCAAGGTTCTCTAGTACTAAGAATGATTACTATGTCAACACCTCATCAAAAAGGGTAAAACTAGTCTGATTTATAGTTTAAACCTATAGATGAATCTATGAAATACATGTACTTAAAACCAAATTATGAGTTCTTAAGATTGAAAGGACATTTTTCAGATTTTATTGGATATAACCTATCTAATATCCTTATATTTTCATCACGTTGAAAAAGAAGAATTCCCCTCATTTTTGCCGAAAATGGAATATATTCTTCCAGGATTAAAGAGGATACATTCCAGGAAGTCTCTGAAAGATGGGAATGAGCTGACAGGGGTTGTGATGAATAAGTGGAAAGGACATAGCATGTTGCAGTGGAAAGAATATTGGAAATGGAGTCAAAGGACCTCAGTTCAAATTCTGAGTGCCACTTATTGCTTATAGGACCCTGGATAAGTAATTTAGTATCTCTGAAATGAGGAGGTTGGACCAAATGACCAACTGAGTTCAGTTCCCAACTCAGCCACTTACTGGTTGAGTGACCTTGGGTAAGTCATTGCAGCCCTTAGTGTCTCTGCTTCTACATATACACAAAAGAAGATATGAGCCAAGAGACATTAATTTCTGTTAAAACTCTGTGACAAATCATAAGACCTTTGGAAATCACCCTGTTTATTGCTTACCCCAGGTAGTTTGGGTATTATTTTCATCCCCATTTTACAATGAATGAATGAAAGCACTTGGAAAATTAAGTGGGTCCAAGGTCACACAGGGAGTAAATTGTGGTATGAGGACCAAAATATGGGCTTCCCTACCTCTCAACAAAGCATTCTTTCTTAACAATTACAATAAAGCATTATTTATAACCAAGACTTCTCAAAGTCCTAATTTGTCGCTCAAAGCACTGTTAAGGATACAACAGCAGTACTTCGTTGATTTGGGCATTTAAATTCTCCAAAGCATAGTAGTAGAAGAAATATTTTCTTCAGGGCATCATCACATAACAGCTGTTCTCCATAATAACTTTCTGATTTTGAAGAAAGGGGTTCCCAGAGAGGTTAAATAATTTATCCAAGGTCACATGTAGAATTAAAGAACAAAATAGAGAAACCAGAAATATGACTTATGAAAAAAGAGGTGAGAAAAACCTATTTCATTGAAAACATTATAAAATGAAATAACTAGTTTTATCTAAATATTTGAAAATCATTTTTAAGATTGGAAGAAAAAGTAGCAATATCTTTTTTAAACAGAAATTTTTTAATCAACCAAACAGATGAAACCACTGGATATAAAATAAGTTGGTTTGATTTCCACAAAGATAAAGGATTTGCACAATGAAAATCTTTTAAAGTTAAAAAAAAAGACTGAGAAAAGTATTTGTAGTACATATATATCAAATAATGATATCTGCAAGGAACTTATACACACTTGCCAATGGAACATCAATCAAAAGATATAAATAAATTATTTTTGAAAGCAATCTGAGATCTCGGGGCAGCGAGGTGGCACAGTAGATAGAACACTGGCTCTGGAGTCTGGAGGCACTGAGTTCAAATCCAGCCTCAGACACTTGATACTAGATGTGTGACCCTAGGCAAGTCATTTAATCCCTATTGCCTCAAAAAAAAAAAATCAAAAAAAGAGATCTGAGATCTCTTTAACTTCTAAATCTTTGCCCTATGATCCCAAGCGCTATCAATATAGATTGAAACTTAATAGTGATATCATTGTCAAATGGTAAGAATATGTTACCAGTTAAAGCTAGTCTATACTCATTAGGCCCAGTCCCTTAGGAAAGGCATGTGTAAATGGATGCATTCAGATCAGTTGGGGGTTGATACTGTGATAGCCTGAGGATGGATCACTGAGACTCTGGACAGAATATGGGGCCAAAGAAAAGTCAAGGAACTGGGGTCAGCAAGAGGAAGTAATGGGAGCAAAAAAACCAGATGAGGTTGGGGAAACTGATAGATAAGGACCTGTCCTAGGCAGTTAGTAAAGTATGCCGAGTGATATGTGGTCAGTGGGTAAAGTTGCTGAAGTTTGAGAAGTCAAGAGATGGTAAAGGTGGATACTGGGTCAATATCAGAAAGAGTAGCCAAATTCTTAATCAGAATGTGAGTTTTGTCTTCAAAAGCATCCAAATGAAAGGGACTCTATTGGCCACCAAGATAGGCTCACTGTCCCTGTACCTTGTGAAGGAAGGTTCATTTCTGCTAGATTTGTCTCTGGAGCACTGGGACCTTGGTATTAAATATTTATGTAGAAGGAAATTCTCTAACCTGCTACGGTAGACCTCACTTCCCAGATTATATAAGCACCTTGAGCTGCAAGTGGCCTTAGATGTTAAAGTCCAACCTTCTCATTTTATAGATGAGGAAACATATCTAGAGAGGATAAGTAACTTGCTCAAAGTCACAGAGGTAACAAAATGGCAGAGCCACTATTTCAATTCAGGTTCTCTAACTATAAATCCAGTGCTCTGTCCAACTTAAATCCATCCTGCTATCATTTAAGATAATTGCTTTTTATTCCAGTCAGAAATAGAGCACAGTGAGTCATCATGTTCCTAAATTTACTCCTTGTTTTTGTTTTTTTTCCTTCACATTAAAATAAATCTCAGTTCTTTTAACTTATCATTACACATTTTATTTGCCAATTTTTGAATCACTGTTATGATTCATTTGTAAATATCGATGTCTCTCCTCTAAAGCCAGATAACTTCAGATGTTGTCATGTGAAGGCTTCAAGTATAACTCAAAATTCTGATTTATTTCTTTTTGCACTTGGTGAACAAATAAATACTCCCTTGGTTTGTTACAACAGACAGAAGATGAGGAAGCCTCTTCCCAACAGCAGCTCTGTCAAGGGTGTATCAACAACAAACATGGACTTTCTGGCTATAGAAAATAGGAGTGACTGAAAATAATAGCTTTCTCTTGGGCTTTTAAAGAAGACATTAAATACACTTTCACCAAAGAAAACTTTAGTAGTGTCTGTATCCAAAATGAAAACCAAAACTTTATGGTAGAAAATAAATATTTTAACCAACCAAGAGTTAAAATTAAGCCTTGGCAATTTGATATTTTGAGGAACTAATAACCTTGGCTACTCAGCTCCCTTCAGAGAAGTTGTGAAAATTAATTGAACCTCAATTTAGAAATCATGTTTTGACACCTGTCATAAAAAGATATAGAAAGCAATACAAGGAAGTTTGGTGTTCAGTTTTGCCTTAAATGTTACTCAGCTGTGGAATCCTCAGCTTGTCTCAGCTTCTGTTTCCTTATCTCTAAAGTGGAGGCAGTACTAACTTTTCACAAGGTTGTGGTGAAGCTCAAATAAAGAGAATCTATGCAAAGCACTTTGCAAATTAGATTAGTATATAAATACTAGCTATTATCAACACAATTAAAAACTCTTTAATTAATGGCAAGTCTGTTTCATGTCATAGATCTAAGAAGACTGGAGAATTTTAGGAAAGTACTCTTACAGCCAAAAATGCTGATTTAGGAGTATCTCCTACCCATTCTTTTACTGTCTTCAAGTAGGAAGAGTCAAGTTGCTGTTTCATTTTACAAAGCTCTAGGAACCTCCAGGCTCTCTTTGCAAAGTAACAGCAGGTGTATCTTGACAGAAGTTTTGTGTTCACAGATAATAAGGACTTGAGGTCTCTTATGGATTTTTCAAAGGCCTATTTATGAATTTTTTTCTGAAATGAACTGTGGCTACTAAGATGTGCAGTGTTAATCCATTCCATTTCAGTTCTTTGCAAATTCTTCTCTAGCTGATTGAAAAGACCAAAGAGATCCAAATAATAATGGATGCAACACCCAAGTACCACTCTAATATATGGCTCCCTATTAGAAAATCCTAGGTCAGTGGTACTCAAGGGATAATTATCTATATCAGTGGTGCTCAACCTTCCTAATGCCGCAACCCTTTAATACTCATATGTGGGTGTAACTGCATGTGGGTGGACCCGCCTGGAGAGACAGAGGAGCGATGTCTCGGTTCCTAAGACCATTGGAAATATGTGTTTTCCTGTGACCCCTGTGAAAGGATTGTTTGACCCCCAAAGAGGTCGCGACCCACAGGTTGGGAACCACTGATCTATATCAATCCACAATTCACAAGTCATTTCCAAAGCCCCCTGACCAAACATGATATGGTCTCCCTGACCATAAAACTCATGATATTGTAGTAGAGGACATTTATTTATATAACACTTGCATTGGGTGTCCATTATGTTGTACCTCAGATCTCCTGCATGGGAGCGTGATTGTCACTGGCTCATTCTCTCCAATCTGCCCTCACACAGTCAGTTCTAGGTTTTTAGAGAAAGACCACCATCACCTTTCCCTCAGGGTCTTGGGGGTAGTTCTAATGTATCTATAGTTACCACTTAAATTCTTAAAGAAAAAATATCTTATATTTAAAACAAAATTCAGGACAAATGACATGATAAACTTTTGCTACGTATAAGAACATTCTCCCACAGATTCCATCACTATATAGATCAGGAACATATTTCCATGATTGCATCCCAACTAGAATGCAGCTAGGTGGTATAGTGAGCATTGGGCCTGGAGCCATGAAGACCTGAGTTCAAATTGGCCTCAAATACTTAGTAGTGGTGTGACCCTGGGCAAATTTTTTAGTTTCTGTTTGCCTCAATTTCCTCAACTGTAAAATGGGAGGAATAACAACACCTACCTCACAGGTTGTGGTGAGCATCAGATGAGATGTCTGTAAAAGGCACTTAATACAGTGACCAGCGCGTAGCAGGAGCTTGCCTCCCCTCCTCTTTCTCTCCTCCTCTGAAACTTGCTGCTTTAGGGTGTAGCTGTTGATATCACCTGCGAGGCTCTTTTCTCCTTTGAGCTGCTATTCGCTGCTAGTGTCTCCTGTTGCTTTTCTGTCACATTGCTATTTCTGGGGACCTTCTCCCTCCCACAGGCATACGTACAGCCTATTTTTTGAATCACCTCAAGGCCTTAGGACTTGTTTTCAGCAGTAAAAGCCCTTAACTCAAGTCTGTTCATTTGTGTTAACTCACTCACTACTTCCCACTTACCCACACAGTGTAGACTTCCTAGGCCCACTTGATACATGGACTGCACTCAATGCATTCCTTTCAATTCCCATCATGCCCCTGGCTGCTAACATCAGGGCCATGAAAACTGCCCTTGAGTTTCACTTAGTGAAGCAGGGGTAGAGCACGTGGCATTTGTCATTCCTCCGTTTGCATTCAATTCTTGGCTTTCCATGTGGATGGTGGAAACTTTGGGAAAATATGAGACTGAAAAATATTAAAATGATAGTAGCTATTGGTGAATAATTGATCTGCAAGCTCTAGCAGAGGACTATGAGAACCCTGGGGAGGATTTGCAGTTGCATGCAGGGGCATGGTACCATCAGAATCCTTGGAATCTTTGTAAAGTAGATGAAATTTTTCTTTCACACTCTCATACCTCTATTTTTTTTAGCCTCTTTCCTACTTCCTGACACAGTCCCTTTCCTCTCATTTCCAGATGTTCACTGACCTCTGCCTCTTCATCCTCTCTCCCTACCTTTACTCCATCAAGACCTGTCACCCAAAATCCAATTACTCATCTCCTTTTCCCCTCCCTACCAAAAAAAAATCTTTCTTCCCTGAATTTTGAAAAGACACCTAGATGTCAGTAACTTTATAATTAATGAGTTCACTTGAAAGTACAAAGAAGTAAGAGGCTATCCTTCTTTGGTGATATTTGCATTTAAAAATCAATCTGTAAGCATTTATTTAGAGCCAAATATGTGCCAATCTGGGCAGCTAGGTGGCACAATGGATAGAGTGCCTGGCCTGGAGTCTGAAGATCTGAGTTCAAATCTGGCCTCAGATGCTTACTAGCTGTGTGACCCCGGGCAAATCACTTATCCCTGTTTGCCACAGTTTCTTCATTTATAAAATGAGCTGAAGAAGGAAACGGAAAACCACTCCAGTATCTTTGCCAAGAAAATCTCAAATGGGGTCACAAAGAGTCAGAACTGACTGACTGAACAAGACGTACCAGTCATTGCATAGGTACTAATTGTGCAAAGTTGAAAAATTTAAAATTCTCTACTTACGTTCTATTTTAAATAAAAGGCTTGATTACTCAAATCAGACTCTTAATCCTTAGAGCAGGGCTTTCTTGCTGCCACTTAACTTTTCCTTGTCTGCTCTTACCCCTATCCCTTAACACTCCCATAGTACAATGGTCAGGGAGCAACTTGGCACCCACCCCACTGCCAATTGCTATACTAAGCACTTAACATGAGACTATTGACTGAGGGCTCAGGTTATCTGAAAAAGAAAAGGGTAGGAACAACTACAGGGAAGGGAATAAGACTAGATTTTACAAATTTAGCCATGAAACTCTGGAAGATAATATATAGAGTTCTCTGAATACATCCTGTTCCCACCCTCTGTT
>CM053587.1:253350588-253387784 GCA_028646515.1 Pseudochirops corinnae
GAGATTCTGGCCTGCTCAAAGCAAAAAGAGTTCGCAGCCGCAGCCACTGCCTCTGACACAGCTTCCAGTCCGCACCGCACGGAGACTAGCTTGGTTCCGGCGTTCTCTTGCTCCACCCCTTCCTGCTACATCAGCAAGCTCAAGGGGCATGGAAGATCTTCAAATCCCAGTACTGTTACAGGTAGTAGCTAAAAATAATTAATAGCTAGCAATTAAGTAGCACTTTAAGGTTTACAAAGCACTTTAAAAATATTTTATTTTTACCCTCACAACCCCTTGAGGTGGTGTTTATAATCAATATTTTGCAGATGAAAGAACTGAGGCAGACAAGCTTAAGTGGCTTGCTCAGTGTCTCAGTCAGGAAGTGCCTGAAGGAAATATCCGAACTTGGGTTTTCCCAACTCCAAGCCCAGGGTTCTATCTGCTGTACCATCTAGTTGCCTGACTAGTTCAATGTAATCATTTTGAGCCATAGTTTCTTGATCCGTAAAATGGAGCTACCACCTGTAAGACCTACCAAAACTCCCCTTTTCAAGGTTGATTTCTAGAGTTAAATCCAATGGTCTTCTTACAATCTTCATTTTTCTTGACTTCTCTATAGCCTTTGATACTGTCAACCACCCTCTTCTTGATAGTTTCTTCTCTTTAAGCTTTTAGGACACTGTAACAATAATGCAGTACTCACAACACCCACAGTGGTTATGAATATGCTAATATAGTTGTGAATCACAAAATGTAGCAGACTCTCCACATGGAGGGCAGAACCAAAGCCTTTATTCGAATATCAGAAAACCGAGTCCCAGAACCAGAAAGCCAGAGTCATTACAGTAGTCATGAAGTTGATACACTTGGCTAATGCAGTGAACACCCACATTCCCAAGCCTTCACAATAGAACATGCTCCCTCAAGCACGGATCCTTCTCTCACTCATGGTAGCTCCTCAGCCTGGTTCTCGGAAGTTCTCAGCAAAAGTTGCAGAAGGAGAGTCTTAGCAAAAAGTTCCCAGAAGGAGGGTTTTGGCAAAAGTGCAGAAGGAGGGTATCAGCAAAAAGTTGCAGCCTCCAGGTGCTTACTGAGAGAAAATCTGACTGTCCTGGTGGTTCTCTTCCTTATATACAGCATAGCTCCTCCCTGTTCTGCCCCTTCTTGTTAAGATGTTAACTACTTCCAAGATGTTAACTACTTCTGTGTTAATTAAATAGCTTAAACAAGGTGTTAACTTGAAATAAGGTGCTAAGTGCCTGCTTACTTGCCAATAAAAAGGGACATGGAAGATCTTCAGATTCCATTAACATTACAGACACTCCTCTAACCTCATTCTCTTCTTTCCTATCTTACTGCTCCTTCTCAGTCTCCTTTGCTGGATCTTCATCTAGGTCATGACCTCTACTGTGGGGATCTCACTGAGTTCAGTCCTGGCCCTCTTCTTTTCTCCCTCTACTGTTTCAGTTATTAATCTCATTAGCTCTCACAGAATCAATTCTCATCTTTATGCTGATGATTCCCAAACCTACTTATCCTCTCTGATGACCTCAAGACTTGCATCTCCAACTGCCTATTACACATCTTGAGCTGGATATCCTGTAAACATATTAAAATCAACATGTTGAAAATTGAACTCCTCTTTCCTCCCAAACTCTATTTCAAGTTTCCCTATTACTTTTGAGGGCACTGGCATCCTTCCTGTCCCCCAGGTTTGTAATGTAGGTGCCATTTTTAGCTCTTCATTATCTCTCATGCCCCATATCTAATCTGTGGCCAAAGACTATTCAGTTCACCCTTGCAACCTCTATCAAATATGCCTCCTTATCTCTGATATTGCCACCATACCTCACACCTGTACCATTGCAATAGCTGCTGGTTGATCAATATGTCAATCCCACTCTACTCAGTCACCAGAGACTTTCTTAAAGTGTAAGTTCGATCACATTGCTGCCTCCCACCCCGGCTCCCAAGACAACAAAGTCCAGTGGCTCCCAGTCATCTCCAGGATCAAATACAAAATCTTGTAGCATTTATAGCTATTTATAACTTAAGCCCCCTTCCTCCAACTTTCTAGTTTTCTTAAACCCTACAACCACATACTTTTCAACCCAGTGATGCTAGTCTCCTGTTTCATGAACAAAACACTCCATCTCTTGACTCCTGGCATTTTGATGTACTAGTTATATGTATATGTGTCTGTAGTATTGCTGACTTAAGGTCAACGTATCAGTCATTTCCAGAGGAAAGGGAACAACAATCTATGTCCTTCCCACTACAGAGTGAACCCTTCCTTGTAACAAAGAATAACTAAGGAAAAAAATATGATATAGTTTTCACATCTAACAAGGTGAACATTCCACAATAAAAACACTGACTCTGATTTGAGGTGGAAGATATGTTTTATAATCTGTTCTCTGAGAGGTGGTTCAGTGGTTTCTCAAGTACACAGAGTTCCACTTCCTTTTAGTGCTCTTCATTTATGTTGTAGTAACTGGCATTTCATACTTTTGTCTCTATTTCTTCCCCTCTGTATTGGTTTCTACCATTTTCCTCTGAATTTTTCATACCCATGGTTACTTACTACACAATAATATTTCATTACACTCAGCATATACTGTTGGTCATGATGGAAATTGGTACATTTTTCCTTTGAAAAGTTTTCTGGCAACACCCAGTGAGAGCCACAAATCTTCTGATATTTTTGACCTGGCAATTTAATTATTTGCAATATATATCAGTGAAACAAATTAGAATAAAGAATGTTTAATAACCTAAGTTTCTATCTGTAGAACAGCCAAAAAACAGGAAACAAATTAAGTGGTCAGTAGCTGAGGAGCCAAAAAGACTGTTACATCAATGCAATGGAATCACCATATATCACAACAGAGAGAAAATAGAAAATAAAAATGTTAAGAACTATATGAAATAATGCAAACTAAAAAGTGGAAATAACAAATGTACAACTTGAAACTCATAAGTAAATGTACATACATAACAACTGGAAAGGGGTACTGTGAATTACTGATAAATTTCCATCAATGTTTTTACTTGTTCTTACTGTAAGGAATATTAAAACAAGCTACGATTCATTTAGCATTTGCTTGTAATAGTGTATGAAGCAAACTAGAAAAGATAAGCTCTTCAAGAAAAAAAAAAGTATCTTCTTGTTGCAAGAAATTGGGAAGGAATCAAAGCCAAGTGATAAATACAGTTAAGCTGTTGTTAGTTCATGTCTTTGTTTAAATCTTAAAATTATGAAATAGTTCCTAAATGGAGAGAATTGCAAAAACGAGAACTGAGAAAATAAGAAAGGCAGTATCTGAATCTGGCTTGTTCTGAAATTCTTCTTTTGAAAACTAATTTCTCTTATAGGTATAATGTTATGCAAAGAATCAAGACCAAAACAGACTTACTACCTCGGGAAACCATTAAAAATTGTTTAATAATCCATTGTTCCTTAATGATTTGCATTTCCCTGAGATGAGCAATGTCCTATGTCCTCAAAATGACATAAGTCATGCCATGTCCACAATGATGGCTCAATTAACACATCCCTCAGGAGTAAAGCACCTAAGAAAATTAACTATGTTTAAAAAAAAATACAACTTAAATCCTGCATACATTAGAAGCAGAATAGTTGATATGTTTCAATAACAATGTATATAACAGCTGTTGGGTGGGAAGTTTTCTTCCATACCTTTGATTCATCCATATGAATGGTAAACAGGGAATGAGGAGATTGTGAAATCAGATGCTTGTCTTTAGTGTCTCCAACTCTCATTTTCTCAAATCCTTTTTCTTTGTTCTTTCTGGTGCCTAGAATCTGTATGCTAAAATGATCTACCTCTAAGACTGGAAAGAATTAGATAGTTTATCCCCCCTCAGTATGACCAAATCAAAGCATCTTATTGGAATGATTTATTGTCACTGATGTTTCGTATTACTGTGCATATCCTATCCTTAATATTGTGGAGATCCACTACTCATCCACCATCTATGGTATACTTACTAAGACTGAGCCCTGAGGTTTCTTTTGAGGTCCCAGGATATATACTGATCAACCTATAAACTTTCACCTGGTCTACCTGACAGAGACAGCTTTCTGGGATTAGGACTGCAATTTCTAACCAGGGAATGAGAGTGAAAATGACTAGGTCATAAGGGTATTAAATATATAATTGTGATCTCATGTGTATTGTTGCCCTTATAAACTAATCTAATTATGTGCATCCATACCACTAATAGCTCATATTTCTACAAGCACATTAAGATTTACAAAGCACTTTCCTCACAACTCTGTGAGTAGGTTATAAAAGTTATTATTATTACCTTTTACATCTGAAGAAACTGAGGTGAATGTCAAGTGATTTGCTCATGATCACAAACCTAGCAAGTTTCAGAACCAATAATGAAAGTCTCATGATTCCAACTCTAGGACTTTCTACTGCACTACACACACACACACTGACCTTTGCTTTTATCTCTAGAAACAGGTATGAACTGAAGGACCAATATGGAAAGATGGAAAGTATAAAACTGACAGTCCCCTCCCCATGGCTAACAGCAAGATAATTCAGTACATGATATAAAACATAAGGAAACAAGCCAAATCCAGCTATTCACAAAATATAAAACCAAAAAAGGGCATTTATATGTATTTGAATACAAATGATTAATAGCTAAGGCAGCCTTGTATAATTAAGAATGACTAAAAAACTGGGACTACAAAATTAGTTCTTTCAGGATTCTTCTCCTTTATATACATTTATACACATATATGTGTGTGTGTGTGTGTGTGTGCGCATTTATATATCTACAGGAGAGATCACACAAGCAGCTACTCAGTAAGGACCACAAGCAATGTTTGAATTTTTCATTGTATATTAGTGTAAGCCAACTAGCACACTGGCCTCCACACTCCATGGCTTTACACACACACATGAACAATTTCTTTGTTCATCTCTCCCCTGACTATAAAAAATGTCACTTCTTCACAGGCAGATTTTCAAATAAAAAGAGTCAGAGATCAGTTCTTTTAGGCCCAACTTCTAAATTCCCATTGGACCTGCCATAAGCACTCAATGTCAGCAAGTCTTATTTTCACTGCTGGCATTGTTGATTACTAAAAATGTTCAAATATGGGTTCAGTTGAATAAAAATTAAAAGTTTTACACCTGTAACACTTCCAACAATTATAAATGATCAGAAATGTCACTTAAAAGGTATAACCATGCTCCAGATGTACTTGATTTAAAGATAATTATGCTGATTGTAAATCAGCAGACACACAGTTCAAGATTTTAAAGTACTCTCTCAAAAGGAATGGGAGAACTGTCACATGAACTGAAAAGGCTGGAGAGCTATAGTCTGTCTTGTCAGATTGGAAGGAGATGACCAGTTATTTCAAAGTCTATCCCTCTTTCCTCCCAAATTATGAGATTTGCCCAAATGTTTACCAAACTTAACAACTTAATTGATAGTATGTAGTGCTAATCTCACTAATGGCAAATTTCAAGTACAATAAGCAATTTTCATAGTGTTTATATTGGTAGGCCATGTTGAACAGAAGTTTGGGGGTTCCTGTCCCCAGAACTAAGAAATGGCAAATCTGTTGTTCAGTCTAGGGGCTTAAGGTCCATCTAGTCTGCTAGCATAATTAAAATGAAACTAAGGAATAGGGTCTAGTAATGTCAAAATTCCTGCCTTTATTCATGCAATGGAAAATGAAAAATGCTCATTTTGTAATAGAAGTCAATCTTAAATTCATTAAAACCTTCAATGAAATCTCACTCTTTACTTGTTTTACAGGCTCAAGTGTAATGATTTCCATCAAATTTCTGTACTACCAAAGGGGAACAGAGAGGTAACAGGAGAGATGCAATATTGGGTGTGAGTAGGTAGCAGCATCTTAAAAATGAAGATCACCAGAGAAAAGTAAGACCAGAAGAAGGGGTGGGCAAGCCCAAAGGATGATCATTGGATAGTCAGTATGTGCCCATTACTCACATAATATCAAGAGATATATAGAGGAAGGCTCTCAGATACCCACAAATAATTATTAAAGAAGTCATGGGAGTGGAAGCCAGCATGATGTAATTTGCTTACACCAACTCTAAACAAAGAAAAATTTAAATTTTAAATTAAACATTTAATTCATTTAGTAGCTTGAATTCCTTAGTAGTTTGTCCTCCATCTGCTCAGTGGTTCTCAACCTTCCTAATGCCATGACCCTTTAATACTTGTATGTGGGTGTATCTGCATGTGGGCGGACCCACCTGGAGACAGATAGAGGAGCAGTGTCTCACTTCCTAAGACCACCAGAAATGTGTTTTCTGATGGTCTTAGACAACCCCATTTGATCCCAGGGTTTGACCCACAAGTTAAGAACTGGTAATACATTAACAAGGGAAACTTAAGGTTTAGATAAAAAACTGAAGATACTTTCAAAATGTCTAGAGAAATCAAAGAATGGTCTTGAGCACATCAGTTAGACCCCTTGTGGTAAACTCTTCAGATGACATGGAAGTGACATAGAGAAGAGACAGATATGGATGGGGAGTGATATATATCATTGGAAGGGACTCCTGAATTAATGAGATCATAGATCCATTTATGTGTTTGAGTATCTGTTTTTCTCTGAAATGCTGTTAGGAGACAATTTTTTTTTAATACACAGATAAGATATAAAATAAATGGTATTTGTCATTATTTAAGGTTTGAGTTTTCAAGGCTAGCATTTTACAAGCTGATATTTTCTTTTAGCTATATTACTGCAGTTTGGGCAATTAACTCCCAAAGAGCGCATGAGAATATGTCATTCAGACAGCTGCGCTTCTTACAGATGTAACTAAGAAAAAGGTAAACAAATTTGAGCACTCAAAAATGTTAAGTACAAATTACAAACATTTAGGTGCAACTGGGTATTTTCCTTACTAATCTTTGATTTACAAATTAATCTTTAGCCTGCATTTGTTTTCCCTTAGGTATAAATAGAACTAATAGGAAATTATTCTTGATGCCATTATTCAGATTCTAATTTGCTTTATCCACGTATAAAAAGTCAAAGTTTTTGCTGGCAAAAGAGGCACACAGGAAAGAGTGATGGGCCTGGAACACCTGAGTTCATATCTAGTCTTGGACATTTACTAGTTGTATGACCCTAGGCAAGCCACTTAACCTCAGCTAGCCTAAGTTTCCTCAACTGTAAACTAGGAATAATACCACCAATCTCCCAGGGCTATTGAGTTTCAAATGAGATACTTTAAAGTTCTTAGGACAGTGTGTGGCATATACTAGTTGCTTAATAAATGCGTAATTCTTCCCTTACTCCTAGATATCCCATTTGTCCTATTACAACCCTTGAAGCCTTTCTTCTGACATCTACTTCATCTTAAACTTTTCATCTTGAAAGAAAAGACCTGACAACTTCCTACTTAAATCCTATGGAAGCAAAGACTTCCTTACTTCCTTTACCTAAGCTTCTTTCTTTCCTCTTTGACTAGCAGAGAAAGCAGTGGGGTGGGTGGGGATTAAGCATGCAGAGGGTAGTCTACTTAAAACCCATGTCTTTTTTCCGATCAAATATAATATTCTCAGGTACTTTACTAATTTGTCACAAACTGTAATTTTTAAGACATTTTTAAAGAGGCTAAAAAAAGTTTTAATGTGGACATAAAGTAATCTGTTATCACAAAAGCAGTGTTGTATTAGCAGTACCTTATGCAATCCTTTTAGTGTTTTGTGACAAATGTACACCATACAATCATCTAGTGTTTCCCTTCTGTCACTTATTTGGTGTGTTCATGAAACCAGAGAGCGGAATAGGAATAGCAAGTGATGAGCATAGTTAAGAGTCCAGGGTTTGAGTTCTAGCTCCACACTTACCAGTCATGTGACTTTAAGCCTCAGTTTCCACATCTGGAAATGGAGATAATAATATCTACATTATCTACCAATAGTGTGGATATTGAGCTAATCTGATTATACCCACTGTGAAGGTACTGGCACTTTCCTGTGGTAGTTATTTTTAGTCACGTTGACTCTTCATGACTCCAGTGGGGTTTCTTTGGCAAAGATATTGGAGTGGATCGTCATTTCCTTCTCTAGGAGCCTCATTTTATAGTTGAGGAAACAGAGGTTAAGTAACTTGCAACTAGTAAGTATCTCAGGCTGGATTTGAACTCAGGTTATCCTGGCTCCAGGCCCAGTACTCTATTCACTGTGTCATCTAGCTTTAAATGTGAGTTATTATTATTATTATTTTATGAATAACATGGGTTTTCTTTTAAAAGTTTACAATTAGTTTCTAGTTTGCCTTAGCATAGAAGGAGACAGAGCTTACAAAGTAATATAACATCTAGTATTGAAAGTGAAGGAACAAAATAAAATGCTTATTTATTAAATAAGTTGTCCATGAATTTGATATACGGTAAAGGAAATACACCCAGACATACATACAGCCACACATATTTCCCTGCATTATTTGGCTATATTGTTAATGACTTAATAATTGTAAGAGGCAGGCCCCTACACACTGGATAACTGGATTAAGCAAACTACTGACCTTTATTCATGAGGTGACTCAACTCTTTTTAGTTATCATATTCTTTTTTTAATCAGAAATGTCAGGGAGAACAGTTGAAAGTTGAAATGAAGAATTTATTATGTTCAATTGTTACAGTAATCATTCTCTCATTTAAGAAGATGACAGTTCATTTTTTCATGCTATTATGCAATCATAAAATTTAAGGATCAGATCTATTAATATGATTTTTAAAAATTTTTAATATTTATTGATGTTTTGGTTTTTCATCACCTTTCTAATATCCCTCTCCCCTCTCCTACACACAGCTAAGCCTTGTAACAAAGGATAAAATGGAGGGGAAAAATAAAGCTGTTCAACAAATCAATTAACATATCAACCATGTCTGAGTATATGTATTATTTCATGCCCATAGTGTACCACTTCTGCAAAGAAGGAAGAAAGGTAGGGAAGGAGGCATATTTTCACATTTCTTCTTTAGGATCAAGTTTGGTAATTGCAATTACACAGCATTGTTTCTTTTTTATTCATGCTCTTTCCATTCACACTTTAGTAGTTATTGTGTATACACTGTTTTCCTGGTTCTGCTCACTTCCTTTTGCATCAGTCTTTCCATGCTTCTTTGAATTCTTCACATTCATCACTTCTTATGGTACAGTAATATTTCATTATTTGACTATACCACAAGTTGTATAGCCTTTTCCAATTTGTTTCTTTATCTTTACTTCAGCAAAATGTGTTCCTATAAATACTTTGGTGTATATAGGACCTTCTTTTCTGCCTCTGACCTCCTTGGGGTATATGTAAAAACACACAAACACATAGAGTTGTGTATTGACTCATCATTTGTGGGATCTTTCTGTCAAAAGATGTAAAGATTTTAATCACTTCTTTTTAGCACAATTCTAAACTGCTTTCCAGAATGTTTGGTGTAATACATAGCTCCACAATGTGCCTGTCGTTTACAGTCCCTTCAACATTGATTACTCCCATTTTTTATCACCTCTGCCAATTTTCTGGCCATGAGGTAAATTCAGAGTTGCTTGATGAGTATTTTCTCTTATTAATGATTAGATGCAATCTTTCATATAGTGGTTAATAGCTTTGAATTCTTTTGAGATATTTGTTCATATTCTTTGACCAAGTATCCCTTAGAAATAGATTTTGATCTTAAATATATATTAGTTCCCTACAGATCTTTTAACATTAGGTCATTACTGACTTATAAAATTGTCAAGAAAAAAAAAATCATACTAAGCAGTCATTGGGAATGGGAATAGGTACAAAAAGACAAATGGATAGGGAAGATGTAAAATGGAAGAAAGACAATTCCTTCTGTCACCACTATTTAATAAATTCTAAATACCAGATCAATTAACAACATTATTTATATGTGCTAGTGTATTTAATATAGTAAAGTTACGTCTATGGTTCTGTGTTGGGGATTACAGGTCAGAGAGAGTAGGTTTGAGAACACAATAAAGGGAACAAAAAGAACACAATAAATTACTGCAATGCTTCAAATATGATGAGCTAAATAAGAATGGTCAGTATTCAAAGAGGTGTCTTGAAGTAATTGTAAGCCATATTGGGGGATAGATATTAAGACTCTTCTGACTACCCTTGGGGCAGAAAGAAGAATGGGCAGAAGTTGTGGAGGGGAAGATTAAGGCTGGAAATATGGTCTTCCTGGGCACACCGTAGAGAGGATTCTTGTTTAGGTGTGTGGTATTCTATAATATCTCTGATATTCCTTTCAATTCAAAGATTCTATGTTTCTGTATGTGCAAGGACAACAAATATTTCACATTAGATAATAACTTTTTCCCTAAAACATAACTGAAACGACTGGAAATTTTCAAATGAACTTCAGTCAACTTATTAAAAAAAATTCTTCTTATGCAGAAGATCAATTAAAATCTGAAAAAATTGTAAATACATATGTACTTAATCCATATGCATAAATATATGTGAAGTTAATTTACTAAGTATTAGGCTAAAATACATTTTTCTCACATCTCATAAGTACCCATGTAACGTAAGAGAAACACTATATTAATTTAAAAGGTCAAAATAATTATTTAAAAACTATTTTCATTTGAATTTTAACAGGCTTATATATTCAAACTAGGTTAACAAACTTGACATGTAATGATATTATTTTACCTGTATAAATATATAATGTTATAGTAGCTCTGTATGCACAATGAAACATATAATCAAAAGAATGATGATTTTCTAAAAATAAAAGAGAATAATAAAGTAATCTGAGACAAAAAAAATGATAAAGGAAAAACCAAAAACAGGTCTTAAGTTCTTCTGTCAACAAGATAATGATTACCCAAGACCCAGTGTTTCCTTTCCTTCAGCATTGCAGATTCAAGTATTATATTCAAACCTTTAAAAAAATGTTAATGTCTATATTGCAAACTGTACCAATATACAAAGGGAATGCAGTAAATATTTTTATTGGGTAAATATTGCATGGTACAACTGCATACAAAAAGATCAGATTCTGTTGTTGTTTTTTTAATAAATCAAAACAGCAAAAATATATATGCATATATTATTCATATTCTTGCATTTTCAATTAAGGTCATTGCCCTTAGAGCTGTAACTAACACTGGAGCTGAAACGTTTGATACAATTTTCAGATAGCTAAAAATCTACTGAGTACAGTGAAGACATTCTTAGATACAGCACAATTTTTTTTACATTAAAATCAACAGTATCCAGTTTAACTTTTCAGACTTCTAGATACTTCTCAACTTTTCTCAAGTACAGAGAAGTCAGTATGTTGGCATAATTAATTATCTGTATTTACCTTTATTAGAAAGAGGTTTTTTGTAGTAAGAACAAATAATCTCTCATTTGTAGCCTGAAATCCCAAAATAGGATCGTTAGTTTCCAGGCTGGCTACCTGCTGCTTAGCAACCTGCCCAACTTGCCTTCCCTCCTTTCTGTTATACAGCACAGTGGACATGGCTGTGGGCTGACGATAGATGAATACTCGACGCAGGCACTCACAAAGGGCAGCATAGGAGTAATTGGGGGCACAAGTGAAAAACTTCTTGTCTCTCTTTGATGCTTGGACATAGCCTGGCAAAACCAAATGCAGACAAATAAAAAAATCATATATGAGTGTTTCTATTTAAAAGTTATGGTATGAATTAACCAAAGTCTAAGTGAAGGAGAATGAGGTACTATATGGAAGGTGTTTCAACCTAAAGCCATGAAACTAAGTGTGATACAAGATTCAAAATGTATACATGATGTAGACTAATTTCCTATTGCAATATGCTTTGTATTTGAACAAGTTAACTAGCCTGTGGTCAAAGAATCCTATTATATAGGACTAAGGAGGTGACAGTCCCAATGCATTATGACCTGGTCTGAGTATCGTGTTCAGTTCTAGGTACTACTTTGATAATTTAGAGTGCCCAGAGAAGAGCAACCAGGATGGTAAAGAGCTTTGAATTATGCCAGGTGAGAATCAGTGGAAGTAACTGAAATTTCAGCTCATCATTTTTTTAAGGGGTCCGGGGTTTAGGGAAAGGGCAGGATAGTTTCCCTTAAGTATCTGAAGTGTGTTAACAGATAGAAGGATTAGACATTTTGGTTGTTCTCAGAGTGAAGAATTAAGAGCATGGGTAGAAGTGACAAAGATGTGGATTTAGCCTTGATTTAAGTAAAAACTTCCTAAATAATTTATACTTTAGTAAGATGGAACGCCTCTAAATGGGGCATGCCTCTAAATGGAGAATGGGTTGCCTCTAGACAGTTGATTCTCCTTCACTACAAGTCTTCAGACCAAGGCTGGATGAACACTTATGGGGTACCTTGTAAAGGAGATTCTTTTTCCAAATATGGCTTGGACTAAGGAGCCTTAATAGGCTTTTTGAAGTCAGAAATTCTATGATAGCCTTAACTGCTTTCAACAAAGAAATGTAACTAATATCAAACTTTCTCTTCCCAAAATGCCAATATATTTCAACAAAAAGTCAATGACTCTAAAGTTCTAAAATAAAAAAGTTCATAAAATATCTGACAATATTTCTAAGACCTAATTTGACAGATTATGTTTTCATTCAATGTACAGTTTAAATTTAATTTCTATTTTGGTCAACTGATTTTATTATAACTATGAGAGGCAACAGTAGATAGAGGGCTAACCTTAGGGTCAAGAAGATTTGGTTAAAGTGCTGCTTCTGTCACATACTAGCTATATGACCATGGGCAAGTCACTTAATTCTTGAGAGACTCTTTAAGACTGTAATTTACAGATGAGTTGCTGATCTACGATGGGGGAGGGAATTTCCCTATCAATGAAATCATGGCCCTAGAGGTACCTTCGCCCCTACTCCCAAGAAAGAATCATTGTTTCAGTGCTTGTTACAGGAAAAAAAAGGGGGTGGGAGAGACTCATGATATTTATCATATTAGGGCATCTCCATAATCTCTAATATTACTCCTAAGGACCAGAAATAAAAGTCATATACAGGAGTAACATTCTTTTATCCTACATATTTAATATTCTATGTCATGTTAATTACATAATTTCACTGGAATAACTGAATAATTGGAATGATTCATGTTATTAGATAACTAAAATTTCAATTTAAATTTATCTTGTATACAAGCAGAGTTAATTTCTACTGTTATAACATTAAAAATAATTTACCATTTCATAATAAACCAAATTAGAATACAGATCAATTGAAATGTAATTAGTATAGCCTAAGAAAGGTTAAAAAAATGCTATAAAATAAAATAGAAATGTTGATGACTATAATTTCTGATAGAACCGAAAATATTACCAAAACAGTTCACTTTATACCTAAAGCATTGAAAGTTGCGATATGCTCCCACATTTCATCTTGCTGGCTGGAGTGTGGTTGCCAAAGCAGGGCATCTACATCATGACGCAAACAGAAACAGGGCATTTCTTTGGGGTCCACTAAGGCTGAAAAAAGGTACTGGTTGCTTCCAAGATTCACCTAAAAATGTGAACAAAGATAATGGCAATTATTTGATGTGAAAGCAAACAGTATGAGATAATAGAAGCAACATAACCTTCATCAGTTCATGATAATTTCTTTAAAAGAATTTGATGCTTTGTAATCATAAATATATTCTTGAAGTATATAGAATATATATTCTAAGTAGTAATACTGCCAGAATAATAACTTATGTACTGATATATGTGATAGCATCATTAAATTTTAGAGGAATCTACATTAATGTTTCTATTATAAAAAATGATAGGTTGTGATTATATACTTTGTCAAAAACTTCACTACCAAGCAGAACTAAACAGGTGGCATTGATATATATTTGAGAAGAGACAAGATCAAATGTGCTAGGAAATACAAAATTTCCATCTGGGTAGCATTGGGGAGGGTTTGGATAAAGGGTTGTCCCCTGTAACTGTTAGGGAAATTGAGGGGTGAGTGGGGTAAGAAAAAAAGGGTCTTGATTAAATAAGTTTGTTTGTAGATAAACTCCCAAGTCTTGGGAAATGTGACTGAACAACAAGCTTCTCTGCTTCAGTAGCTCCTTCTTAGTTTATCTCTATGGGTAAGGGAAGTGCGAATGGGGAGATATTACAAACCCTCCCTGTTTTGTTCCCTGCCTCCACTGAATGGAAGGAAGAATATCTTTTGTTTGTATCAAAGCACCCTATGGCAATCTGGCGAAATCTACAGACCCCTTAATAAAATAATGTTTTAAACACAAAAGGTTAAACCAGCTACCTAGGTGGCACAGTGAATAGACTGCTGCCCCTAAGGTCAGAAAGAAATGAGTTCAAATTTGGTCTCATACAGTAGCTGTGTGACTTTGAGCAAGTCACTTAACCTCCTTGCCTCAGTTTCCTCGACTATAAAACAGGGATAACGATAGCACCTGCCTCTCAAGACTGTTTTGCGGATCAAATGAAATACCAGTGGCAAAGCCCTTCGCATAAGGGCCTGGTACACACTGGATGCTTTATAAATGCTGTTCTCCTCTCCTACCTTCCCCTACACTGAAGCGGTTATTTTTTTAAAATCTTTTTTTTTAAGCTCACAGATCCTAGGTTTAAAATCCCTGCAACTACAGGCATCAAGCATTTCAACCTGGGAAGAGATGAGAAAAATCAACACTGAAGAGAAGAGCACAGAAAAAGAAGGCTACAGATCGAGACAGAAAAGTATGGTGACTTCACAATTTTGCTTACTATTTGCTTTTAAATGGGTAGAATTAAAATGAAGCCGTGTTGCTGAGTGCACAAGGTCACAAAAATGGAGGCTGGAACTGGGCTTTGGGTGACCTTAGACAAGTCACCTTACTACTCAGTGCTTCAGGCAACTTCCTATAACCAAAAGCTTCAGAAAAGGTGAAGATCTATACTGTCTGGGGGAGTATTCTCATTTGGGATTACCCTTTATGAGGTAAATCAAAGGGCCAGGCCCTGTCCCTATCCCATCATTACAAAACCTGTGTACAACATGATTTATGAAATAAAAAAAAAACAAAAACATGCAAAAATATTAAGTGCCAATGATATGTTTGGAATTGAGACACCATATTTAGATAAAAATATTGCTTCTACGCTGACAAGTTTATATAGAATCAGAGGTTTAATGAGGGAGGTGACATTTAAGACTAAAGATTTTCCTACTAAATATCATTATATGTATGTTTCAAAGTTCCTTAATGACTAGATAAGCTATTTGGTATGAGGTAAAATATGTTACATGGACTATTAATATTTTATGCTATTTCTACAAAAGCTAATCTGTCATGAAATTTAGTCTCTAGGGCTATTTTAATTATCCCCTAAGTGGCTGGGGAATTTGTAAGGTAAAAATCTGGTAAGTTCTCCAGTAAAGAACAAAAAAACAAATCAGTAGAGAACTGGCCATTGGGAAAGTTTGCAGACCAAGTAAAAGAGAATCCTTTTCTAGCCTTTCTGCTCCTCTCTTCAGGAAGCTGAGATTATAAATGATCTGGTAGCAAAAAAATTACCACTTAAAAAATGTAGAAGTCAGATGGAGCCAAGATAACAGAGTACAAGCTGGAATCCAGCTAAATTCTCCCAATATACTCCTCCAAATAACCTTAAAAAAACACCTCAAATCAAATTCTGGAGTGACAGAGCCAACAAAAGGTCAGAAGGAGACATTCTTTCCTGCCTAAGACAACTTAAGAGGTCCAAAGAGGTGTGTAACACCGGGGTGGGCACAAGGCAGAAGTGAGGCAGGAGCACCAGTGGTAGGACTTGAAGGTGGCTGAGGCGGCAGCAGTACTTTTGGAATAGGGGATTTTCCTGGGTAAAGATCAGAGCACTGACCAGGAGAGCAATAATCACGTCTCTCCCATGATAATATCACCTTAATGTGTTGTTGTAGCCATTCCATTCGGAAAAGAATCTTTTAGATTTTTAAGGAAAAATTTGTAAATGGTTAATAAATACCAGATTTTCAGAGGACTTTAATAATACATAATTGTTATCAGAAGACTAGGCGTAAAATTATTTGAAGGACTAGAATGTGGAAAGGGGATTAGAATTTTTCTATTTGGTTGGAGAGGGCAGAACTAGGAACAACAAATGGAAATGATGAAGGAGGAGGTAAGGAAAATTACACAATTAATGTGACATGATATCATAATTAACATTATGCAAAGCAAAATGCATCATTTTAAGAGGTAGTGAGGTCTCATTTAGGCAAAAGCCTGGATGATGACCCTGTCAAGTCTAATATATAGGAGAATAATATTTCAATTATGCGACAAAATAGATGGTTCTGAAGTCCCTTCCAACTTTGCAATTCTATGGTTCTGTAATAGTCAACTGTTAAGGACCAATAAAAATTTAAGAAGCAAATAAAGAAATACTGCACCTCAGAGTTAGAAAAGATCACAGAGACCATATGGTTCAATCTATAGCTAAATAAGAAACTCTACAGTATGTCAAAAAGTAGTCATAGAGTTTCTGCTTGGATCTTCTCCATTACAACTGCAAATACTTTGGAAAGTATACATTCTCATTTTATGTTTTATTTCACATTTATGATCAGAGAGTAGTTGAACAGAGTCAAAAAAAATCAACAGAGATTTTGATGTATGGATGGGAGACATTTTCTTAGAAGAGGGCAGAATATAAGGCAGCATTTTGCTCTACCAAATACAAGTCAGCAGTGTGATGTCAGCAAAAAAGTTCATGCGTGCAAGGGCTGAATTAAGAGAGGGATTGTCATGATACGGAAAAAGGATTAAACCTGGCCAAGCTATGTGCAATGAGTTTAAGATGCAAAGAGGAAAGTTAAGGCTTAGAAAACTTTGTAACAATTACACTTGTCCAGAAATTTAATAGGCTGCCATGAGAGGTAACAGATCTGTCTCAACGGAGATCTTTCAAGTATAGGCTAAATGACTACTGAATATGTTTTATCTGGGAAGTTGGAACCAGGAACAATGGGTAGAAATTGCAAAAAAGGCAAATTTATACTGGATGTTAGGGAAAACGTCCTAAGTTTTAGAGCTATTCAATATTGAAATGTGCTACCTGGGAAGGTAAAGGGTTCTGTTTTATTAGAGGTCTTCAAGTAAAGGCTGAATGAGCACCTGTCAGATCTGAGTCAAACTAAATGGGCATTGACATTCTAATCCTAAGAACTGAGAAGCTAGAGCAGGTAAAAATCAATGCCACAAAGCCCATGAACTAAAACACATACACACTACTTACAGAATGGTGAAGGGGCAAAGGGATGGCTCCTTGAAGTTATTTGAAAAACCTAGGTTCTAGTCCTGTCTCTGCACATACTGTCTATTTTACCCTGGGAAAGTCACTTAGCTTCTCAGAACCCGCAAGTTCTAACATTACAAATTGGTGAAAAGGCCCCAGTTTGCTTCAGTACACAGTTTTTTAGTGATATCGTCTGGTGAAAAATTTTAGGTCCAATCCAAAAAAACCTGAATACAAAAAATAAAGGGAGAAAAGAAAAGAAACACTCGATTCAAAGGAGAGTTTAGGACCTTACTAAATAAAACAACCCATTTCTCCTTATTTTAGACATTTCAGGTGGGCTTTTCTATGTGATTCCTCAGCTGACAACAGATAAAAAAATCAGTTAGGAAGGGATAGAGGTTGGCCATGAAGAAATGGACAGTTGTTCTAGTAAGGAAGTAACAGTTTGCCAGCTAAGTAAAAGAGAGGAAGAAGGGCAAAACTAAAAAAAAAAAACAAAAAACCAGTAGCAGTTTTTGGTCACTGAGTATAAGAGAAAAGAGTCATACATTTTTAAAAAGGAGCTAGGAAAATATTGTTAATGTGCATAGAAATAACCTTGATCTATCAATAAAAGGTTAAATTTCATTTTGAATATCTGATTTAATAAGATGACTTTACAGATGAGTAAGATTTCCATCAAAAATTGTTAAAATAAAGTTTTTGGATTTCAAGAATTAAATTTAAGTAAAGTTCACTTGGGCATAATAATACTGTCCAATGCCAGATAAACATCTCTCTTGTTGTCTCTCTTTTAAAACCAGACCTATTACACTAGTGTTGAGAACTCCTAGTGAAGGACTTTTTCTACAGATGAAGACAGACACTGTTTCTATACCTTACAGTCTTAGTTATCTAGAATCCTGAGAAGTTCATCAACTTGTCCAGGGGCAGGACTTAGAGGCAGGTTTCCTAATAATTGACAGGCTGTCTATATACCATGCTGTGTAATGACACATTTATATAGTGCTTTACAAATTAATATCACAAACCCCCACCACCATTTTTTATCGATGAGAAAAAGGATTTCAAAGAAGTTAAATGTCTTGCTTAAGGTCACATAACTAAAGGTTCAGAGTTAAGATTCAAAAATAGCCAGGACTCTACTGACCAAGTCCAGTGCTCTTTCCTCCACACTAGGATACTTCTCTGCACAGCCTGTCAAGGCTAGCCACCCCCGGCTAGAACACACTCCTCATCCACTTCTACAACTTAGAATCCCTTGATCCCTTCAAAGTTAAGCTCAAGTACTATTTCCTTTATTAGGCCCCTTCAGATTCTCCACCTAATCCCTCCAACTATGCTGCTCCAGTCTACTTTATATTTACTCTTCATTGACTGCTCTGTGTCTGGGAACATCCCTCCCAAACCCATCCCTTAACCCCATATGTTTCTTGATGAAAGGGAGTAATTTATGGTTTGTATTCCCAGGGTTTAGCAGTGCCTGGCATAGAGTAGGGATTCAATGTTTATTGACTACAATAATTTAAAACAATCAGCAGAGTTCTCAGATTGGTTGAGCTTTTATAAAAGTATACTGCCAAGAAATTTCCAAAATTCCAAAATTTACCACCTGCCAGTGCAAAAACTACTATTTCATCATGTCTATACTGGTACTTGTTACAGACATAGTCATCAATGATTTAAGGACTACAGAACATGATTACAACAAAATATTCCCTAGAAAAAGATTTGAAACATTCATTTCAAGTTGTCAATGATTTTTTTTTTTGCTGACTACTTAACAATTAAGGACTAAGAAGATTAAATGTCAAAGTAAAGACATTTTAACAACCTTTCTTTGTTCATTGCTATTATGAAATTAAACTTAAACACAAAAAGTATTTGTTTCACAAAGATGAAATGGTATAATTTCTTTGTGTATATAAAACTAAAGCATTCTTGCTGTAGATTTTCAAGGGGCAGAAGAGAGCGAGAAAGTTAGAATTTTATGAAATCTTTTAATCCCATGTTCATCTTCTAAAATTCACTGTCAAATTTTAAATATTCAAAGACACATGGTAGAGAACCCATGATCACCTATCCATGGTCACTCACATACCATAGCAATCATCCAAATTTATTTCCTTTGAGATTTACTTTCCCTGAAAATATAACATATGTATAAAATTATGTGTATACATATGTGTGTATGTATACATTTATAATGTGTATATGAACACTATTAAAAATAAAGACTGAACTACAGTGTCCTAATTCAATTTAAAACTGTGATTTCATTAGTATGATCATTATCTCTACTTATACTGATCACATTTTCATGTTTCATCCTGTGAAATTCTTATTTCATGTCTGTGTGCAAATTCTCCATAGAGAATCTAACATGTATCAATGTATCACCAAGGTTGTTTGTCTCTCTGATGTCATTTATTCTTTCTTTCCATGACTGTAACATCTTCTTTTCTGATCTATTTTATCAGAAACAATCTTTTATTCCTCTCATCTTATACAAATTATACCTGGTAGCACGTTGTGGCCAATCATTTGAGATCATGTTACTCCTTGCATCACAGTCATATAACATTAATGGGAGTTACTGGAGCTAGAAACAAGTTTTTGAGGAATTACCAGAAGTACTATACAATTATTCAAATGCACTGTCAGCCCAATATTCTATTACATGTTTCTGGGTCCAGTTCATTGTCCAGCTATAGTGTCTTTCTCCGTCTCTCTCTCTTTCTCACACGCTCACACCCATACAAACACACAGACATATACACACATTCGGTAAACTGCAAACATAATTGTATGTTACCTTCTTGGCAGTACATTTTTTACTTTTAAATTCAGTGCCCAATGTCAGAGCACAATTTCTTCAAAACACTTTTTACACACATTTATAATCTCTCCCTCAGACTGTCCTCTAGCCATGGGGAACAGGGTACGCTATACTTCCTGAATGGGGAACAACACGCAGGCCATATGGCTGGAATACAGTTTTATGGGAATGAGGAAGGTAGAAATGTGAAACATCTGAAAAAACTGACTGAGGCCAAATTATGTAGGACTTTAGAATGTCAAACAGTGGAATTTGCATTTTATCCTAAAGGCCAATAAGTTTATCCACAAAAGCAGAAGAGAGATAGAATGATATAATCAGAGGGGATGGAAGGATCAAGTGAGAGGGTTTTTTGAGAATAGGGTAGACATGGGCATGTCGGTAGGCAACAGGGAATGAACCAGTAGACAGAGACGGATTCAAGATAAATGTGGAGATGACAGAGGGGACGGTCTGTTGGAGGAGACAGTATGGAATGGAAATGCTTAGACCAGTAATGGGGTTTGATTTTAGCAAGGTTGTGAGATGGAGGTGAAGCAGCAGATAGTGGCAGAAGGCATCTGAGCAATGAGATAAAGAGGGCAAAAGAGAGAGATCTTCACAAATGGTCTGGATTTTTTCAGTAAAATATAAGGTAAGGTTTTCAGTTGAGAGGGTGGGAAGAGAGGGAGCCATGGAATGTCTGAGGAGGAATGCAAAGGTTTGAAAAAGCTGTTGTGGAGAATGGGATAGTGACTTGAAAAAGGAGGTACAGAAAGTGTCAGTTTGTTGAAACCCCCTATTTTGCAGGCAGAAGCTAGGGAGGAAAGAGAGATGGGGAGCTATATACCAAACTTACTGAGGAAGGAAGAGGAATATCCGAGAGATCAGCAGACCACAGCTACAAAGACTGTGAATGAGTAAAAGATGTGGATGGTATGAACCTCAAAGGAGGAGAGGTTATTGATTAATGGAGCTAAGGGGAGAACCTGGAAGTGGCAAGTGAGAGCAAGATGTATTCTAACTCCCTTGCCTTGACCAGTGAGCTGAAAGAATGAGTGAAAGTGGCTATCATGCTAGGGGAGGGAGGAGGGAGAGAAGAACCGGATTTCAGTAATTGTGACAGGAAAAGATATATCATGAAGGCAAGTTTGTTGCTTTTGGAAATGGCATTCCAAAGGGCACAATGGAAGTAATAGGAAAGTTTGTTGGGACTTTGGGGTGAAAGGCTTGAGGGGGATAAGAATAAAGAATTGGATTGTGGGAAATGGGGTTTACATGACAACCTACAGGGGTTTAGAACCTCTGGGGTGTGTAGGGTATGAACAAGAGTGAATGTATTAATCATGTAGTGAAAGGTATTTTTCCTCTTCCTAGAAAAGGGTGAAGATCAGGTAGAAGACATGTGTAGCACAAGACAGAAGGCTCACAGTCAAATGGAAGGCCCCAATTTCTCCTCTCCTTTTCTCTCTGCAGGCAGGGGATCAGGCAGGAGAACACGGCATAGGATGGAAAGTGTAAGGTGGTCGGAGATTAAGGTATAACTCACCTCACCTCTTCACGCAGAAGTCAGAGATCAGTCGGCGTAGCATAAGGAAAGATGGAAGTCACCCGACTGTACCCTGCCTGTGTCGTCTTTCCTGTACTAATCATATTTAGTCCTGATACCCTACAAAGTCTCCTCAGGGAAATTAGAAGTCATATAAAAGTGACTGGTCTGGATAAACAGAAGTGGATGAAAAACGCATGTTACAATGCGGTTTGTGCTGCCTGGGCAGCCCACTGTGTTAGTCCATTAGTAATTTTGAGTCTAACAAGAAATGATGGTCTTCAATTTTTAGCTATATTGTATCATGAGGAAAATATTCTTAGACACGGAATTTAGCAAAAGAGACCAGTCTACTAATTTCAGGTAAACTACCTAGTCTTTTCAATAATTCTAAAATGATCTCTCTTGTGCAATTCAATCTCTAAAAATATTTTCCTCAAGATATAATACAGCAAAAATTCACAAACCATCATTTCTTGTTAGAATCAAAATAACAAAGGTTAAGAAACAATAAATGAATAGCCTGCTCTATTAATAAATACACACAACAGAATCTGACTAGGTGATGTTTAATTTTTAATTAAGTGCCTTTTATGTAGAAGGCATTCAATATAGGTTAAATTGGTTTAATGTTTAAAAGGAAGAGAAAAAAGACTCAAGTATGAATATTTATGGAAGATATGGGCAAGTCACATAGGATGAGAAAAGAAGGAGTTGTTTATGGCTATCTACAGAATTGGAGGGAGTAATTACACTGATAAAATCATATAGCCAAAGTATTAAGGAGCTTTAACATTAACAGTGGTAACGTTAAAACTGTGGTTTATTTTTATGTACTACCATAGGTAAGTTCTAATTCTATTTAATTACTTCCAAAATTTTCTTTTAAAAAGGTTTGGTTAATTGGTGACTTCTGACCTTTCCTTCAAATATAACTTAAGAAAATGGATAAAAATTATGTCTTTTCCAATTCCAGGCACTATATTAATTTAAAATGATGAACTATATAACTTATTAGTTGCACCCTCTTGTTTCTATCACTGTTTCCTTTAGAACTCTTAGGTGAAAACCACTGTTTCTGGCAATTAACTTTTTTTAGCTGTTCCATCACCTCTATTTTTTGATATTACTTTCTTTTTTGACAGTACAATTCATAAAGTATTTCCTATCTTCCAGAGTTCAGACTGATGCAAATAAATCATTAATCTATTCTGTACTTGCCTTGTCTTTCCTAGGTTGAACTTTGTACCCCAGTGATTTTCTACACATGATTTTATATTTATTTTATGCTAGATAATAATTCTCTTAATATTTATTTTTCTACAACATTTTATTTTTCTTTTTAATAACTACTGCCTAAAGGCCATGCTAAATATTTGATTTCTCCTTTTAAAAGGATTATTATCTTTTGGGAATCATACCATTACAAGAATTCTGACCTTCTGATTTCTCTCCTCATTCTTAAATAGTACAGCCACCTAAATTTGTTATTACCTAAGTGATGCAAAGTCACATTCAGTGAATCAAGAAACTTACTATGCATCGGGAATTGTGCTAAGCATTAAGGATACAAAGAAAGATAAAAACATGATCCCTGATCTTAAGGAGTTCACATGGTAAAGATGAAGGCAACATGCCGATAACTGCATAACGGACAACATCAGTGGAAAGTAATCTTAGAAACAAAGTACTAACAACTGAAGGGACAAGGAAAGACAGAAAAAGCTTCCTACAGAAGGGAGAATTTGAGCTAAGTCTTTAAGCCAAGGAAGCGGGTAGTTGGGAAGTAAGGAAGGTGAAAATTAAAGGCATGGGAACAACCAGTGCAAAAGCACAGTGTCAGAACACGAAGGGTCACGTATGAGGAGCGACAAGTAGGCTGCCCTTACCAATATGGAACTTTTACTCCCCCATCTCTCTCATTTTTCTTTCCTAGAAAGGAGAAGTTGAGTTTAAAATTTCCTACAGGCCCAACTCCCTTCACCCCTTTAAATCTTTTTTTTTTTTAGGCTCTTAAATTTTATTTTATTTTTTTTGTGGGTATACAAAATATTATTTATTTATTTTCAGTTTTCAACATTCACTTTGATAAGATTTTGAGTTCTAAATTTTCTCCCTAAGAATGCAATCTGATATAGGCTATACATGTACAATCATATTAAACATATTTCCATATGAGTCATGTTGTGAAAGAAAAATCAGAACAAAAGGAGAAAATGAGAAGGGAAAAAAAACACAAAAGAGAAAACTGTGTTTTGATCTGTGTTCAGTGGTTCTCAACCTGTGGGTCGCAACCCCAATGGGGGTTGAATGACCCTTTCACGGGCATCGCCTAAGACCATCGGGAAATATGTTTACCAATGGTCTTAGGAACCAAGACACTGCTCCTCTATCCATCTCTAGGCAGGTCCACCCACATGCGGATACGCCCACATACGAATATTAAAGGGTCACAGCATTAGGAAGGTTGAGAACCACTGCCATAGTTCATTCTCTGGATGTGGACAGTATTTTCACGAGTCTTTTGGAGTTGTCTTAGATCGCTGCAGTGCTCAGAAGAGTTAAGCCTATCAAAGTTGGGCAACGCACAATATTGTTGTTGTGTATAATGTTTTCCTGGTTCTGTTCACTTCACTCAGCATCAGTTCATGTAAGTTTTTCCAGGTTCTTCTGAAATCTGCCTGCTTATTATTTCTTATGGAACAATAGTATTCCATGACATTCACTTACCATTACTTGTTCAGTCATTCCCCAATTGATGGGCATTCCCTCAATGTCCAATTCTTTGACACCATAAAAAGAGCTGCTATAAATATTTTTATACATGTGGGTCCTTTTCCCTTTTTTATGATCTCTTTGGGATATAAATCTAGTAGTGGTATTGCTGGATCAAAGAGTGTTCACAATTTTATAGCACTTTGGGGATATTTCCAAATTGCTCTCCTTATTGGTTAGATCAGTTCACAACTCCAACAACAATGCATTTGTGTTCCAATTTTCCCGAACTTCTCCAACATTTATCATTTTTTCTCTTTTGCCATACTGGCCAAGCAGATAGGTGTGAAGTGGTACTTCAGAGTTGTTTTAATTTGCATTTCTCTAATTAATGGTGATTTAGGACATTTTTTCATATCACTATAGATAGCTTTAATTTCTTCATCTGAAGACTGCCTATTTATATCCTTTGATCATTTATCAATTGCACCCCTCTAAATCTTAGCTGTGAGAAATTCATAATGGTTAACTAACATGTCCACATGTTAACTGCATAAATGCAGGTATCTGGAGCCTCTGTCTCTGTGATGCTCCCTTATGTGTTATGCATTTTATATAAACTTTTTATTTCTAAACACAACCGCTTTATTTTTACTATATACTATGCTACTTACTTCCTAAAAATCATGCTACTTACCATCTACTGAATATGAGATTTATTCTGAACATAGATGAACTTTAAAAATATAATCACACCCCCCAAAAACCTAAAGAACAATTATATTTAACTGTCGATACCATTAAGATAGATGCAATATTTAATCCTTGGCCCCCCTCACTCTTTCTTTCCTATTTCCTTCTCAAAATAACTGAAAGCAAAGTAGGATTTAACCACTTCAGACCTGAGGAAACACAGACATTAAATGTCTTGCCCAGGTTCACTCAGCTAATGTGTCAGTGCTGGGATTCAAATTCAGATCTTATGATATAAAATCCAGTGTTCCTACAATTTTTGTCAAGAATGAAGACTAAAGAATTGTTTAAAATCAAAACCCTAAGCAGCAAAGTTTTTGTAAAAAAACTTTCCTTTAAATGCTTAGGCAACACGATGTAGTGAGTACAGTGCCAGACCCAAAGCCAGGCAGAGTTGGGCTCCAATCCTGTTTCTGACACACGGTTGCTATGTGACCCTGAGTAAGTACTTCTCGGTACTCGAGGCAACTCTTTAAAGACTATAAATTGCAGAGATGATTTTGGTCTGCATTGGGAGCACAGTTTCCTCATCTAGAAATTCCTTTTATTAATTTTATCACAGTAGCTCTCTAAATAAATTAATCCTAGAAATTAAAATTCTGTATCTGTGGTATCATGAAAAACAGAAACTTTCCTTCCAGGAGAAAAGATATCATTAGCTTCAGAGATAAGATGTTAGGTTTAATCTCAGGTGTATTGACTACGCTGAAAGTGTTCACCCCATGATTCTTTCTATCTCCTTAACTAGTAAACCAATCAGGACCAAATAAATGGCAACTTAATCCTTTAAATATCCTTCATTGGAACAACATCCACAGGGTCGCAAAGTCAATATATGTCACAGGTGAGGCCTGAGCTTGGGTCTCTTGGCTCTAAGGCCATCTCTCTATCCATTTTGATATACTGCTTCTTAGCATAGAAAGAACCACTCAATCTCATCTAAAATAGAACTCATTTCCTCTCTGACTTTCTCCTATTTTAATTTTCTAATTATGGGCAACACCATCTATTCAGTCATCTAAGAGTTGGCAATTTCCAAGTCATCTTTATCTTTTCACTCCCCCTAGTTTGTTTTTTTTTTTTCATTTTTGGAGAGGAATTGGGGGTTAAGTAACTTGCCCAAAGTCACATGGCTAGTGTGTCAAGTGTCTGAGGCTGCATTTGAACTCAGGTCCTCCTGACTCCAGGGCCGGTGCTCTATTCACTGAGCCACCTAGCCGCCCCCTTCTCTCCCTAGTTCTTAAAGCCAACCAGTTGCCAAGTCCTATCTCCAAAACTTCTCTCCCGTCTGTTCAACTATCTCCACTCACAAACCCACCTCCCTATTTCAAACTCTCATCATCTCTCCTTGTCACAATATTCTACATGGGAGCCCTGCTTCCAGCCTCTTCCCTCTCTAATCCATCACCCATGATATGTCTAAAGCCTAGATATGACTATGTAACTTTAAGAAACGAATGCCTCAAGTATAAAATATAAACTACTCTTTTTAATAGATAAAGCCTTTCACAATCTAGCTCTAGCCTACCTTTATAATTACACCTTACTCCTCTCAAATTCTTTTCCAAACAAATAAGCCTCCTTGCTTTTCTAATACATGACATCATATAGCCTACCTCTGTGCCTTTGCACAATCTATATCTCATGCCTAGTATGCTTTCTCTTTCCACCTTCATGTCTTAGGCTAAAGTGCCAACCTCCTACATGAGGCCTTTTCTCATCTTTTCAGTTGCTAGTGCTGCAAGTGTTGTATTTGTTTTCTACACATATATTTTAAATTTGTTAATCTGTTTAGGTATCCATTTCTCACCAAAAAAAATGGAAGTTCCTCAAAGGCAAGGAGTATTTTATTTTTGCCTTTGTATCTCTAACACCAACAATGCTTAGCACATAGTAGGTGCTTATAATAAATGTTTATTGATAGTTGATAACTAGATTGCTGAGAGGCAATCACTCAACACACTAAAAATAAGGTGCTGTTAAAATAAGGCAAGTTAAAAGGTACCTAGAAAATGAAGTTTTTTTTTATTACTGAATATTATTTGGTCATGCCACCAGACATAAGTTTGATCAAAATGTGCCAGAATTTGGAAACTCCAAAATTCTTAACAATTTGTTTGTCATTAAAACTTCAGATTTTTTGGTGAGTAAGGTCTCAATAAAAATGAACTACAAAAATAAACTGGCAGTTGTTGCATATTTGATGAAATTTTAACAAAAACATTTATTTTTGTTTTAAAATTCAGAGCATCAAACTAACACGTATTTTAATATAAATTTTATGTTTTGGATTTTTAATATTTTATCTTTCACATTTTCAAACCTGATTTACAATTGTTCTTTACAATTCTAAATATCCTTGATTATCTGGTGTTAAGGAGTGTTGAAGGGTCCCCTGAAATTGCCTTTTTGAGTCACCAGATTTTCCAGAAACACGAGACCCAGAGAATGCAGGAGGGCCTTAATGTGTCAAGGACAAAGGCCCCCGCCGAGCTGACAGCTAAGTTGTTTTTACCCCAAGTTGTGTGTAACCCAAGTTAGACTCCCTGTGTGTCCCTGGGAGGCCAGACAGGCATAGGGTGGGAAAAATGCTTGCACAGCCATGGCTCTCTACAGATCAGCAAACCCTCCTATCTTCATAGTCTAGTGGTTCCCAAAGGAAAACAATGCGGCTTTTGCCCCTTCAGGAGGTTTTACTGCACCTTCTCCATCCCAGCCCATGCCCTTTCCTTTCTCCTGCTCCTTTTATTGTGTTGTCATAAATATGTAAACTTCTGTGGACTGGGAATTCTTTGGGTTCCATGTGCATGTTCATTTCTCTTCTAACAAACCTGGTTTTCACGTGTCTCATGACACTGTGACTGCCAATGGACAGTAGGTACCAGTTGTACTAGGACAACTTGCTACAATGCTTTATTTTAGTGTGTTGTGTGACTGAATCATATATATTTAGTTTTGGGGGGGAAAATCAGATTTCTCTCAAACAGTGAGGTGATTTTTAGATGGTAACTGTTTTTCAGCACATACTTATGTGCTTTTTTCCCTTTTAAAGAAATATGATTTTAGCAATATACCAGGGCATAAATCAGATACTACCTTTAGGCTAGAGTAGATATGACTGTACATGTGAATTAATAAAAGTTTAAATATCAATGAAGTAAGATATTAAACTTTTCCTATGCCTTTATTTTTAAATACTTAATAATTAATCATTAGTCATTTCAAGCAAATCTCTTCCTTTTCTCCTACTATCTGGGTCACTATTCTGAACTAACATGATAATCTAGTAATCAGCAAAGTGCTGAATCATCAGCAGCCTAGTTCCAATTAATCACCTGGTTATATAGTTTTTCACACTTGACCGGTTTTATTTTCTGGAAACACAAATAAACATAAATCACTTACCACATGAGTGGTCTTCAAAGTACTGCCATCAAATCTGCATAAACTGGAGCTCTCTTCAAAGAAAATATCACACTCTTCTAATTCTTGAGCACTACATGGTGGTTTTTCCTTATCTGGATCTGGATTCTTAAACCAGAAAATAATCATAACCAACATTAGACATTTAAACAATGATCATATTATAAAATGCATAGCACGACATTCATTAAATATTAATTTCAATATGCAGCTGTGCTAAAATAGGATTTCTGTTACATGATCATTATTTGACTATTATAAAGACTGCAATTTTGGGGTGGCTAGGTGGCACAGTCAATAGAGCACTGGCCCTGGAGTCAGGAGGATCTGAGTTCAAATCCGGCCTCAGACACTTGACACACTTACTAGCCATGTGACTTTGGGCAAGTCACTTAACCCCAACTGCCCTCCAAAAAAAGAAAAAAAAGACCGCAGTTTTATTAGTTATTTAATTATAACCGACATGAAGATACACATAAACACACCAGAAATGAAAACCTTAATAAAAAGTGAAATGTAGTCTAAACAAATGCTCCAAAATTAGAAGGATATTTGTTATAGTTCTAATTATGGTTGGCCCTAATACATTTATCAAGGAGTTAGTCAATGGCCACATTGGCATACTTGTCAAATTGGCAAATGCCAAAGGCTGCGAGGATGAATCAAAATACTGCACAATAGAAAGGATTCATGACCTTGATAGCTTAGAACATGGATGAGGAACCTGCAGCTTCAAGGTCACATGTGGCCTTCTAGGTCCTTGGGAGCAGCCTTCTGACTGAGTACCAGTTTCACAGACCAAATACTTTTACTAAAGGGATTTGTTTTGAGGAGTTTGGATTCAGTCAAAGGACCTCACTTGAGGACCAAGAGGACCACCTACGGCCTTGAGGCAGCAGGTTCCCTATCCCTAGGACAGAATACTGAGTAGAATCAAATAAGATGAAATTTGTTGTTCAGTTGTTTCAGTCCTGTCCAACTCTTCACGACCCACGTTTGGGGTTTTCTTGACAAAGATACTGGAGTGATTCACCATTTCCTTCTCCAATTCTTTTAGGAAACTGGCAAACAGGGTTAAGTGACTTACTAAGTCACAGACTTAGTATGTGTCTGGGGCCAAATTTGAACTCAGGTCTTCCTGACTCCAGGCCTGGTGCTCTATCCACTATGCCACCTAGCCACCCGATAACCAAAGATGAAACTGGATAGGGATAAATGTCAAGTCTTAAAACCCAAAGTTAACACGAGGTTCCAAAAGAACAACTTCATGAGTAGAAGACAAGGAAGGTTTGGCTGGACAGCAGGTCATCAGAAAAAGACCTCAGTATTTTTGTGGAATGTAACTCTACAAGAGTCAATAGTGTACTACCAGATACTGCTAAAATAACAGAAGAAGAAAGTGACAAATGGAGAGAATGTGGAAAAATTGGGACATACTAATTCATTGTTGGTGGAATTGTACACTGATCCAAACATGTTGAGAACACTCTGGAATTATGCCCAAAGAGTTATTAAACTACTCTTTGATCAAGCAATACCACTACATGGTCTATTTCTAAAGATAATCAGAGAAAAAGGAAAAGAACCTATATGTTCTAAAATGTTTATAGCAGCTCTCTTTGTGGTGGCAAAGAAATGGAAAATGTAGGCATCCCCATCAATTGGTGAATGGCTGAACAAGTTGCGGTGTATGATTCTGATGGAATACTATTGTGCTATAAGAAATGATGAGCTCAATGATTTTAGAAAAAAAATGGGAAGACTTTTATAAAAAAATGAAAAGTGAAATGAGCAGAACCAAGAGAACAAAGTATTTGTAAGAGCAACATTGTTTAAAGAAAGACTGAATAAATAAGTTATTTTGACTCCTATAAACACCCAAATTAACCATAAAGGGCATATAAAGACATTATTTGCATCCAGAGAAATAACTGATAAATACAAGTATGTATAGAATAATTTTACATATAGATACAATATACTATATATAATATATATATAAATGCCTAATAATAGCCATCAGGAAGAAAAGGGAGAGAAAAAAAGAAATTTACATGATAATTTCATTGTATAGTTAAAATAAATGGCAAGCTGTGCATAAAAGATCTGTAGTTTCAGGCACAATTACCTTTTTAAAAATTGTACTATGTTTACTAAGGCTCTGTCCTAGGTCTCTTAATCTTTTCAGTCTAAGTGTCTTAGTGTCTAGACAGTGTCTTCATTCACTCCCATGGTTTTAATAATCACTCTGTATTAATGATCCCTAGAACTAAATTAAGTCACACTACATCCTGAGATTCAAAACCACATCACCTATAGTTTAGTGTACATCTCAAATTGGATCTTCCAAAGACATCTGTTGAAGGCACCATTATTCTCCCAGTCTCCTAGGCCTGTGGCCTTGGCATTATCCTGCACTTTTCAATTTACTTTCTCTCACATATCTAATCAGTTATCTGCACACTACTACTCACATGTGACTCCTCTCTCCTCACATAGCTACCACCTTAATTCAAGTCCTCTTGTCTAGATTATCGCAGGAGCCTCCTGTAATGCCATGCATAAGCAGCTTTCCAGAAGAATGTACGGTAAAGAGCTTTTAACGTTCTGATTACACAGTACGGTGAACACTCTATTTATTCCATAACAAATCAAAGCAAAGCATTCTCAGAAAATCACAATATAATGTTCACAATAGCTTATCATTACAATGGCAACACAGTTTTCACCAGAGTGGTCACAATACTTTGAAAAAAAGAACAAAAGAACAATCATCTGGTATCCCTAAGGAGGTTTGCCTCCTTAGTCTGTCATTCAGTCATCTCAGAGTACAATAGTCAGTCTTCCATTCATGGGGAAACTAGGTTAACTCAATCACTCACTTATTTAGCAAGCAGTTACTAAGTATCATTAATCACTAAGTATAATCATTAGAAAATACACCCCCAGGTCACTAGAAAACCACATTATCATCACAGCATTCAAAAGCCAGGGAGAGGTCTTTTCTTCATCTTTACCCAAGGCAAGTTCTCAGCCATCTCTGCTGGGGAAACAAAGTTTAATAAAGCCACAATATTCACTGCCAATGTCCTCATCAATTCGCTCTCTGCCTGCCAAACAGTCTCAGACCCCTGAAAACATCAACAAGACCTTCTCCCAGGATTTCTATAAACATACAACAAGAAAATCCTTCTTCAGGGCTTCTGAGTCAACAGCAAGGTTCCAGGACCTTTGCAACAACAGCACTGTCCTTCACCAGCAGATGAGTCTGGCAAAACACCACCAAAACAGAGAGACAGAATACCGAGACCACAGCCAGGCCTCCTTAGTCCTCCAGCAGTTTGGCTGGCCCTAGAACCCAGAAAAAATCTCAGCTGGCTCCCAGAATCAAAATCACTCCTCCCAAGTTTTCAAAATCACAATCATTTTCTCCAATCTAGGTGGGCCTTTCCTCTTCAGCCCTCCAGGTGGCAGCAACCTTAGCCTTCACCAAATTCTGGTCTCAAGAAAAATTCTGACTGTCCCTCTCTGGGCCTTTCCTTATACACACACAGCATTGGCTTCCTGTTTCAGCCAACCCCTTCCTGTTATGTCAGCAACAGGAGACAGGAGTTTACAACTTCTGTTTCTTTCATGGAGGTTTGATTAGTTACTGGAGGTTTGATTAGTTCCTAAGGGCTAAGTACCTGCTTACTTGACATAACAAAAAAGGGTCTTCAAATATAAATTAATTACCATTACACCTCCTAATTAATCTCCCTGACTCAAGGTTCTCCCTCCTTCAAACTGTTGCCAAATGATTATTCTTAAGGAAAGATCTGGCTGTGTCATACCTTTAAGGCCCCCTTTGACCTCTAGGATCAAAAGAATTCTACTTCCTATCTTTCTAATCTCACTGTGAAGTACTCTTCCTCTTCTACTTTGTGACCCAAATTCTCTCTGTTCCTCACATAAGCCGATATCATCCATTTTTATGACTTTGTACTGTTTGATCCCCTTTCCATGGAATGCATTCCCTCCTCACCTCCCCCTCATACCATGTTCTCTCTTCCTTCAAGATGTTGCTGATAGATCACTTTCCATACAAAGTCTTTCTTGATCCTCTCAACTGTTAGTATCTTTCCACTCAAAAAGTCTTTTATTAACTACTTTGGATTTATGTCTCTATTTATTCCTCAGATATACACTTACGTCCTTGTCTGTAATACAATGTAAGTTCCTTGTGAGCAGAGATTGTTTTATTCGCTGTATTTCCAGGACTAGCGCATGGTTTATTGTGTTCTTTGGTTATTTCAGTTATGTTCAACTCTTTGTGACCCCATTCAGGGTTTTCTTGGCATACATACTGGAGTAGTATGACATTTCCTTCTCCAGTTCATTTTACAGGCAAGGAGACTAAGGCAAACAAGGTTAAATGGCTTGCCCCAGGGTCACACAGCATTAAGTGTCAGAGGCCAGAGTTTCACTCAGGAAACTGAATCTTCCAACTCCAGGCCCAGTACTCTCCCACTGAGTCACCTAGCTCCCCTAGGGGCACAAGGTAGGCACTTTAAAAGTACTTGTGTGGATTGACTGATCTACCCATTCATTTTTCCTTTCCATGAAAGGCCTCCTTAAGTAATGAAGCAACTCCCTAAAACTTTTGGAAAGATGTTTTAAAAATCTGCTAGCTAACTGTCATATTCTTATTTTAGTGATGTAAACTATTTAAGTTTCTATTTCACAATTTGGAAAAAAATATGTTTATGGATATTATGTACATATCTGAAGAGCAAGTGAAACACAGAGGGTGAATAGTATTTGTTTTTAATTTGTACTATTTGTACTTATTAACCTAAAAAGTTTGGTCAAAGGAGACAAACAGGCTAGGTAATATACAGTTATTTCATTTATTCCCTTAAAGCTAGCAGATACATGTACACAGAATCAGAGCCTAAGTTCTGACAGACTGATACAAGATTTGACAAAGTTTTTATAAGCTTTTACATAATCCCAGGATGTTTGTGTCCGTCAGGTTTCCGATCTCCATACATTTACTATCCATACAACGGGGAAGGGAAATTTCTTAGTTGTGAATACAGGACAATTGACAAGGAAGTATCAGTCAGAAATCTACAATCTCAAGTTTTCTAGGTTGTCTAGGTTTTCCCCTTCTGGAATATACCCTCAAGACAAGAAAAATTTCATTCTGAATTTCCATGTATCCTGTCACAAAGGGTTCGAGAAGACCTATTTTCAACCTTATCTTGTCTTTCAAGTTACAGACACAGGAAAGGGCATTTAAAAGCAGAACAAATTTTATTGAGTCATACTAAACAATTTGTACTTTAAGAAAAAAAAATAAATTGTGAAGTGAAGGCGATATGACTTTAGGAAACATACCAATGCTAGAAAAGCTAAAAAACTGAATCTCAATTCTACCTTAAAAGTATCTATTGGTAGAGACAATTAACTGCACTAAAAAAAAAAAAAAGGTACCAGGAGTGGGAGCTGAGAAACTAATTTCTAGAAATGGTTGTCATTAAATATATGCAAGATTTTGTGTAAATTGTTTAAGGCTACACAGCTTAAGTATATCCTTCCTTTTAACTCAATCCTTAACTATTCTGAGCCTTAGTTTGTTCACCTGTAAAATGAAAGGGCTGGAGAAGGTGATCTCTAAGGCATTTTTTCCAACTTAAACTGTATGATTATGTTTGACATCACTATTTTTAAAAGGAACTTCACAAGTACCTATCTAAAACTCATTAACAATTTAGAACAAAAGCTTTTAATTTTCTATTTTCTAAAAAAAATATTTAACATTCTTTTAAAATTGTTGGTTCCAAATTTCCTGTCCTCCTGCCTGCTCCCCCACTCAATGAGAAGGCAAGCAATATGCTATCAATCATATATATGAAGTCAAGCAAAACGTATTTCCACATCAGCCATGCTGGCAGCAAAAAACCAAAACAAAACAAAACCTAGAAAAATAAAGTGAAAAAAATTATGCTTCAATTTGTACTCAGAGTTCATCACTTCCCTGGAGGTAGAAAACATTTTTCACCATGAGTCCTTTGGAATTATCTTTATATTGATGTCACTGATGTCATTATATTGATCAGAATGCCTGAATACAGGCCCAAGCTGAGACCTTTCCCCTCTACCCCAAAAGAATTTTAGTCCCATGATCTATAAGCTCTGGGAAACCCCCACCTTGATTTCTCCCTGAATTTTCCCACTTAATCTGACCTTTTCATGCTCAAATCTGTGACCCTTAACTTAAACTACCTATGGATTGCCTCTAATTGTCTCCTACCCTAGAACCCATCAAAATCCCATCCTCCTGGTTCCTGGAATCTGACCTCTAGTTACCCCAATCCCATTAAGGTCCTCCTTAGACTCCTCCCTCAAGACCCTCCCTAAACCACTCCTCTAGTTACCCCAGGCTACTTGACCATCCCTAGTTCCCTCCTATACTCTTTCTGTATATAAGATTCAGCTTGCTTCCAGGAAGGTGCTCAGATTCATTCTGGCCAGCTTTACCAATACAAGCGTCACAAATGCTTAGGCTCCTTAAGAGTCTACCCAATATGGCAAATCTTTAATAAACTTTTGTTTTACTTAGGCTGAAAGAAGACTTGGCTCGAATTCATTCAGGCAGGACACCCAGCATGTCAGTATTTTGTGGTCCTGAGCACCCCTAAACTCCAACATGTTAAACCTCAACAAGAATACCTGAAGTCTTACACAGTTGATGACTGTTATAATATTGTTGTTTCTGTACAATAATTTCCTGGTTCTACTCACTTCATTTTACATTAATTCATATAACGCTTCCCAAGTTTTTCTGACATCATCCTGATGAGGTGCAGGCTCTGGGATCCCCCCTGAGCTCTCCTTCAATCTTTGAGGTACAGGCTCTGGGAAACCCCTTGAATTCTGATTAAATCTTCTCACTTGATGAGGCATTTGCAGAGGCCATGGATTTTTCATTGTGGCTGGGCAAACCTCTGTTACTAGCCTAGCCCTCCATTGCCCATCTATTTCCCACCCTTGAGCCTATCAAAATATCAATCCACCCTTGTACTGACCTCATTAGCTCCTCCTGAAGACCCTCCCCAAACTCCTCCTCTAGACCATCCCTAGATTCCTCTGATATAAGACGCCATCTTCCCTCCATGTGGTGTGAGAGCACCATAGAATGACCTAGCACAGACTTACTCTGTCCTGCTTGCCCAATGCAAGCATCACAGATATCTAGGCTCCTTATGAGTCTACTCCATATGGCGAGCTTTCAATAAACTTTACTCTTCTTTGGCTGAGAAGATTTGAGTTGAATTCTTTCGGCAGGACCCAGCATGTTGGTATTTTGAGGTCTCCAGAGCAACCCTCTTTATGGGTAAATTCTTCAATCCCTCATTTCTTAGAGCACAACAGTGTTCTATCATAATCATAAACTACAATTGTTCAGCCATTCCCCCCACTCAATTTCTTTGTCACCACAAAAAGAATTGCTATAAATATTTTTGCACAAACAAGTCCTTTTTTCTTTCATCTCTTTGGGGATACAGATCTAGTAATGGTATTGCTGGGTCAAAGAGTATGCCTGGTTTTATAGCCCTTTGGGCATCATAGAATGAAAGTATTTAAAAGAGAAGCCTTCTTTTTAGAAAAGAAATTTTTTTTCAAAATAAGTTTAAATTAAAATTAATTCCTCTGGAACAAGAGCAGGGAAACAGGAATATAAAGACAATAAAGCTTTGATGTCTAGTTGTGTTTGGGAGTCAGGAGGAACTGAGTTCAAATCCAGTCTCAGACACTTGACACACTTATGAGCCTTGTGACCTTGGTCAAGTCACTTAACCCCAATTGCCCTGCCTTCCACCCTCCTAAAAAAAAAACTGAGTTCCAAATTCTCTCCCACTGTCTCTCTCCTCCTCTTATCCTAAGACGGTACGCAACTGAATGTTATACATGTGCTGTCATGAATAACATTTCCATATGTCATGTGGTAAAAGAAAACACGCACATACACAAACACACACATATCACACTCAAAAATAGTATGCTTCTATCTGCATTCAGACCCTATCAATTTTTTCTCTGGAGTTGGATAGCATTTTTCAATGAATCCTACGAAATTGTTTCTGACCACCATATTGCTGAGAATGGCTAAGTCACTTATAGTTGATCATTACACAATATTGCTATAACTGTGTATACTGTTCTCCTGCTTCGACTCATGCACACCACATCAGTTCATATCACAACCTGTTCAGCCACTCCTCAACTGACAGGCATCCCCTCAATTTCCACCAAAAAAGAGCTACTATAAAATTTTGTGCAAATAGGTCCTTTTTCTTTTTTTTAAAATCTCTTTGGGATACAGACCTAGCAGTGGGGGGTTCAAAGGGTATGTAGTTTTATAGCCTTTTGGGCATCACTCCAAATTGTTCTCTAGAATGGTTGGATGAGTTCACAACTCCACCAACAGTACATTAGTATCCCATTTTCCAAAGCTATCTTTTTTTTTCTGTCATATTAGCCAATCTCATATGTGTGAGGTGGTAACTCAACATTGTTGTTGTTTTTTTTTTTTTTTACACAAACCAACCAACCAGTATTTGATGATCACTCATTACATACCAGGAACCATACTTGTTGCTGGGGAGGTGAAGATGAAAGAAATAAGTCCCTA
>CM053587.1:253388284-253428185 GCA_028646515.1 Pseudochirops corinnae
GGGTGGGGGAAAGAGGGGGAGAAAATATGTAAATCAAAATCTTGTGGAAATGAATAATGCAAGCTATAATAAAATTAAATTTAAAAAAAAAGAGTTTCAACCTAAAGACATCTGGTAAAGCGGAATTTAATACTCTCAAGGTCACTGTTTAGGACAATATAACTATTAAGAAGTTTTCCCCTTACATCAAAGCAAAATCTAACCCTCTGCAGTTTATATTGGTTCTACCCTGGGAACTGAAGCAACTCAATTTAAATCCCTCTTCCACGTGGCAGTCTTTTAAGACAGATAACATGTGTTCCTAAGTCCTCTTTTCCCAAAGTTAAACCTATCCGGTTTCTTAAAAGCAATGCTCTCACAACATGGTCTCCATTCTCCTCACCATACAGGTCACACTCTTCTGAACCTCCTCTCGTTTGTCAATGTTCTTCCTAAAACACAGAGTTCCAAATTGACCACAATAATCCACATACAGTTTGACAAAGGGAAAACACAGCAAGATATCATCTCCACAGGTCTGGACACTGTGTCTTTTTTAATGTAGTTTTAAGATTACATGAGGGTATTTTTGATTGTTGTATCTACTTTACTATAATTACAATTTTCAGTTCACTAAATTCCCCATTCTTTTCCCCATCATTCAAGCATTTATTAAATACTTATTATGATAGGCACTGGAGCTGAAAGACTACATTGAAACAGTTTTCTTGGGCTCCTAAAGGACCTACACGAACATATATAAATACAGAGAGAACATATGTAAAAAAAAAAATTCAGATGAATATAGGAAGATGGTCATTAGCAGTTTTGAAATCAAGAAAGGCTTCATATGTAAATAGCACCCGAGCTGAATTTTGAAGGAAACAAAGGATGCTATGAGAAGAAGGTAATGTAAGAGTGTACTCAAGGCGTGAAGGTAGACAGGGAAAAGGTAAAGAAATGGGAGGTGGAGTATTATGTGAGGAACAGTAATATTGGGGAGTGGGGGGAAATACGATTAGGAAAGGCCTCCCATAGAAACTATCACTTGATCTATAGTTTGAAAGATACGAGAGGCAAGGCTTCCTACTTGGGCCCACAGGGGCTGATCCTCAGCCTGTCACTGAGAGGAAAGACTACTGAAGAGCAGAGGTGATGTCAGGAAGGGTCAGGGCTTGCACTGGGTTGAGAGCAGAAAGGGCCAAGACCAATATGACTCAAACCGGAGTTCTGGGGGCTGAAGCTGTAGGGCTGGTGGTTGTTCTCTTCTATGCCTTCACCCACAGGAAGGAGAAGGGACATTTTGCTGTGTACTAAAGGGAGGAGTTTTACTTAGAGAGGGTACTAGGCTATCCTATTTTGTTGCCTTTTATTACCACCTACAGTTCTGCACAGATAAGTTAAAAATGTGCCCTGTGGAACAAGTCGGGGGTCATGATCTATACTGACTGAAGAGCTGTTAATATGTTGGCTCCTTTAGTAGTATTCGGTATCATAAGGAACTACACTGAAAATTGTGATCAAACTTTAACCTTCAAGAATATAAACTATGAGTTGAACCAGTTTTGCAGTTTCCACTCTCTTCAGGGAAGTTTATACTGAATTGCCCGATCAGATAATAGGCCCTACAAGTAATCTGAACATCATAGCCCCCAGTCTAACTATACAGGCCCTATGTGTTTTAAAAGCCCAAAGAAGAAATTCTGAGCTAATGGAAGCTGAGACCACCAAACTCCTTATGGCTCCATAGATAGAAAAGGTAGTGGAAAAAGAAGCAGAAATAGGGAGGAGAAAAAACTATTATAGAGACAGAGAAACTGTACAGGTAGCAAAAGCCCAGTTTCAGCAGGAAGTGATAAAGAAACTGAGAAATGCATTTCTGAAATTAAATATGCTGCATTCCTGGCCTGAGAGAAGGCAAGAGCAGATGCAGAATACTACACTGCACACAAACATGCCACTTCATACATGCTCAAACTAACCTCAGAATATTTGGAGCTTAAAAAGTACCAAGCTACTGCTGCAAATTACAACTACTTTGGCAGCAACATCCCCAGTACATTCATGGACTCCTCTTGAACTTTCAAATATCCAGATGCCAGTACTAGGAGAGAAATCTCTCTCCTCTCTAAGGAGGCCCCAGAGCCCTCTAAGAAAAGGCCAGTTGGAAACAAAGCGAGCATAGGTTGATGTAAAGCATTGGAAAAATCCGTCTGTACCAAGATATAGCAGTCAGGAGGGTGGGGGGAAGAGGGAGTGGGAGCAATAAACAGGACAAGGGTTACAATGATTCTGCAAATTAATTCACAGAAATACTGCTCAGTCTATTCTGCTCTCCTAGGATAGGCCTGCTTTATCCACTGACTGCAGGACACAGCTCCCTGGCAGTGAGGTAATTTTCTTCATTCACAATTCTTTCAAGCTCCTTCTGTGTTCTTTTATGAGCTAGGTTCCTGTGAATAAGGAAAAGACTAATGCTAAGACAATGCTTGAATTGGAATGCTAAAACACAAAAATATGTAATGAGTTATTGATTTTCTAAGTTAAAATCTAAAAATGTTTACAAAAAACCTTGGAAAATGTGTTTATTGGCCAAAGGAACCCTGGAACATGGTAGGGAGAGTAAAGATAAACTACAAATGACTGGATCCCAGGGCTCATTATTTTCCCCTTTGGGATCCAGATCAGAATTCACAGAAGTGATTGACATCTAGTCCACTGAGGTTCTTTGAGAAAGGACCTTCTAAGTGAGTGGATTCTTTAAATTTTTTTTTTTTTTTTGCTTTTTGGAGGAGGGAGGGCAGGGCAATTGGGGTTAAGCGACTTACCCAAGGTCATACGGCTAGTAAGTGTTAAGTGTCTGAAGCCGTATTTGAACTGAGGTCCTCCTGACTCCAGGGCCAGTACTGTATTCACTGTGCCACTTAGCCGCCCCTAAGTGAATGGACTCTATTGTTCAACAGCAAAGTTTTCAGCCAGTGCGGACATGTATTAGGTGTGTGTGGAGTTTGCATACCAGCAGGGAGGTTTTGCAGCAACAGGATCAGTGACAGGGTGCTCCTGACTGTAAAGGTCATTAAACTACTCCTCTCCTATACAGACCAAAGGACTAAGGTTCCTGATTTCTCCTTATTTGAATTACTGTTGTACTTTATCTCTGCCCAGAGATTTGGGAGCAAGCTGTCTCAAGACTGACTAGAGTGTTCCTTGTTCTCAGCTCAACAACTGCCTGAGAGTGGGGTAGGGCTCTGCCATCTATTGCACACTTTGTAGGGCTCTGCCATCTATTGCACACTTTCATGCTAAATGAAACAAGTTTTGTTCTTAAAACTGGATCTGGGATACATTTATAGATGCCTGGCCTAGCACCTCTACCTACTTCTAAGGTCAAGCCCTATGGCTGCTCTGGTAATTCTGTAGTACAATGATTTTTGCTACAGTCCATCAATAACCCAAATATAGTTAAGAAGTATTAGTTAGTGCTCTCTGACATCCCTTATTTTCTGTGTCCTTCTCACTGGCTAGTTGTAATTGTCCAGGAGGCTAAAGTTGTCAGCTTGTTTGTCCTTTCCAGCCTGTCACTAGGGAGGCTACCAGTCTGCCTACAATATCTGAAAAGAAGAAAGGGTCCCTTTTGGGCAGTGCCACAGAAAGAAAGATTCTGAACTGAAAGACCCTGAAATTGGTTCTCCCAAAAGCAATGGTAACTGGGTGTGCAGCTTCTGAAGTTGTCTCTAGTTGGACAAGGAAACCAGACAAGATCATTGGTCTACTTTTGTAGGTGGTGGTAGATGTTCCAACTGAGAATTCATTGTGCCAAGAAGGTAAAGCCCAAACCTGAAATGGAACATTTGTTCTTAAGATCTCTTTCCTTGGCTGTATGCTGTAGTGGCATTATAATTTGAAATTTGTTTTTATTCTTTGCTTACTTCATAAATTTAATTTTCAATTCACTTTTGCATCCTCTGTGCCTACTATTCCTGTAAAGTTTCTTGCTAAGTTGATAAAAATAAACTTGGCAATCCACATGGCAAAAAAAGGAAAAAGAAAGAAAGAAAAAAAAGAAATGAATGATTCTGAAACAGAGATGAGGAGGGAATACATTCTAGCTCTTTGGTGCAAAGGCACACAGACGGAAGAGGGAATGCCATGTGTGGGGGACAGTTAATAGGCCAGTTTGATTGACACTAAAACATTGATGGCTTGATGGCAGCTTTATTTTTTAAAGTAGGTCTTAGTTTTTGAAATATTTTCATTTGTTTTCTCTACTTAAAAATTGACATAATTTAGCAATTTAAGTAAAAATTGAAGCTTGCTCTGAAGTCATGTTCTTCCTCTCAAACTATGCCTTCCCTCTCAAACCAATCTTACATTTAAGTATTTTGTAGGTGCTACTGGTATTCTGTATATATTTATACATGGCCTTATTTTCTCCTCCTTGCTTCATTCATTATATCTGCATACCTAAGACTTATGTGTTTAGCACATAGTAGGCACTTAATATTGATTGACTGATAGACTGATGTCTAATTGGCATGTTCTAGTACTGAACTGTATAGTGACATCAAAACTAATTATATTTCTTTTTTAAGTTAAAAACAAAACATTTCAAAAACTTTATCAGACTGATTTTAATTTATTAACCATCTTATTTTGGGGATCCTATCATTCAACCATTCTAAATTTTGCTTTCTAACCTCATGAAACTATTGTGAGGGAAGCATTTTGAAAACTATAAAGAACTATCTATAGATATAAAATGATTACCATCATTATCCCATGTAATTGCAAAGATGCACTTTTCTCAAAATTTCTCAAAACCAACTAAAGCATATCACTACAACATCTTCCTAATTTACTAGTCTAGTACCTTTCTTAACAAAAACAAACTAAAAAACTCAAAAGAAACAAAATCAGTCTGGCATAATCTGTTCTTAGAGAAACTCATGCTATGGTATAGTGAATATCACTTTCCTTTTTATGTATTTATAAACCATCCCTATTTCATAATTCACCTAATTTGTAGAAAGAATATGAAAACAGAAACAGTGTTAATGAAGGGGGCTGCTGAGGTCTTGTAATGTTTTGGGGTGACTTTGTCTTGAATCTCATCTGTTTGGGCACCTGGGTATGTGATATCAGCCTGTGAAAAGGTCACCTTTCCCCCCAGCTGTAAGTCATTAACTCTGTCCCTTTCCCCCGCCCCAGCCTGTAAGTATCTTCCCTGAAGATCGTTAACTATAACAGGCCACAGCTAAGAATTCTTAAAAGGATTCCTTAGAGAAAGGTTTACCCCTTTTGTTAACAAAAGAACTTCACCTTATCAAAGGGGGACCTTTCAGGGCAGACAGGTTGGGTGCTCCTCCCTAACTCCACCTCTGTATGACTTTTGTTACTATATAATCAGTACCCCCAATCCCCACACTTCGCAGGATTCCCCTTGATTCCCTCCTGTCAGCTCGACAAGCATAATAAAGTCTCTTAAAACTGCCAAGACTGCTCATGCCTGGTAATTCTTTCAGAATGGTTAAGAACCCTCAAAGGATTTCCACAGAAATCCACCCTTTCTAACCCTCATCATTTTTGGCGACCACGAAGGGACACACCCTTTCCTCATCATTAACAATTAAAAAAGAATAAGATTAATTTGAAGGACTTATGTTTCTAGAGGAATACTGATTATTGATGGCAGCTCTTGGAAATATGGATTTGCTATTTTCTGAACACATTTCTTCTCACCCTGTAAGATCACTCCAGCCCTACGGTCCCTTCCTCTGACTTACTGGTTCCTTTGGGAACTTCCACTTTAGGGAGGTAACACTTTTGGGAAAGTGTCCAGGACAGACACATTACTCCTTCAATTCCTTCCAGGCCTTCTTTCCAGATTCTCTGGACTTCTTTCTCTACCACCCATATGGGTACTTTTATTCCCTTCCCTTCCTCCTTCCTGCTTTTCAACTTTCCTTTTATATGCTGTTTCTCCCATTTGAATGCAAACTCCTTCAGGGTAAGAACTGTTTTTCTTTTTGATTATATTTGCCCAGTGCTTAGCATAGGGCCTGGCACAGAGTAAGCACTTGATAAATGCTTGTTGATTTGACTTGACTACAATCAAATCAAATCGGTGAGAACAAATCTATAAGATAGCAACAAAAGGATAAAAATAAGTATATAATTTTCATATTCTTCTCGGAACTATTTCATCTATCTATTGTAGATTTGAGTTCTGACAATGAAAAACTTCTGCTCTGCTGCTCTGTAAATACTTAGTATGGAATTTACAGGGGTAAATGCAGCCTCAAGGCCACATGTAGCCTTCTAGGTCCTTGGGTATGACCTTCTGACAGAGTCCAAGCTTTACAGAACAAATCCTTTTATTAAGGGCATTTGTTCTGTAAAGTTTGGATTCAGTCAAAGAGTCACACTTGAGGACCCAGAGAGTCCATTTGGCCTCGAGGCTGCAGGTTCTCCACCCCTGGATTAGAACCAGAGTTGGACCCAGCTAAATAATTATCCCTTTAACTATAAAGAAAAGGCATATTTTCCTTTAAAAGTCACTAGTAGACTTTTTTGCAACACATTCTTTTATTTTGCTTATTTTTGTTATTGTTTTCTTTACTGGGTAACTTGATTTCTATTGATGCCAATCAGTCTGAAGACTCATATACTAACTCAAGTACTAGAGATTTCTGTCACCTTTAGTTTTGTCTACAACCTAATGATAATTTCTTCCTTTTTTTCCTTTAATATACTTCATTTTTCCCATCATAAGTTTATGAATGTAGAAAGAGGTGGATAATTCTAGACCTATGTTTAAAAATACATCCAAAAATGCTGCCTAATCTTACTATTGCTTGGCAGGTCATCTATACTAATAGGGCTGTGTAGGGATCATGGTAAACTCTGGAACATGAAAGACAGGGCAATGTTTACCCAGGCATTTCTGAGAATATGGTCTTTTCCAAATCAGTAGTAGTTCTTTAGCTTCAATTATTTTTTTTTCCCTTGTTAAATCACAGGGCCATAATATAAGAGAAGAGACTTCAGATATCATCTAATCCAACTCCTCTCATTTTTCTGATGAGGAAACTGAGTCTCAGAGTGGTCAAGTGACTTATCCTTGGTCACAAAACTAACAAATTTTGTGGCTCTTGAACTTAGGTATTCCTAACACCAGTCTTGAAAACATAAACACACCAACTTCAAGTCACTCAAAGTACCATGAATTCAACTGCCAATTTAATTCATTTATCCACTTTGCTGGAAAAAATGTTAACACCTCCTTCCTTCCCCAAAAAGGTACAATTTATTACATTCCATAAGAAGAATAAATGAAGAGATGGATCTCTTCGTAAAACTCTTTCCTAGGCAAGTTACTTATCCCTGAGTGACTCACCAAAAATAAATAAGTAAAAAAAAACCCCAACAAACCCTCTTTTATGGCATAAGATAGTAAAGTAATAAAAGAAATTAAGTAAACTATCAAGAGACAATGCAAATAACACAAAGATCTGAAATGACACAGACATACAACAGACATCAATAGATTATTTTTTCTTTAAAATCACAGGTTATAAAGGCAACAAAATATGATATTAAGTGCTATTATCCCTTAAAATCAGGTAGAAAATAACAGCAATAATGGACAATAAAATAAAAATATAATGTATAAAAATACCTTTTATTCTCTTTAATTATCCATGTACTACTTTCATGATCAATAGATGAATACAGTTTTCCTTCCAAATACGGCTGCTTTTTTAGTGCAATACTGATATGGTCAGGGAAAAACCGTACTTCTATGTCCTCTTTAGAAACATCTTCTGAAAGATGTATTGTTATTGTCAAATCTTCTTCAGTCTGCTGCCAGTAATACAAAGGTTCTACTGTAGGAAGAAAATACCCCAAATAATTAAAGTCAGATCCCCAAACACTCAAAAAAAAAAAAATACATGTTCTGAAATCACTCTGATAATCATCTCAAGCAAATTTGATTACAGACCTCAAATGATTCTAAACTTTCTTATGAGGGCCTTTAGTTACAGAACTCTGGCAAACTCATTAAACATTTTTTCTTTTTCTTAATACTCTACAGAACAAGGAATTCTAGTCTCAAAGAAATATGAATTTTATCAGTTTCCTTTCCTTTTCTTTTTCTAGGTTCTGTGTGACCACAGGCAAGTCAGTACAATCTGTGCCCTAGGTAGCTCTCTAAGATCATAAATACAACCCATGATTTGCTAATCTGTTATCAGTGGAGGTAGATTCAACAGCAAGAGTTTCTCATACCAATAAAATCATAGGTCCAGATTCTGCCAATTCTTCCCATATCATTTTCCCCTTGCCCCCAACCCATCTAAAAGAATTTGAAATTAAAAAAATAAAATAAAAAATCATTTCTACCAATAATTTGATGAAGACTCTAGCTAGGTAATCTCTGTGACTTGGATGAAGCAACAGTTGGGCTGACAATTCACCTATGTGATCATGAATATGATAATATTTTCTCTTTTCCCCCACCATAATTTAATATCATCAATAATGGAAATCTTCCACAAAAGCCTGCCCCAAGCCTTTATCACAGCACAGAGACGACTAAATTTTCAATAGTTGTTCCAGTGGAAGGCAAGGTTTCATCAGGTTCTTCCCTGCTGTAAAGGTTTCAAGTATAGTCCCACATCAGAGACCACATCTACTTTATGAGGCCCAGACTCACTGAAATCACAGAATTGAAGGGACCTTAAAAGTCATGTCCCTACTACCACATCCACCTTTTCCTTTCCCTTTCCAAGATAACAGATTTGGTTCCTTCAACTGATATTCATATGGCACAATCTTTGGATCCTTCTCAATTCTGGGTGTCCCATCTCTGGGTACTTTGCAGCCTGTGAATGTTCGTACTAAATGCAACTCCCATAATTGAAAAAGGTACTCCACATAAGGTCTGACCAGGGTGGAGTACAGTGGGCCTCACACTCATTCTGCTTCTAAAGCAGGCGGAGCAGTTGAAAGATCACTGTATTTGAAGTGAGAAGAACTGCGTTCAAATGCTGGTTATGCCACTTTGTACTTTGATCTTGAGTAAATTACTTACATTCTTTGGGCCACATCCATCTAAGATCCCTATGAAATGAATGTGAACTAAGATCACCTATTTTTGGGTGGGCTGCCATATTATACTTTCCACTCATAGTGAGCTTGTAGCAAGCCACTAAAACTCAAAGACTTTTTTCAATTAATCAATCAATAAACATTTACTGAGTAACTGCTATTTGCCAGCCACTGGATTAGACAAAGTACTCTCTAGCTTAGACCAACTTAGCTAATTAAGGAAAAGTTCTACACCAGTAGGATGGCCATTAGGGTCCATGAGCTGTATGACCCTGACAATACATGAAACAGAAAAATACAAATGTCCCTCAGTTTTTGCAAGTTCCCTTCCATTTTCACAGTGACAGAGTGGAGAAAAATGACTTATAAGTTGTTATGAATAACACAATTTTTAGATTGCCTATAAATTTAACTACAGCTTAATTGCTGGTGAGATCTTGGCTAGTGATCAATGAAGGGACATACTATATGAAAGGAAGTTAAATCTCAACATTTTCACTATAAATGAAACAAGACAAAAGGAAAGTGAAGTTAAATGGACAAATGACCTCCAAGTCCTCACTGGAACTGGCATACTCAATTTTATCATTCACCAAAAGGCAAAAGGAAATATAATTCCTAGTCATTTCATGTCACAGTGTGTAGAGCAGTGGTTCTCAACCTTCCTAATGCCATGACCCTTTAATACAGTTCTTCATGTTGTGGTGATCCTCAACCATAAAATTATTTTTGTTGCTACTACATAACTGTAATTTTGCTACTGTTATGAATTATAATCTAAATATCTGATATGCAGGATCTATTTTCATTGTTACAAATTGAACATAACCCACAGGTTGAGAACCGCTGATTTAGGGTAAGCATTTCCAAAAAGATCATCATGAAAATAACTACATAACATTTGTGGCAGAGAATGTTAAAGAAATTTTACAAAGAAATTGATAAGAATTTTCTTTTTAACTCAAGAAGCATTTGGGGATGTCAATGTAAAGGTTTCAATGGGATACATGTCAATGCCTCTACAGCAGGAGAGAAAAAAAAATGTTGAAAGCTATGGTTCAGGAATAAGAAATAAGAGCTACTACAAGCTTATAGTCTATATGAAGATCTCATCCCTTTAATCAATGATATTTTGTTCAAAAAAGGAAGCAGAAGCAGAATGCACAAGATAAGGCAAGAACAATATAACATTTTTAAAAATTGGCTATAACCTAACATAATAGGAAATGAATGATAATCAACATGGAAATCATTTCTGTATCAGTCAACTGTATATAGTCAAGTCCAGGATATGTTTTTAAAAAGATTAAATTCAGTTATCATATTAGAAAAAGTAATAAAGGAAAATATATTACATGCAATAAAAGATAACTCCAGGTTTATTTAAACAAACTATTCAAGTGAACAAATAGGAAACAGATAAAAGAACTGACAATACCAAATGGACAATTTAAAAAAATTATAAGTTAGACGTGTAGCACTGTTATCTATGTCAAGAAATCTAGCAAAAGGAGCTCTGAACAAAAGGTAGATTCCTGGGAAGATTTAATCTAAGATACAAAGAACAATAACATAACATGAAAAGAAACTGAAGGAATATAATCTGTGCTAACATAGAAAAGTGCGGGATACGGTGACATTGCAAATCTATTTAAATATCAAACTAATACCATGTCAGGTCTGCAATAAATATTGATTAAAACTGCAGAAAAAGGAATGTTAATTCAGAATACTAGAGCTCAAAGGCACTTATACGTTCCAAGGAAGAAAACCAATATGAATGAAAGGACTCTAGCAAAATAAAATGAGTAGAAGAAACTAAGGGTGTTTAGCCTGGAAAAGGAACAATTTAGTGAAATAAGAAGAAATGGCTGCCATAGGAAATAATGAATTGTAAAATATAGACTGGATAACCCCTTATTGGGTGTGCTATAAGGTACAGATTAGACTGGATAATTTCTAATTCCCTTTTCAACTCATATTCTGTGACTGTAAAATACTTTAAAGACTGTATATGGCAAAGTAATTAAACTTGTTTTGTTCAGCCTGACAGGACAGAGATAAGAGTGATGGGTCCAAGCTAAAGAGAGCCAGTATGACTATAAGGAAAAATTTCCTACCAGTTATAACTATCTGGAATCAGCACACACTACTTTCATAAGCCGTCAATTTCCTATTATTAGGGATCTTGAAGCAGGGGTGATACAAATACTTGCCAGAAATGTACTGGGGATTCACGTTCAGATATTCTTGCTCAGACCTTTGGCATCTGTTCTACCTCTAAAGCTATGAATGCATATAAAGCTTAGAGTTCACAGGTTTTTTTGTAAAAATAAATGAGGTTAAAAAAAGATCAATGGCATAAATGACCACCTTTCTTCAATCTTTAGCTATCCAGATTGAAGTAGGGTTAAGAAAAGCTTACGGTTGAAATCACATATTCCACTTGGGTATTTTATGATAACTATTCAGAGGTAGAAGCAACTAAGGGTAGTAGATGTGGATAGAAAAGCTGAAGCAATCTCCAAAATGAAAAGTTTCCTGGTGAAAAGTTTATCTGATGATGAGCTGATACTGAGAAGGAGTGTACCCCCATGTCCTAGGGAATGGATGAGGATGATGATGGAGTTGAAACCAAGCAAGGCAGCTGGTAGCAAATGAAGAGAAGAGCAGGCAAATGATGAGTATTTTGGTAGCAACAGAGGTGATACTGGATAGCATAAGGCAGCCCATGAAATCCTGGTGCCCTTGGATCCTTCCTCTTCTCTCCCTCCTGTAAATTTCCTTTAACTTCTTTTGTACTATATTAAAAGAAAAGTAGGTTTTTTTTTTACTATGCCAATATGCTTTAATGATTTTGATGGATATGTTAAGAATACTTTATGTTTCTTTGAATAAGTCAAACTATGCTTACTAAGCATTGTCTATGTGGAACACTATACTAGGCATTAAGTATAAATAATGTAAGAATTTAGGAAGTAAAAGACCATTGTCCTAAAAGAACTAACAACCTAATTAGGAAAGCAGGAAAAACAAACACAAACTTAACAACACTATTTACTAAGACACACATAAGCAAGCGCAAAATAGTTCTACTAAAAATAGATTAAAAGTAACATTACCTTTATTGTTATCTGTCAGTTTCTCATCTTTATTTTCTTCATCTTGCTTCTCATCATGGACAAATCTGAAGGACTTGCAGGAAGCAATCATTAGACCATCGCCACCAGGCTCAATAGCAGCATAATGTGGAACTGATTTACCATGCAGTACTTTACGCTCAGTAATTTCATATTTTTTAATCTCTATAGAAAAAGAAAAAAGTAATTTTAAATTAAGTATGAAAAAACTTTTAAAATCCCTTTTAAAATATTTTTTAAAGCTAGGTTTTTATGTGAATGTATTAAAAGAATAAGTTGTTAATTATAAAAATGTTCTCACAACAAAAAAAAGTGTGCCTCACTTATGTCAACACGCAATTCTTCACAGTTGTATGTAAATCAATTTATATAGGCTAACTATTTTAGTTTTTATGAAGAAGGAAATGGCAAACCACTCCACTATCTTTGCAAAGAAACAAGGATAGTATGGTCCACAAAGTCACAAAGAATCAGACGTGACTGAATGGCAATAAATATTTAAAATGTTTTAAGGCAGTTTGCTAGAGAAATTTCAAAATTATTTTGTAAAGCTAATCATTCCCCTAATAACTAGTTAAATGTTAAAAAATCCTGACTTTCAAAACTCTATTACTGTCAAGGCCCTCACCACCCTCTCAGTCTATCAGGCTCAAAACCTAAATATCATCTTCTACTGCTCACTCTCTCACCCTTCCTCCTGTATCCAATGAGCTGCCAAGTCCTACACTGATTCTACCTCCACAATATTTGATGCCTCTTTCTCTTCTCTTAAACTGCTACCACCCTGGTATAGACCCTTATCACCTCACATCTGGACTACTGCAATGGCCTGCTGATTGGTCTCCCTGCCTGTCTCTTTCCACTCCAGTTCATTTTTCATTCAGGCTACCAAAGTGATTTTTCTAAAGTACAGATCTGACCACATCACCACCACCAACTCAATAGGCTACAGTGACTCCCTAATTACCTACAGTAGCAAATATAAAATTTTTCATTTGGTTTTTAAAGGTTTTCACTATCTAGCCCAGGATTGGGAAATCTGTGGCCCTCGAGACCACATGTGGCTCCCAAGGTCAAGTGCAGCCTTTGACTGAATCCAAACTTCACAGAACAAATCCCCTTAATAAAAGGATTTGCTCTGTAAAAGTTGGACTTAGTCAAAAGGCTGCACCCAAGGACCTGGAGAGTCACATGTGGCCTCAAGGCCACAGGTTCCCCACCCAAATCTAACCCCTTCCCTGTCTTCTAACACTTTATTCCTCTCTACATATTCTAGAATGCAATGTCACTGGCCTTCTTACAAGATATTCCATCTCCCAATTCTGTCACTGAATATGTCCCAGACTTGGAATGCTCTCCCTCCTCACCTTAGGCCCCTGGCTTCCTTCAAGTCTCAGTTAAAAAATCCCAGTTTCTGAAAAAAGCCTTCCCAGTTTCCACTTAATGCTAATGCCTTCCCTCTGGATTTATATTCTATCTACTCTGAGTATATCCTATATGTCCACGTAACACACTGTCTCTCCCCTTAGATTGAGAGGTCCTTCAGAGGAGGGACTGTTTTTGTTTTTCTTTGAATCCTCACTGCTTAGCACATAGTAAATTCTTAATAAATGTTTGGTGACTGACTTAAAATGAGGCATTCTTATAATGTGTTTTATCTGTAGAGAGGAGATACACTACCTGATATAAGAATGCCCCAAAATAGGGCATTTATCCAGAACCCTCTATGGCAACTCTATTAACTCTTTACCCTAACAGAAGGAAAAAAAATCCTGTAAAAAGATATTTGTTAACAGATTGTGTCAGGCTAAAAGATTCAAACACAAGAGCTCAAAAATCAATAAATCATGCAAAGTGAAGCTGGGACTACAGGGCTCAAATCAAATAACTCTACCACGAATCAACAGTTCCGGCAGTGAATAGAGCACTGGCCCTGGAGTCCAGAGGATCCTAGTTCAAATCCGGCCTCAGACACCTAACACAAAACTAGCCGTGTGACCTTGGGCAAGTCACTTAACCCCAACTGCCCTGCCTTCCCCACTCCAAAAAGAAAAAAAAAGTATCCCCCCAACTAAAAAAAACTGAAAAAGTTAAATCTTTAGACCTAAAGTAAAGACTTTTTCTAAAGAAGTGAACCATTATGAAAGTCTTACAAACAGGAAAATACTGGAAAAAATGAGGACAGAAGTCCTCTTCACATAGAACAATATTCCCTATTCTCATTTAATACTAACTCTTACCCATTCATAGAATATTGTTAGAAAGTCAAGGAGAATTGAGACCTGACTAGTAGAAAATTGAATGAGTTTCCACATAAAGGCAAAAGGAAAAAGGGTTGGTCATTTTCAAGTCCTGGAAGCACTGTTAGTGAGAATAAAAAATTTTACTGAGAGTAGGAAAGAAGTACAATATTTAATTGAATCTTTAAGAGCTAAGGTTTAGTGAAGGGAGATTCTAGTCTATATCAATACACTTAATTGATTTTTTCTATACTGTATCATTCTTGGTACCCAAGAGTAATCCTGTAAACAGTGAATTTTAGTAGTAGCTATCCTTTTAATAAGAATTCTATTAAATAAAAAGTAAAATCAAATGCAAAAGGATTTATTATTCCTGTTTCTTTCAATTACCCCCAAAGGGAGCATTTTAACTTGTGCTCTGGGTCTATGCACCCAGAAACAAAAATCAACAATTCTAGTTTCTTGGTACCCAAATCTGAGAAATAATCTGCATTCACAGGAATGGGTTCACAATGCTAAACTATATCATGAATACACATGTCACCAAGAGATTCAAACATTTTGAAACTTTTCACATTTTACCTTTATTTTTCTTACTGATAGTAATCCACTCCAAAGAAACATAGAAGCCACTTCCTTTCCGATCTAACTGTTCTTTCTCAACTCGAAGAAGTAGGGTAGCTATTGAATGGTCCTCAGATTTTATAAAGGAAATACTGTGAAGAATAACAAATGGATCTCCAAGATCTTCATTAAACACAATCTATAAGAAAAATAAAATGAGAAATTAACAGTTTTAAGTGATAAATTCTGACATATGGGCTATGGTTCATTTTGACAAAAGAGGGAAATGACACAAAAGGTCAACTCACTATTATTGTGACTTGGCAGTTTAAACTGGAAGTTTTGAACAAAATAACTTTGGAATATAAAGATATATACAACCAAAGGTTCCCAAGGTGGGCAATACCACCCCCTCAGGCATGCTGGAATGATTCAAGGGGGCAGTAGCAGACTCAGGTACAACTAGTGGGCATTGGATAAAAATAAAGGGGCAGTGGAAGCATAAGTAGAGAAGAAAATTTTGAAAAACTATTCATACGTGTTTTATCTGTTGTGTAACAAGAGTTAAAGTAGTAGTGATTACATTATTCTCCAAATAAACACAGAAAATACAAGTTATAACTGATCAATGGTCAAGTCTGCCAACAGATCCTGACAAGCAAATATTGGCAGGAAAGCTTGTCACACATTGTCAGGAAGTCCAGCATGCATCAGGAGGAATATGTGGGTATAATGACTTGTTTACAATATACTTTATGTCATCAAATTTCAATGCAGGAAAAAACCACAAATTTAAAAAAAATTATCAAATTTAAAATGTGCCATTAAAAAAATTTTTTAAATGATGCAAATTTTAAAAACACCAAACATCAAAGGGTTAAAGAAAAGTAGATTTCCAGGGGAGCACTGAGTATTTTTTTTAAGGGGGTGGTAGGCCAAATAGATTTGGGAACCTTTGGATACAACAATAAGATATCATAGAAATAAAGATACAGACAATGTCGAAGCAATGACAAGTATCCTTGATTTGACAATAAAATGAAGTGAAAGTGATGCAACATCTAAAATTCTTCTTAGAAATGGATTACGTTCAAATGAGCATTCTGCTTGAAATCATATTCCTAAATACTAGCATCAAAAGAAGAAACTGAGCCGACACCAGACTCTAGGTTTGAATTAACAAGTAGAAAGAAGAGCTCTGAACTCAGCATGGGAAGCAGGGAGATACAATGCTGCCTAAGGACCCACCCTTTTCTCCCATTTCTTCCACCTCTCAGACAAACCACAGATAAATTCTTCCTCCTAGGCCAGGCCTGTACCACATAAGGCTAATGGGTGGCCAGCCAAAGGATTTCAGGCAGCCCACAAAAGATGTAGGGTTGCCACAGTGCCCTCTCTGTTTGTCACATGACCCACAGCAACCAACCACTGTCAGTCTATCTATAGTCTAACCTATCTGCGGCCTAAAGAAGTTCAGCCTATTTTAGTTTTGGCCCCTACCTTAAAGAAGTTCAGCCTATTTTAGTTTTGGCCCCTACCTACTGCCAAGTTGTGCAGGTCTGTCTAGGGCCTTAGATGTTCTTTGTTCTATGTTGTTTTAGTGGCTGGCTTTGGAATTATGGAGCTGGGATATTTTAATAATAATTACTGATATTCTACAATGCTTTAAGGTTTGAAAAGCACTTTACATGCATTAGCTCACTTGAATCCCATAGCTCTAGGTGTTAAATGCCACAGTTATTACCATTTCCATTTTAAAGATGAAGCTAAAGCTGAGAAAGTAAAGTGACTTGCCAAGGGCTACAAAAGGGGTCTTAAGTGAGTTGTGAACTCACAATTCCTTGACTCCTAAGTCCAAAGTTCTATAAACTACCATATCACACTGACTATTTCAAATAAAGGGCTCAGGTAAAAGAAAACCTCATTAACTTTCCTCTCTTTGTCCACAACAGAAAAAGCACATAATCAAGTTGTTCTTTGTTGGCTGCTTGGTTGTCACTTGAAATAGATGGTAATTATTACATAAACAGGGTACAAAATATTTATTTTACAGACTGATTTTGTATATATTTTATTTTATCTAGAACAAAGCACTTTTTCATGGTACCATCACCCATCCACAAAGTGATCTCAAATTTTTCCTCTCTATTATGGCTCACTTATAAGCAGGATCCAAGTACTGACAATTCTTCCTCCAAAACAGCTCCGAAATTTGTCTCCTCTCCATTCACATGGCTATAGCACTAATTCTGACATTCCTCACCTTGTCTGGACTATATTAATAGTTTCCCTGTCTTCAGTCTCTCCCCTCACCAAAACTACCTCTATAGAACCACCAAAATATTGTTCCTGAGTAAAATGTCTAATTGTATCACTTTTCTGCTCACAAACCACCAGGGGTACCCAAGTGCCTCTAAGGTAAATTATAAACCCTTCTGTCTAGCATTTAAAAGGCCTCTAAAATCTACCTTTGCCATCTTCTTTAATGTACTCTTCTTCATGCATCCTAGGTTTCATCTAAACTAGCTGGTCCCACAGCCTAGAATTCCATCACTTGTCTTTGTGCCTAGAATATACCACATGACTGAAATATTCATCTTCCTCAAATCTGCTTCTCCAAAACCCAATCTTTTCCCAGGTGCCACCTCTACTATCCTCCTAGTTGTTACAGCTCCCTCCCTCCTCAATTTTTTCTTTATTTACTTAATCGTACATATTACTTCTCCCTTAAGTCTAATAGAGTACAACTTCTTGGAATCAAAAGCACTTTCAATTTTCATACCTAGCCAAAAGAAAGACCTACATTATTCTCACCATCCATTTCTTCCACTTTTATTTATATGCAGCTAAAATGAGCTGGAGGAAATCATATACTGGGTACACAGGAAATTTTTCCAGTTTTAACTAGAACCACACAGCAAGGAAATCTTTTTATCTTTCCCTGATCGATTCTCTATCTTACTTCCTCCACAGAAGCTACTGCAAACATTCTCTTCTTTCTTAAAACCTTCTACATCTCCCATTCACCCTCTCTCTCTCAAATGAGGACCTCTTCTCTTTACTGAGAAAACTGAGGTCCTCTTCTCTCTTTATCTCAAAACACTTTGACATCATTATCTGCTTTTTCCTCCTTTCCTCTACTTAGATATAATAAGGTACCCCTTCTTACCAAGGTCGACTACTCTACATGTGTCCTTGATAGCAATCCCTCTCAGGTCTCATCCTCTCAAACATCTACATTCCTTATCTAATCTTCAATCCCTCTCTAACTACTGGTTCCATCTTTACTGGCAGAAAAATCAGCTCAAGTTTAAAAATTCTCACTACCTGATGGTCTCTTTTCTTAAGCTATTCTTCTATAGCACTCCACACTTTGTCAGATGAAAAAAAACCTCCAGGAAAAAAGCTGTCTGCACTCATTGCCTCCTCTTCCTCTCCTTTCAATCATTCCTAAACCCACTGCAATAGTTATCCTCACTCTCCTTATTATCCCTCAACATATCCCAAACTTTCTACAATATTTCTAGTATCTGAGCCCTTCTCTTTACTCACACAGTCTAAAAGTTCAGGTTCTTATCACCTCTCAACTAGACTATTGTAATGCCCTCCTAAATGATCTCCCTGTCCTACAGGGACTCCCCTGCTCTAATCCACCCTCCATATCACTGCCAAAGTGATTTTCCTTAAATGAACATCTGACTATGTCATTCTTCTACTCAAAGCCCAATCATTTCCTATTGTCTCTAGAATAAAACATAAACCTCTGTCTTTCAAAACCCTTCACAACCTGGGCCCATACTATCCAGACTCATTATACTTCTCTTTCCATACTCTACAATCCAGAAAAAATCGACTTCTCCCAGAAACTCATCCGTAACAGGGTATCTCCAATCTCTGTGCCCTTGTACTAGTTACTACTCATTCCTAGAACTCCCTTTTTACCTCAACCCTTTTGAGAGACAACTTAAGCACTACCTACTATACAAAGTCTTTACTGATGATTCCTCTGAGTCAAGTTAAACCAAGAAACATTCATTAAGGGCCTACCTTCGTGCCAAGTACTGAGCTAAGTACCGGAGATACGAAGGAAGGCAAGAGAATGGTCTTTGGTCTTAAGAAATCAATCTAACAGGGGAGGCAACATGCAAATAACCCCATACAAACAGTATGTACGGAGTAAACTGGAGATAAACAGAGATGGCAGTAAGAGGAAGGACAGCTGGAGATGACTTCTTATCAAAGGTAGAGGACTTCAGCTGAGACCTGAAGGAAGCAGGAAGATGAAGATGAGAGAAAAGCAAGAGTTCCAGGCATGGGAAACAACGAAAATGTAAGGATTTGGGTGATGGAGTGTCAGAAAGAGCAAGAAGGCCAATGTCACTGGGTCACAGAGTACAGGAGGGATAGGAGAGAGGAGAATATGGTTAAAGAAGACTGGAAAAGATTTCTTGTTTTACTCCTTAAATTAAAAAAAGATAACTAGAAAAGTAGGTAGGGGCATATTATGAAGGATTTTAAAAGCCAAAAAGAGAATTTTATATTTGATCTTAGATATAATAGGGATACACTGGCACATACTGAGTGGGGGTAGGAAGGGGTGACATAGTTAGACCTGCACTTTATTAAGATTAATCTGACAGCTAAGTGTAAGATGTAGTGGAGTGGGGAGACACAGAAGGCACTTAGAAGGCTGCTGCAATAGTGCAGGTGTGAGATGGGTTACTATAATATCAGGAGAAAAGTAGCTATATTCGAGAGATGTTACAAATGTAAAAATGACAGGACTTCACAAATGATTGGATATGGGGAACAAGAGAAAGTGAGGCATCAAGGACGCCTACATATTGAGCCTGGGCGAGATTGAGACAATGATGGTCCCTCTGACACAGGACAGGAAGAAGGAAGAGTTTCAAGGGAAAGATAAGTTTAGTTTTGGACGTGTTAAGTTTAAGATATCTCTAGGACATCCAATTCGAGATGTCTAATAAGTAGTTGTAGGTGTGAGACAAGAGAGACAAGATGTTTGTCGGCGTTGTTCAGTTGTTTCAGTCATGTCCAACCCTTCATGATCCCATCTGTGGTGTTCTTGGCAAAAGATACTGAAATGATTTGCCATTTTCTCCTCCAGATCATTTTGCAAATAAGGAACTGAGGCAAACAGAGTTACGTGACTTGCTCAGGATTACACAGCTAGTAAGTATCTGAGGTCACACTTGAATTCAGGTCCCTTGACTTTAACTCAGCCTTCTATCCATTTTACCACCTAGCTGTCTACAGAGACAAGAGGTTAGGGCTGAATAATTCAATGTGAGAATCAACTGCATAAAGATGATAACCGAATCCATGGAAGCTGATAAGATACACAAGTGAAACAGTATAATAAGGGGAGATGAGAAGAGGTCCAGGACAGAACTTTCAGGGAACCTTCACTGTTAGACTAAGAAGAAACAGTCAGACATATAAGAAGAAAATCAGGAGAGAGCAATGCAAAATAATGCAGAGAAAACAGTATCTGTTGGCAAGAAATGAGAAAATGATGACTTAAAGTGTCAAAGGCTGTAGAGACAGATCAAGAACGATGAAAGATGGGGCAGCCAGGTGGCACAGTGAATAGAGCACCAGCCCTGGAGTCAGGAGGACCTGAATTCAAACCCAGCCTCAGACACTTAACACTCACTAGCCATGTGACCTTGGGCAAGTCACTTAACCCCAATTGCCCTGTCTTCTCCCCTCCAAAAAGCAGAAAATAAAGAAAAAAAAAAGATGAAGATTGAGAAAAGGTCATTAGATTAGACAATTAAACATCACTGGTGGCTTTACAGTGGGCTGTTTTAGTTGAATAATGACTACAGGAGCCAGACTAGAGAAATTTAAATGAGAAATTGAAAGGAAACAAAGTGAAGACACTGCTGAAGAAAGCCTTCATTTAGCCATGAAGATATGTAGGAGATACGCAGAATGATAGCTAGCAGGGATGGATAGATCTAGTTAAAGTGTTTTGAGGATGGAGGAAAGAGGAACATGTTTGTGGGCAGCAGGGAGGTAGCCAGTAGGTAAGGAGAGATGGAAGATTATGGATAACAGAGAGGATGATCTCCTGGTAGAAACAAACAAAGAAAAAACTACATAGTTGATCCTAACAACAACCTTTTGAGGTAGTGCCATTATTATCCCCATCTTACAGAAGTAGAAACAGACTTTGGGAGGTTAAATGACTTGCCCAAGGTCACACAGCTAATAAGTGTCTGAGGTGGGATTTGAATTCAGGTCTTCCTGACTCCAGATCCAATGCACTTACTTGCTATATAACCTAGCTGCCACCAAATGGGAGCACATGGATTTTATGAATTTTAATTTATCCTGTATATAATTATATGTGTACATTTCTCTGCTGACAGAATGGAAGCTCCTTGAGAGAATAAAGATGGCCCCACTATGTATTTACATTGCCTAGCACAGTACTTGGCATACACAATTGGCACTTAATAAAAAGATGCTGAATGTCTCTGAGTACTTAAATGGTAAATGAATGAATAGGTCACAGACTAAGACCTAATAACTAAGTTCTGCTAACGTTAGGTCTCACTTCTGTGACAAATAGCTTGAAACCAGCAACCATTTAAGCTTTTCCTTTCAGATTAATATAACATTAACACAAACAAGTACAAACAGTATTTCCCCTTTTGAAATATGTACTTTTCCCACTTTAATGTAATGCATCACTATTTCTTATTCGAGAATGACTGTCTTAATATTGTCTAACTGTAAATCGCCTAGATTAAGGCAAATGTGAAGCTGCTATGTTTCTAAGAACAGCTATGACATTTGTCATATAAAACGGCCACTTAAAGGCCCAATATAATTCAACAATGTCTATTTAACTAAAGGATGTCAATATAGGTATCCCTAATATGTCAAATAAGCTAGGGCAATTATTTAAATAAAATGATTTTGGAAATTCAGACACTAACCTAAAGAGTAATTTTTCAAAGAGGAACTTTGGAGATGACTCCAAAATAGGGCTGGAAATAGAAGAGAAAGAAAATGAGATAAAGAATATTGGAGGGGAGGGTGGAGCCAACATGGCAGAGTAAAAGCAGGAACTTGCTTGAGCTCATGCCCCAACCACCTCCAATACCTGAAAAAATGACTCCAAACAAATTTTAGAGCTACAGAACCCACAAAATGACAGAGTGAAACAAATCTCCCATGGAAGGCAGCCTGGCAGGCTAACAGGAAGGGTCTAGTGCACCAAGCTGGAAACAAAGCACAGTCCCATGTGGGCCGTGCCATTACAGACAGGTGGAAGAGACTGGCTGGAGTAGACCTCAGGGGACTGAATCACTGGCAGTTTCTACACTTCTCAACCCATAAATGCCAAAGAGAAAGTAAAAGGACAGTGGGGAAACTCTGCTGGACCTGGGTGAGAGAAAAGCCTAGTCTGGCCCCTGCCCCTAGGGTGGCAGAGGTGGTGGTGGCTGCTTCTGGAGATCCAGACCCACAGATAGTGGAGGGACCATGAAGCTGACCAGACGGCAATTGCAGGAATTTCTCTGCTGGTGCTGGGGGAGGATTCTCTTCCCTTGCCCTGCTTGGATCTGGGTCACAGTCTTAAGCAGTGGCCCTGGAGTGAGGAACGCTGGAGTGGCAAAGCTTGTTGAGGCTTTGGAGGCAGTCCCCCTCACAGTTCTGAGGAAGGTGCCTAGAAGAAGCTCTGATAATAGCTGTGCAAAACCCTAGAAATTTGGGACACAGCACTCTCCACTCTAGAAACTGAGTTGTACCATGCTAGAGGTCAAAAGTCAAGTAAATGGCTGGCAAAATGAGCAAACAGAGAAAGAGAAATCAGATTACAGAACTGTTCTTTGGTGACAGAGACAATCAAAACATAGATCTGGAAGAAGACAACAAAGTCAAAACTCCTGCATCAAAAGCCTCCAAGAAAAATATGAATTGGTCGCAGACCATGGAGGAGCTCAAGAAGGATTTTGAAAATCAAGTAAGAGAAGCAGAGGAAAAATTAGGAAGAGAAATTAAAGTGATGCAAGAAAATAATGAAAAATGAGTCAACAGCTTGCTAAAGGAGACCCAAAAACAGAAACTTCAACTGCAAGGTAGATAGCAAGGTTCAGGGGGCAGCAAGACTTAGAAACAGGTTATTGCCCAGAAAACCATAGAAGGCAGTGGTAAGCAACTGGTAAAGATTGAACTCACCTACAGCAGTGACTCCCATCTCATACAAGTTGTGTGAGTAGTCAAGCAACTCAGTGGAGGGGGAAAGTTTATGTATGGAGTTGGAATAGGCAAATGGGGGAAAGAGAAAACTACCTTGAGTGCTGATGGATCGTCCCATTGCCTTGCATCTCAGATGGATTCTGCTGAAAGGGCAAATTACTAGAATCTTTTGGAAAACAATCAAATAGTAAATAAGCAAAAGTTTAAAAAAAAAAATCCTATCCTTTTACTCAGTAATTTCAATGTTTGGAATTTACTCTGAAAATGTCATTTTAAAGTTAATATAAGCGTAAAGATAGTAGGTAAGTACTGTCTGACTGGCTCAGAACAATTAACTAATGTTAATGGTTAATAAATGTTAATAAAGGTATCAAGGAGTAATATGCTTAATTTTTCAACGCCAGTACCCTCAAACCAGAGTTTATTATACTCAACTTCACAATAAACACTTGAGAGCCTAGATACTGAGAAAGTTGGAGGATATGACATGAAAAAATTAAAAATCATACATAAGTGAATGAAAATTACAAAATAATAATAATAATGATTATAATACAATGTAAAGCGGAAAGGTTCATAGGCTTTTTGGAGCTAAAAAAGAATTTTACTGGTTACTTAGTTTATTCCCCCACCCCATTTACAGATGAAAAAACTGACTTCCATAGAAGGAAAGTTACCTGCCCAATGTCACACTAGTAAAGCAAGAGTAGAATTCAGACCCTCCCTGACTCCAAATCCAGTTGTTCTTTCCACTATACCATTCCACCCACAACAGTGAGTATAGGAAAGGGAATGCAAAGTTGGAAAAACCTAAGCTAAATTCAAAAAACATTTCTTGAAACCAAAATGGCAAAATGCTCAGTTTAAATGAGTAAAGAAGATGAGGATGAACAAAAAGGGACAGTTAGAGAGGACTCTATTATACCCAGAGTATGATCTGAAAGTAAAAAACAATGTTAGAGCCAGGAGAGTGCTTTAGAAGAAAAGAAACCTATGCCCCAGTGAGAGAAAAAAAGCATTAAATAACACTTCAGCTCTCTCCCCCTTTTATACACCCATTGTGTGTGTTCTGTCAGCGCTTTCCTTCCACAGGAGGGATTCAATGACATCAATACAATGCCTGCAAACAATATGTCAAGACTAAAGACAACTTCCTGATCAAGTTATAAATAAATAAAGTTTAGTAGACTGCATGATAAAAAAATATTCTAATGGCTCCTTCCATGGGGGAAGAAATTATCTTTTAAAGTCTTGGTTTATCTTAATTTGGACACAGTGGTTTATTCAAACCTTACCTCCCATTTTTCAGATGTACCATTTCCACGTTCCCCTGTTCCAATAAGATACAATCTACCTGTTCCATCTGACAGTGTAGCCCATGTAGAAGATGTGAAATGAAGAGATGCACAAAGGCGAGTGTCATAAGCTGCTAAATCTGTAGGGAGTCTGAAAACCTCTCTTGGTTTTCCTAATGCAGTGTCCTAGGAGGAAAAAAAAAAAAAAGAAATACTATATATATCAACATCTTTCATAGATACATAGAAATGAGTAATTAAAGTAATCATGCTCTGATTTTTCATTTTGAAGTTTTATAGATAAGAATCTGTACATTTATATATGGTCCTAACCTCAAAAAAGTTGGTTCAATCCAACTTAACTGATATATTATAATCAAGCCTCACCCTAAAGTGCCCAGGCTGTTCTTCAGCCAATCCCAAGAGGCTATCCCAGCTAAGCCTAGTTACCCAGTTTTAATTTGTTTTCAATGGGATTGTTTACTGATAACCTACTATATAACGTTGAATATCTCTTTGAATATCACCCTGAAAGAAGTCTTAATTAATAGTTTTATATAGCTGTTTCTAGAACACATAAGAAAATATGAAAGAAAAAAGGTTAGGGTGAATGTTTTGGTTTTTAAATCAACTTCTGAAAGTTCAAAGTGGAAAAGCCATTGATTGCCCTTATCTTCCATCTCTTTAAGAAGAGCAAAAGAAGGATAGGGAGAGAAAGAGGAATAAGTCATCCAGTCTAGCCCTCTCATTCTATAAATGAGGACACGGAAGCCCAGAGGTTGTACACAAGTGGTGTGCACAAGAATACGTATGAGAACCCAAGTGCTATGACTCCCAATTCAGCATTTTCTACTATAACACATGGCTTCCCACATCTGAATTCACCTGGTTAAAACTTTACACTTTAAACAGGACCCTAAACTAAGGAATATAGAGGTACTCACTCTTTTCACCTCCTCTATCTTCTCTGTTTTCATTCAGTCAGCTGGCCCTAGTTGCAAATACACACACATACCTCACCACTAAGTTCAATCAAAAATCTAAGGGGGTCCCTTGGTAGAAGAGGTCCTCATATTTTGGGACAACAAAAACTCTAAATACATGTCCTTTACTGTTATTCACAAAGCCAAGTTCAGACCAGATTTATTAGAATCTCTTGCTTCTATAAAGGCATATTTTAAGCTTTTATAGTCTGAACCCTGATTATCCAAGGAACTTTTCTTCCACCTATAACACAGCTACCATGGAAAGAACTGCCCCTAGTAAAGATATTTCTTCCAAAGTAATGTTTTCTTAGAACCAATTCAAAAGGTTAAGTGGGATATGCCTGTATATTCCATGCCATTATCAGAAAACTATTTCAAATTTGAATTACAAGGAAAATTCACTCAGACTATTGATTTCTGTATTTTTTCTAAAAGCTTCTTACAAACTTTCCTCTTCCTCTTGAGGGCACTCAGGATCACAATCTCAGTGCTCTTTTCAACTCTTCATTCTCTCTCACTAGACATAACCAATCAGTAGCCAATTCTTGCTGTTTCTACCTTCACAGCATCTCAGTATCTTTTCCTTTCTCATTACATATATATATCCCCCACTTTCATTCAGAGGCCCAGCATCTCTCACCTAGCTTACTTACAACAAATTTAAAATTTGTTTCCCTGACTCAATTCTCTCCCCACTCTAAAAGATACTCTACTTATCTGACAAAATGATTTGTCTTATGGTGTGACCACATCACTGTTCTACTAAATAAACTCCAGTGGCTCCCTGTTGCTCAAGATCAAATGAAAAATCATGTTTTGCTTTTAAAGTCTTTCATCTTGGCCCTAACAACCTTTATAGCCAAATGATCAGTACCCTTTCCATGCTCTTGAATGCTACCAAGGTGGCCTCTTCTTGTTCTGCACATAAGACACTCCATGTACTGGAACCAAGATTTTGAACTTTACCTTGGTCCCCCACCCTCATCCCTGACACCCACCACACTAGGATTGTACTCCTTCCCTATCACATTTATTCTGTGTATATTTATATACATGATGTCCTAAAAGTCTTGGTGAAGTTTTAAGCTTTAATAGCTTAAACACCCTGGAACACCCTCTGTGTACCTGCTGCTTCACTCCCCATAGCATATAAGCTCCTAGAGAGCCAGGCCTGGTTCATATTTTGCCTTTGTATATCCAGGACCTAACCTATAATAGGTTTAATAAATGTTTGTTGACTGATCCAACTGCATCAATCATTTTTTTTCAGTGCAAGATACAATTTGGCAGGTTATCTAAACCACCAAGCATAAGCACTGGTCCACATTTTTTACTTCTCCCACCCCAACATACCTTTAATCTCTACTAGATAATTATATGTGCCTAAATATTAACTACACTAAGGTATGCGACTTAGTGGCCCTCAAGTACATAATGAATGACCAACAAAAACACTCTTGGCAACCTCACTATACTTGATTATTAATGGCACATCTAAATCAATGACATGAATACAACTGTAAATCAGTATCACTGCCTCCGCCATTGTGGAGGGAGAAAAAAAAGTCTCATTTATCTCATTATCTGTCAAGGAATGAGGTGTTCCATGTAAATAAATCTTCCAAATGCCCAAATCATGCCAATTACATTTAATTTTTTAAAAAATAAACCACTTACGATAAAAATATATCTAAAACATTAAGTACTGTTGTTTTCTTACCTTGAGCTGTGATTTCATTGGTGTTAGGGGGCTTCTGTTGAGGAAACTTGTTCTATCAATGCACCTTTCTATCGACTGCTTGGAGTATTAAGAAGTTAAGTGACTAGACCTAGAACTTCAGCCAACACATCTTCAGACCAGTTTTCTATCCATTAACATCAGGTTGTCTCATTACACATAGAATATATATATATATATATGTTTGTGTGTGTGAAATATATATGTACTATGTTATATATTATATACATAAGTAATCTGTGATTGTGGGTTGTCTACTAAAATCTCTACCTAAATTATATGACACAGATAGACTTTAAACACAGGACAGGAATCTTATCTCCTTTTCTTTATATTCCAGAAAAGATAAAGTTACTCATAGAGTAATTAATGTACCAGCATTACAATCAGTCTAATATCTTGAGAGGTACTCTCTATAGATGATTTGTAGGCATTTAAAATCCTAGAAGTTGATGCAGCTCTCTTTCCTCTAATAAACAGAAGCAGTTGATTTATTTGTTTTATGTTTCCAGAACTTTGGAAAACATTTATTATAAGTTTCCCTATGCAAGGCTGGTAGAATACATAACAAGAATCAAACAACATCAAAAGACTTTTGAGGATTGCAAGATGTATCTACTTTCATAAAAGGAATACTCACAATCATAAAATTATGGATCCAAAGTATCAGACAAATTTCTAGGACAAAAAACTGTACTATTCAAGTATAGCATCAATATTTTTCTCTCCAAGCAGGCCAATTATATTTAATATATAATAAATGAGTATGTATTAGCAATTTTAACTATATGTGAAAACCTTTAATTGTATAGAAAAACACTACAACTGCTATAAAGGCAACTAACATAACAGAAATATATGATAAATCAAGATTTATAAAAAATATTACATTTAAAATATGCTAATTATAAATGCTTTTCAAAAGATGGGTCTACTGAGCAGCTTGGACAAGATTTCAATGTTGAATAGTCTTAATCTTAATGCTTATATCTATTTGCAGAGCCTTAAGCAGATCCATTCACCTTTAATTTGTTAATTTAAAAAAATTATAGCCAGACTTAAAAAAAAAAACCCATATACAATCAACTACAATAAGTAGAAATCAAAGCAGACATTTCTGCCCTTTACAAACAAGCAATTTGTTCTGAGGAAAGGCTCTCAGCAGTAACATTCATTACTTTTATTTGGCTGCATAACTACTAATATTTTTCTTTTTCCTTTAAAAACAAATTCCTTTAATTTATAAATAAATAAATGAAACAAATTTCCTTTTAAAACAAATAAGAAGTTTAAGAAAATATATTTTACCTTGTGTACAATTTCTGTTTAATAATCTTTTTATGAAACACAAAGGCATCAACAAAAAATTAAAGCATATAATTACTAGAATTTTTACGTCCTTTCTTTTTTCTTCTCTACAAGTCAAATGTTAGTTTCCTCCTCCTCTCCACACCACTTCACCAACTTTGGTGGCAATCAGCTGAAATCCAGCAGTCCAAAGTCAGAAAGAATGAGAATATAATGATACTGAACTGCTAGAATGTGGAATTAGACGCTGTAATTCAAGTTAAATTTAATTGCCCAACTATGCAGTAATGAAACAGTTCTCTCAATTCAATCCAGTATCACAGGTTTTCTGACTTACAGATCTCAGTGCTGAATTAGATTAAGCTTGTAGTCTACTGGAAATGACAGGAACATAGATTTAGAGCAGGAAGAGCCTGAGAAGCCATTAAGTTCAATTCCTTCAATTTAAAATATGGGGAAACTAAGGCACAGAGAGTTAAACGACATGTTCAAGGTCACATAGCTAATAAGTATGTAAAGTAAGATTTGAATCTGGTTCTTCCTAACTTGAACACAGGGCTCCTATCATGTAGGTTTTAGGACTAGATTACATTCAGGAAACTATATAAAACTCTGACTGATGCTAAGTTCCTCAATACTAGAAAAAACTACCTTTTAAAAACTTATATTTTCCCAATGATGTCACATGGCTACAAATCATAGAACATCACAATCTCAAAAAAAAAATCAACACTGAAGATGACCCTAATGGCTTCAGCACATTATTAGGTTTGTATATGAGAAGCCAGAGCGAAAACCATCAAAGACATAAAGAAAACTGGGTGGATCAGTTAGATAGCTAGTAAGACAATGGAAAGATAACTCAAATATACTACACTAGGATGCTCAAGATATAAAAAGAATCAGAGAAAATCATCCTGTGCACTTGACAAACAGGATAATTTACTGAAGTACAGAGACAAAAATCACACAGAATGAGGAAGTTTGAAGGGCTGTAAGGGGGCAAGAAAGCATTTACACCAATGAGATTGACAATACATCAAAACATCACAGTTGAAGGGACAGTTGTGGATAATTAGGCAATGCAGTGGATAGAGGGTGCTGGGCCTAGAGTGAGGGAGACCTAAATCCAAATGCAGCCTAGGACACTTACTAGCTGTGTGACCTAGGGCAAGACATTTAACCTGTCTCAGTTTCCTCAACTATAAAATGAGATCATAATAGTATCTGCCTCGCATGTTGTAAGGACTGAATAAGATGTTATCTGTGAAAGCATTTAGCACAGTGCCTGGCACATAGTAGGTGCCGTATAAAAATGCTTATTCTCTTCCCTAGCAGACACTCTTTAATCATTAAGATCATAAACATTTTTATTTAATAAGACAAGTGTCTATATCAGGAAATTGACCTACCTGGCTATGATGAATGTTATGCAGATTCCCCTTCTAAGATTTCAAACTGTATTTATATATCCTACAAAGAGGTATAAAAATCTATCAGTTTAATACTAGTTATCATACTATTTATGAACATGAACTATGAAGTCCGAGGAAAAGAATACAAATAGAATATAGTTTTTCATATGCACTGGGCCACTTAATAAGAAAACAGCAGTCTCTGATTACTAGCCCTTCATCAAGAAGACCTCCTCAACCTTCAGTTACCTATAGACATTTGAAGATCTAGTGTTTGATATGCTATATTAAGGGGGAAGAAAACTAACTGGATTTGAGCTAAGTGCCATTTTAATTAGAAGCAAAGAAATATAAAACTAGAGATTGTCAGACTGATAATAAATGCAAGACAAGCTCCAGCCTGCCTTTTGAGACCAACTAAATCTATATTAGAAAGTACAAATTAATCAGGATGACTAACAAACACTTACAGATTCTGATGCTTTCTAGCTATGTGAGCACAAACTAGTCACTTAACCTCTCTGAGCTTCCTCAGCTATAAAAAGGGAATAATCATTCTTCTACCACCCTGCTCCCAAGGTCACAATATCAAATGTAAAACTGTACATAAAGTGCTTTACAAACTTTAAAGATTGACATATAAATGTCAATTATTAGCAGTATCATAAATGAGTTCTTGTACCCAAGATGCCAATAATATCAGTAGTTATCTGCTTATAAATAGGTTATATTCCAAAAGTACATTTGTAAATTTGTTTGAAACTGAAAATGAATAAATCCAGAAAAAATATTATACAAGACATAGTTATGTTCTCATAATAAACCACAAAACCTATTTAATTCATGATCTGCATTAAGTTTAATAATATGCTAACAATGCTAAGGGACTCAACCACACTGTTTCTATAGGAAAAACATATTAAGAGTTCCAACTTGGGATGTCAGAATTTATCTTTCCTCTGATGTAGTCCTAACATACAGAATACTCGTTCCCACCAATACTGGTCCCTATAACCTGAGACAGAAGCTTTATCTGGGTAGGGGGAGACTAAAGAACTTTTGTGTACTAGGGCTTCTGGCCAATATAAAATTAGAACCATATTTCTTTTAAATACCCCATGAGTCTACTGTTGCCACACAGTTTTTTTGTTTGTTTGTTTTGGCAAGGCAATCAGGGGTTAAGTGGCTTGCCCAGGGTCACATTGCTAATAAGTGTCAAGAGTCTGAAGCTGGATTTGAACTCAGGCCCTCCTGACTCCAGGGCCAGCGCTCTATCTATTGCACCACCTAGCTGCCACCAAGTTTTTGCAAACTTGGGTTCTTTCCTTCCTTGGTCCATTTCAAAAGAGAACTAATAGCTTCTTCCTTAGCCTCCTACCCTTAAAATAAGAGGTAATGAAAACTCTGTTCCCTTACTGTTTGTGAAAATGGTATGCCATCTATTTCTTCACCTACAAAATGAGGACACTACTATCTGCCTCACAGAGATTTTATGAGGGGCGAGGGACGATAATATATGTGAATCCACTTTGCAAATTAAAACCTACAATATGAACTACTAGAGGAACAAGAGCGACATCTAGCTGTTCAAATACAAGCAATAATTCCAGAACAGTAATGAACCATACAACAACCAGACAAACATACAATAATGACAACCACACAACTACTCAGTTATCCAATTACATTATACATTATGGGCTTTTACTTCGGAGCTAGAATATGAGCCATACTGGAATAAGACAGTAAAGTGACAGCAACATAGATAATCACAGAGTTCTGGACCTACAAGGAACTTCTGATATAAAATTATTTCAATAAGGTATCACTAAATATAATTGCTATCCACAATGGTAAGACTAGATTATTTAGTCTTAAAAGGTTGAATTATGTCCATTACACTGTATTTGAAGATGGAGTGAAGCATGATTACATTTTAGAAATATATTCATCCATCAAAAATGGCTCAGGTAAAAGAATTTCAGCTCTTGAAAGAAAAGGTTTAAGGTTATCAGAATACCAGTAATGACACAATATGCCATCTTTCCATACACATCCAATTTTAAGTACATTAAAACTACAGGACAACTTTTGAATACCCATCATTCGTGTACATGTATGTACACATGTGTACTGTATCATCAGTGTGTATGTACATGGGTGCATGTGTATGCAATTTGTTTTGTTTTAATATATCCATGATTCCCTGGCATAGGGGATTCCTAGTGAGGAAACTTCCCTTATTAGTGTAGATCAGCACCTGCTCAGCCACTTAAAAGAGTATTAACAGAATTAAATGGAGGCATTAAGAGGCTCAGGCCCAAAAGGCAGAAAGCCGTATGTGAACCCAGGTATACTTAACTATGAGGCTGGTTCTAACCTCACCAACACAGTACCTCTGCATTATTTTGTCTATAACATGGTTTAAGATTAATGTTAATATTTTTATACCACAGGAGAATAGATTAATATCTAAAAGTAAAATTGAATAGCAAGTAGGAAAAAAAATAAAAGTATCAATAAAATTTTTCTACAAAGGATAACTTCTTTTATTTTGTTTCTCTCATTTTTCTCCAATTTTTAAAACATTTTTATTTAAAGTTTTGAGTTCCAAATTCTACCCCCTCTCTGAGACAGTAAGCAATCAGATATTGTTATACATGTGCAGTTATGTAAAACATTTCCATATTAGTTATTTTGTACAAGAAGACTCAAAAGAAAAAAAAATGAAAAAGTGAAAAATAGCATGCTTCAGTCTATTATTCAATCAAAATCAGTTCTTTCTCTGGAGGCAGACAGTATGCTTCATCATTAGTCCTTTGGGATTATCTGGGATCACTGTACTGTTGAGAATAGCTAAGTCATTCACAATTCTTCAATAAACAATATTGTTGTAACTAAGTACAATGTTTTCCTGGTTCTGTTCACTTCACTATGCATCAGTTCATGTAAGTCTTTCCAGGTTTTTCTGAAATCATCCAACCTGTCACTTCTTTATAGCATAATAAAATTCCATTACAATCATACAAACCAACACAGCTTGTTTAGCCATTCCCCAATTCATGGGCATCCCTTTGACTTCTAATTCTTAGCCACCACAAAAAGAGCTACTATAAATATTTTTGTACAAACAGGTCTTTTTCCCTTTTTGTTTGGATGTCTTGGGGATACAGACCTAGCAGCAGTATTGCTGGATCAAAGGGTATGCAGAGTTTTATAGCCCTTTGGGCATAGTTCAGAATTGTTCTCCAAAATGGCTGGACCAGTTCATAACTTCACCAACAGTGCATTAGTGTCCCAGTTTTCCCACATCCCCTCCAATATCTAGTATTTACATTTTTTTGTCATATTAGCCAATCTCATAGGTGTGAAGTAGCACCTCAGAGTTGTTTTAATGTGCCTTTCTCTACAACTGAAGAGGCAGTCCACTGACTTAGTATATAATAACATATCTCTTAGGTACTTCAGATAAAGGGCAGCTAGGTATACAGTGGATAGGGTGCAAGGCCTGGAGTCAGGAAGATCCGTGTTCAAATCTGGCCTCAGACACTCAAGAAGCTGTGTGACCCTGGGCAAGTCACCTAACTCTGTTTGCCTCAGTTTCCTCATCATCTGGAAAATAAGCTGGAGAAAAGAATGAAATGGTAAACCACTCCAGTATCTCTGTAGGGATTAAAATTGTCCAATCTATAATAAAAGAGAATGAGGTAGAGCTTTGAGCCAATGGCACTTTATTAAAGGGTCCATGGTCCCCTCTAATGAAGTAGACCCTCAGATCTTCCTCATGACCTGAGCTAGCCCCCTTCCAGGGACTTATTTATATAAGGCTTGATATCAGATTTGATACTTTAACATTCTAGAGGGGATACATAAAGTACAGAATCCCACTACTTGATAGATCACAAACTCCTTGAGGGCAGGGACTGTTTTTTGTCTCTTTTTACATTCCAGTGCATAATCTGGTACATAGCAGGCTCTTAATGTTCATTAATTGAATGATTACTATATAAATGTATCCAATTTCTCTTTTTCAATGACTTTATTCTTACCAGTGTAACTGTTAGGTTCATAATTCTTCCAAGCTGATCAACAAAGTAGACATTATCTTGATTCCATGAATCACAGTGCAGGTAATTAAACATGCCAAAGGCACGCATGTGGTCCAGTGTATACTGATCATCTCTGAGCTTTACTTCTGCCACAGCTAGAAAAAAAAAGAAAGGAAAAATAGTTTAGTAATTAGATTCTTTTCAAGGTCAAAGAAATCACCAAATGGACAAAAGCAAAGGACATAATATTCCATACCACTAACGGTGTAGTCAGGAAAGGCAGAGAAACTTTGAAGTTTACTCTTTTATCAAGTTAGTAGCAGCAGTTGTAAAGTATTTTATCACTTAACATTAGGGAGATGAACATTTTCAGAAATGACGGCACTGTGAAAACAAACGGGAATTCCCAAACATTTTCAAAAAGATTAATTCATGAAGCTTCCATCTTAAACCAAATCACTCATCTTACAGAATCACAAAATGTCAAATCTGGAAGAGGACATTAGTGATCTTTAGATCCAAACTCTTTATTTTATAGATGACAAAACTAAGAGAGAGGCAAAGTGATTGGTCTAAAAATCACTCAGAGAGACATCAGTGTGGTACAGTGGAAAGAAATGGCTTTGGTACTAGAAGACCTGGCTTTAAACTGACTCTAGCACTTACTACCTGTAACTTTGGGTAAGTCATTTAAGTTTCTCTAGGTTTAATTATCTCATGTGGAAAAAAAAAAAGGCAGTTAAGAATCAGAGGTTTTAAAGTACATGAATTTTTATATTTTGATAACTATAACTCAATACAATTGTATGCATTTAAAAACATAAACTTCTCCCGACTTCACAAAGGGTCTATGACATAAAAAAAGTTAAGAAGCCCTGGACTACATGATCGCTAACATCACCTCCAACTCTCAGTTCTACCACCTGAAGTGCCAGTGCCAGGACTCTGAGAACAAGTCTTCTGATTCCAAGTCCCATTTCTGCTTCAGACTTCTTGGCATTCAGGATCCCATAAGCCAAGCAATTTGGCTTAAGTGGGCTTCAGTGGTTGATTTTAAGAATTTTACATTCACCAGACCAAAATTTAGGAGAAAGCACAGAGTTTGCAAACTGTAATCTCTGGCAATTTCAATTAACTTTTGATTTCAAGTAAAATGTTCAACCATTTAAATTCTTACAAAAAACACTAAAGTGATTTTCCTAAAGTACTGGTCTAGTTATATCACCCCCTTACTCAATAAACTCCCAATGGTTCCCTATTACCCCCAGTATCAAATACAAAATGCTGTTTGGCATTCAAATCCCTTCAAAACTTAGCCAACTTCTCTCTTTCCAGTCTTTTTTATACCTTACTCCCTACTCCCAGTGACATCAGACTCTTAGCTGTTCCACAAACAAGACATTCCATCTTTCAGCTCTGGGTATTTTCTTAGGCTGCTCCCTATACCTGGAATGCTTACTCTCCCTTCTTCCTCATCCATCTAATGGCTTCTCTGGCTTCCTTTAAGTCTCAACTAAAATCTTCCCTTTAAAGGAAGCTTACTTATTCCAACCCCTCTCAATTCATATGTCTTCCCTCTACTAATTATTTCCTATTTATCCTTACATAGTTCGTATTTGTTTATTTGTCTCCTCCATTAGACTGTGGACTCCTTAAAGACATGGACTGCCTTTTGCCTCTTTTTGTATTTCTAGCACTTAGTACAGTTCCTGGCACATAACAGATATTTAATATATGTTTATTTATAGAATATTTATTTATAGAATACTAAAATTATAAGTATCAGAATATAAGGACTTGCTGTTTAATGGTCATCATTTAATGGGCATCCAGATCATTTCCTCACCTTTCTCAAAGAATTCAGTGGCTGACTTACAGTCTCTCCTCCATGCCCTCATACTAGTATACTTCAACATATATACTGATATTACTCCACTCTACTCAGTGACTGACCAATATGCCTCCACTCCACCTCAACTCATTTTACACTTAAGGAAAATAAACTTGAGAGAGGTGAAGTGACTTGTCTAAAATTGAACAACCAGTCACAGAGCTGAATCAAGAGCCCAGGTTCCCCGACTCCAAACTGAAAGTTTATCAATCTCCCTACATTAAATCCAGATTTTTTGACATTCATCCCAATCACAGTAAACAACTGGAAGTGACAGTACTATATCCCAAGGAGAAAAGTGATATACTCTTATCAGTACACAGTGTGTCACAGTATCAAAGTACAATGGTATTACAAATCATAACAAAAGGTTTCTCCTTCTATAACAGATATTGAAGAATTTTTGCCCCTCTTATTTAGTTTACTAAGTAGTAACTATTTCAATGCTTTTAATAAAAATAAATAAAAATCAAATTGCCATCTACAGAGACATTAACAGTAGTACCAGGTCTCCCTCTCCTGGCCACTGCTATCACTACAGGTTGTTTTATCATTAATGAAGCAGAAGAGAAAAAATGCAATTTCATTTTGTTGTTGCTGGGTTGATTACACTTAGCTTCATTATTTAAATCCTAAACCTGTTTATCTTTAGAAATTTTCGCGAGTGATATAATTTGTTACTTTGAACCTGACAACACATCTGTTGATATTAGCATTGTGCAGAGATCTGATAGAATTCCTATCTGATAGAATTTCCTATCCAGATGTCCAGATTGCCAGCATCAGGAAGGGATAATCAACTACTTACGTATACAGCATCTCAAAAGTCTTAGTGCAGCTTTAAACTTAAAACCTGCACTAAGATTTTGGGGATACCCTATAGAGTTAAATTTGGTAATCCTTTTTGTATAATAATTTTCATCAGCGGATAGGCATCATTCGATAATGTGACTGGTCTGTAGCACTACTGTGTGGATGAAACTTATAAATACATATAAAACTATGCAAAAGAATATAAAGTACTGATACATCATTGTGGCAAATATATATATATATATATATATACATACATATGTACACACACACATATATCAATAAGCAAACATGAATCAAAGGAGGCAGGCTATCATGTGGTGTAAGTGAAAGATAAGAGACAAAGAACAGGAGTACTATATCACTAACCAAAAAAAATTTTTTTTGTTTGTTTTTGGTAAAAGACCTAGAAAAAACCCAGAGGAAGTCTTTCTAGTTTACCGGGCTGGCTCTCTATGGAGGATATATATGGATATATATATATATATATATATATATATATATATATATATACATATAGATAGATATAGGTATGTGTATAGATACAGATATAGATATATGTATATATATATATATATATATACACACATATAGATAGATATAGGTATGTGTATAGATACAGATATAGACATATGTATATAGAGAAAGATATGTGTGTACACACACACACACAGAGTCATAAACAAGAATAAAGAGAATAAAGAAATATGTGTGTACATACACACAGAGAGAATAAACAAGAATAAAAGCTTGACTGGCTCACAATTTACATCAGTGAAGGAGATAACCATATCAACAGGATCACAGATCTAGTAAAGTAATTCTGATCACTTCTCCTCAATTTAACAATGACGTATTAGAGGGCGGAGTGAAGATGGCAGAGTAAAAGCAGAAACTTGCTTAAGCACCTGCACAAACCCCTTCCAATACCTGTCAAATATGACTCTAAACAAATTTTAGAGCTGCAGAACCCACTAAGTGACAGAGAGAAACAAATCTCCTGCTGAAGGCAGCCTGGCAAGCTGAAAGGAAGGTTCTACTTCACTAGCCTGGGGGCAGAGAGCAGCTCCTTGTGAGCCATGTGGGCCAAGACCCAAGGCAAACCCTACCAGTGACAGAGACTAGCCAAAACGGATTTCAGGAGTGTGAATCACCAGCAGCTGTGGCAGTTTCCAGACTTCTCAACCCATAAACACCAAAGAGAAAGTGAAAAAGTAAAAGGTCAGTAGGGAATTCTGTGGGAACTGGGTGATGGAAGATCATGGTCCAGCCCCTGCCCCTGGGGCAAAAAATGGTAGCAGTCCGGCGGCTGCAGCTGCTGCCGGATGGCTACCTCCAGAATTCCTGGCCTACAGATCTTAGGAGAACCATGTGACCATTCAGAGGGTAATCACTCTTGCTTTGAATTGTTTGGATCTGGGTCACAGTCTTGGGCGGTGGTCCTGGGGTGAGAAACACCACAGTGTGCCAGAGCTTGTGGTGGCTGTAGAGAAGGCATCATCCTCACAGCTCTGGCAACTGCAAAAACCCCAGTAATTTGGGACACAGCTCTCTCCACTCTGGAAGCAGAGTTATACCATGGCAAAGAGCTCAAAAGGCAAGTAATTGGCTGGCAAGATGAGCAAGCAGAGGAAACACAATCAGACCATACAATCCCTTTTTGAGGTCAAAAAGGATCAAAACATGGAACCAGAAGAAGTCAACGAAGTCAAAACCCCTGCATCAAAAGCTTCCAAGAAAAATGTGAACAGGTTACAGGTCATGGAAGAACTCAAAAAGGATTTTGAAAATCAAATAAGAGAAGTAGAAGAAAAAATGGGAATTGAAATGAGAATGACACAAGAAAATCATGAAGAGAAAGTCAACAATCTGCTAAAGGAGACCCCTCAAAATACTGAAGACAATAACACCTTAAAAAACAGACTAGAGGGGCGGAGTCAAGATGGCAGCATAGAAGCAGCAAGGTACCGCAGCTCCCACATAGCCACCTCAAATACCCATAAAACATGACTCTAAACAAATTTAGAGCTCTAAAACTCACACAAATACACCTCCCACTGAAGGCAGCTTGGCTAGAAGGGACCACCTTAGTGCTGGGAGCTGAAACCAGCCCAGCCTGAAACTGTGGCATGGCACCGGGGGCAGCTGGATGAGCCAAGCCAAGTCGCAGCTGGAGCTTCAGGAGAGTGGATCAGTGGCAGCTGCAGCAGTTTCCAGAATTATCAAGCCATAAGAAACAAGGACTAAGTGACAGGTCAGTGGAATTCAGCTAAACTTAGGGAAAAAAAGCAGGTACAGCCAAACTGCCTCCAGGGCAAGGAAGCAGCAGAAGTGGAGGCCCTGCAGCCGCCTCCATGTAGCTGCTTCAGAGCTCCCAGCCTTCAGACTGCAGGGGGCCAAGCAATCGTTCAGAGGCCAAGTGCTCTTGTGTTAAGCAGCCTGGATCCGGATCGTGGTCTTGGGAGGTGGTCCTGGGGTGCATTTTCAGTGAGCCAAAGCTAGTGGGGGCTGTAAAAAAAGGCAGCCTCCTAATAGCTCCAGCAGCTGGGAAAACCCCAGCAATTTGGGACAGAGCTTTCCACTCTGGAAGTAGAGTTCTGCAGAACTAAAAAATCACTAGCTGGCAATGATGAGCAGGCAATAGAAGCAAAGTAAGAACAGCAACCAAACTCTAGATTCCTTCTTTGGGGATAAGAAGGATCAAAGCATGGAATGGGAGGAAGACAACACACTCAGAACTCTCACACTAAAAGTTTCCAAGAAACATGAAGACTGCCTAAAAGCCATAGATGAGCTTATGAAGGATTTTGAAAACCAAATGAGAGAAACGGAGGAAAAATTGGGAAGAGAAATAAGAATGATGCAAGAAAATCATGAAAAGAGAGTCAACAACCTGACTGAAGAAATTAACACCTTAAAAAACAGATTAACTCAAATGGCAAAAGAGACCCAAAAAGCCAATGAGGAGAAGAATGTCTTAAAAAGTCGACTTTGCCAGATGGAAAAAGAATCTCAAAAGCACTCTGAAGAGAATAATTCTTTCAGAATTAGAGTGGAGCAAATGGAAGCAAATGACTTTATGAGAAATCAAGATACTATTAAACAGATCCAAACAAATGAAAATATAGAAAGCAATG
>CM053587.1:253428685-253450052 GCA_028646515.1 Pseudochirops corinnae
GGAGAGACAGAATGGGGTTAATCATCTCATAGAAGAGGCAAAGGATAATTGTTACAATGGAGGGGAAGAACAGGAAGGCAAAAGGGAAAGGGTCAACCTTATTCTCATTGAACTTGGCTTAGGGAAGGAACAACATAAACTCTAAACTGATATCTTGCCACACAGGAGAGTAGGGGGGATGGGGATGAGAGGTGGGATGATGGAGGGGAGGGCAGGGTGGGGTGGACGGTTGATGGAAGTACACGCTTCTGTAAAGGGACAGGAAGAGGGTCAGGGTAGAGAACAGAATGAGGGGGGCGGGATAGGAAGGAGGGACATATAATCAGTCTCTCACAATATGCTCACTGTGGAGATGTTCTACGTAATTACACATGTACGGCCTGTATTTAATTACTTGTCCTTCCAGTGGGGGTGGGTGACAAGGGAGGAAAGGAAAGAATCTAGAATTTAAAGTTCAATATTCAAACATTAAAAATATATATATGTATATCTATATACTATTATCATTATTATTATTATTATTATTATTTTTAACTACATCCAAGTGGGAATTAAGAATACACAGGCACTGTGATACGGAGATCCATCCTGCCCTACCAGAAAGTCAGAGGGGTAAGGGGGAGGACATAGGAGAGAGCAGATTGGGGGAGGGGTTATACAGTGCGATGGCTGTTTTGAGGTGTTGGGTAGGAGAGGGATGGGCAGAAATGATGTAAACAAGAAAATAAATAAATTTAAAATTTGTGCATCAATATTAAAAAAAAAAAAAAACCAAGACTAATTCAAATGGCAACAGAGGGCCAAAAAGCCAATAAGGAGAAGAATGCCTTAAAAAGTCAAGTTGCCCAGAAGGAAGAAGAATTTCAAAAACTCACTGAAGAGAACAATTCTTTCAAAATTAGAGTAGAGCAAATGGAAGCTAATGACTTTATGAGAAATCAAGATACTACAAAACCCAAACTAATGAAAAAATAGAAGGCAATGTGAAATATCTCACTGGAAAAACCACTGACCTGGAAAATAGATCCAAGAGAGATAATTTTAAAATTATTGGACTATCTCAAAGCCATGATCAAAAAAAGAGCCTAGAATCATCTTTCAAGAAATTATCAAGGAAAACTACCAACATATTCTGGAACCAGAGGGTAAAATAGAAATTGAAAGAATTCACCGAATGCCTCTTAAAAGATTCCAAAAAAACTCCTAGGAATGTTATAGTCAAATTCCAGAGTTCCCAGGTCAAGGAGAAAATATTACAAACTGTCAGGAAGAAACAATTTGAGTATTGTAGAAACACAATCAGGATAACACATGATCTAGCAGCTTCTACATGAAGGGATCAACAGGCTTAGAATATGATATTCCAGAGGTCAAAGGAGCTAGAATTAAAACCAAGAATCACCTACCCCGCAAAACTGAGTGTAATGCTTCAGGGGAAAATATGGTCATTCAATGAAATAGAGGACTTTCAAGTATTCTTGATAAAAAAAAAAAAACAGAGCTGAAGAGAAAATCTGACTTTCAAATACAATGAGCAAGAGAAGCATAAGAAGGTAAACAGGAAAAAGAAATCATAAGGGACTTATTAAAGTTGAACTATTTATATTCCTATATGGAAAAATGATAATTGTAACTCATGAAACTTTTCTCAGTATAAGGATAATTGAGGGGAATATATATGTGTATATATATGTGTACATACATATATATATATGTATGTATAGCAGGGTGTATGTGTATATAAATACATGTGAGTGTGTATATGTATGTACATGTATACATACACAGAGGGCACAAGATCAGTTCAATAGGAAGGGATGACATCTAAAAAATAAAATTAAGAGGTGATAGAGGAATATAACATTAAGAGAAAGGGAGAGACAGAATGGGGTAAATTATCTCATATAAAAGAGGTAAGAGAAAACTGTTACAATGGAGGGGAAGAGCAGGAAGGTGAGAGGGAATGGGTCAACCTTACCATCATCAAATTTGGCTTAAGGAGGGAATAATATACACTCAATTGGGTATCTTACGCTACAGGAAAGTATGGGGAAGGGGATAACAGGGGGAATGACAGAAGGGAGGGCAGATTAGAAGCAATCACTTTTGAAAAGGGACAGGGTCAAAGAAGAAAATAAAATTATATATAAAATATAGCTAGTCTTTCACAATATAACTACTATGGAAATGATTCACGTAACTACGCATGTACAACCTATATTGAATTGCTTGTCTTCCCAGTGCGGGTGGGTGAGGAGGGAAGAAGGGAAAGAATCTGGAAATCAAAGTTTTAAAAACAAATGTTAAAAAAAATTGTTTTTCACATGCAACTGAGAAATAAGATATACAGGTAATGGGGTACAGAAATCCATCTTGCCCTACTAAAAAGTTAGGGGGGCAAGGAGGAGGATATAAGAGAGAGCAGACTGGGGGAAGGGGTATTCAGTAGGCTCGCTGTCTTGGGGTGGTGGCTAGGGGAAAGACAGGGAGAAAATCTGTAAATTAAAATCTTGTGGAAATGAATGTTGAAAACTAAAAATAAATAAATAACATTAATTTTTTTAAAAACTCACTGAGCTTATAAAGAAAAAAAATGTGGAAAAAAAATCCCTGCCTTCACAAAACCTATATGCTACTGAACAGACTTTTAGAACATGAACTGTTTATACATTAGGAGGTACCACAATTAAAGCCAGTGTGATCTAAAAGCCTTCCTACTAAGATGCAAAGCCATGGGAGTTGGTGGGAAGGTAACAAAACATGTTAATGTCTGGATTTTCTTATAACCAGATCACTCCAGATCCAGTTGATACGGATTACAATATTATGCTAGTTTAATACTATTTTAAGAATTAAATGGATAATATTCAATGAAATAGACTTATGTAAGTGCCATTTTATTTTGTTGTAGTATGTTCTGAAATATTGGAATCTTTCATTATTTTTATATAGGGTGCAAAATGACAGAGGAAGGTGTAATTGGTGTGCCAACAAAAGCTCACATTTACAGATATAAAATAAATGAGTAGCTTCATAGCTGCCAGTTTGTACAAAAAAAAAACCCAAACAATCACATATTAAATAGCAATTAGGTAAAAGTCCCCATGCTAGACAAAAAGAATAGAAAGAAAAAAATATATAACTACCTGCCCTCAAGAAGCCTCTATTCTACTCGGGAAATAATCTCTTTAAACAAGTATGCCAAAAGGGTGCCTACAGACTTTTAAGACTCCACAAGATGTACAATAGTTGTGAAGTGCTCCTTGTTACTGAAAATTACAAACACTGCCAAGGGGGGCATTAACTCTTTGTCAAAGTGATTATGAAGGGCGACTGTTTGCTGGTCAATTTTATAATATTTGAAAATGTGAAGTAGAGAAACGTAAAGTACTGAAATAATCAAATGTTCAAGAACCCTAACTGTTGGAAGCACACCTTAGAAACTAAAAGCCTATGTGAGGATTAGTTGAAGGAAATGGGGTGATCATGCTAGAGATCTGAAAGGATCATGACAATTTTATTCAAGTATTTAATAGGATCTTATGGACAAAAGGAACCTCAGAGGCCACTGGGCCAACTAATCACTCTCATACCTGAAAAAGAAGCCCTCTTACATCATTGCCAGCAAGTGGTCCTTTAGCTTTTGCTTGCACCCTACTGATTTCTACTGTACTTACCTCCCAACACAGCCCAGTCCAATCTGGGATAGCTCTAATTAAGAAGTTTTTCCTTACATCAAGTCAAAATTTGCCTTTAATCAACTTACACCAACTTCCTGGTTCTGCCCTCATGGCTAAAAAGAACAAGCCTAATGGTTTTCAAGAACTTGAAGAGAGCTAACACCCTCCCCTCACGCACAAGTCATCTCTCCTCCAGGTTGAACATTGCCATTCTCATAAACTGATCCTCACGTGGCATGAACTCACCTTTCCCAATCCAAATCACTCTTTCTTGGCTATTTTCAAGCTTATCAATGGACTTCCTAAAGTGTCATCCAGTAGTTGCCCAATTATATGCCAATAAATTTAAAAATTTAAGAAAAATGGAAGAATATTTACAAAAATATGAACTGCCTAGATTAATAAAAAACTTACTTTAGAAAAAAAGAAAAAGAATTAGAAAAAGCATAAATGAGCTTCCTAAGAAAAAAAGCATCAGGACCAGATGGATTTATAAGTTAATTGCACCAAACATGTAAAAGATCAACTAACTCTAATATTAAACAAATTATTTGAAATAATAAACAAAGAAGTCTTACCAAACTCCTATTATGAAACAAATATGATGCTGATACCTAAACCAGAAAAAGCAAAAGCAGAGAAAGAAAATCACAGACCAATTTTATTAATGAATAGGGATGCAAAAATCCTAAATAAAATACTAAGAGACTACAACAATATATCACAAAGATTATACACTGTGACCAAGTGGGATTTATATCTGGAATAGAGAGATAAGATAAGAAAAATTATTAACATAATTGATTATATCAATAACAAAAGCAACAAAAAATCATGATTATATCAAGAGATAAAAAAAAAGTTTTTGACAAAATACAATTAAAAGCACTAGAAAGCATAGTTGAAAATGGATTTTTCCTTAAGCTGAAAGGAAGCATCTACCTAAAACCATCAGCAAGCATCATTTGTAATGAGGACAAGCTAAAAAGCCTTCCTGATAAAAAAAGGAGTGAAATAAGGATGCCCATTATCACCAATACCATTCAATATTGTATTTGAAATGCTAACAATATCAACAAAAGAAAAAAGAAATTAAAGGAATCAGAATGGGCAACAAGGGAATAAAATTCTTTTACCGACAATATTATGATATACTTGGAAAATCTTAGCAATTCAACTAAAAAGTTTGTTGAAACAATAATTTTAGCAAAGTAGCAGGATAAAAATAAATCCACCTAAGTCATTAGCATTTCTACATGTCACCAACAAAACCCTGCAAGAAGAAATAGGGAGAGATACTCCATTTACAATAGTTGTAGACAGTATAAAATATACCTGCCAAGACAAATCCAGGAACTATATGAATATAATTATAAAATACTTGTGGTACAAATAAAGTCAGATCTAAATAACTGAAGAAATATTAATCACCCATGGGTGGGGAGAGCCAATATAATAAAAATTATAATTCTACCCAAATTAGTCTACTTATTCAATGCCATCACAATTAAATTACCAAAAAAAAAGTTGCACTAGAAAAAAATAATAAAATTCATTTGGAAGAACAAAAGGTCAAGAATATAAAGGAATTAATGAAAACAGGAGGAGGATTAGCAGTACCAGATCTTAAACTATATTACAAGGCAGTAATTATCTAAACTATCTGATACTGGCTAAAAAAAAATAGATTAGTTATGTAAAGCCATGCACGAGCAACTTCCCAGAGGACTGCTGCTATGAACAGCTTCAAGGTTCTGATTACACAGTACAGAGAACTCTATTTATTCAGTAACAAACTAAGACAAAACATTCACAGAAAATCAAAGTACATCATTCATAATGTTATAGCATAACAACTTTATCACTAAAATAGCCACGCAGTTTTCACCAAAGTGGTTATAGAGTTTTAAGCAAAAGATAACATTCATTTAGTAACTCAATCATTTGGTAAGTCCTTAATTCAATCATAAAGTACAAAGGTCAAAGTTCTTCACCCCTAGGCCACAGTAAATCATGATCTTCTCAGGTTGCATTAAATACCCAAGGAGAGGTCCCTTCAACTTGACTTGAGGCAGGTTCTCAGCTTCCATGGTTCCTCTTCCATAGTGAAGCTCACAGTGTTTGGTCCACTTCAAGTCCTTCACAATTCCTGTTTCTGGGAAGACAAAGCTCAACAAAGCCACAATAACATTCATTCATATTGCCAGTATCCTCACCAATTCACTTTCTGCCTGTGAAATCAACAGTGACCCAACAACAAGGTCTGAGGAAATCAACATAAATCATCAGTATAGTCCCAGAACCCCTGAAAATGTTAGTAAGACCCTCCTCCAGGATTTCTGTAAACATACAACAAGAAAATCCTCTTTCAGGGCTTCTGTAAACCTCAGCAGTGAGGTCCCAGGGCTTCTGTAACAACAGCCAAATCTGACAAAGTAACATCAAAACAGATAAAGTACCAGCATCACATTCATGCTTCCTCTCAGTTCTCCTCTCTCCTCATTTCTCAATTCTTCTCAATTCTCTTCTCAGTTCTTCTCAATTCTCAGAAGTTCTCAGCAGCTCCAGCTGGCTCTCAGAAGTTCTCAGCAGCTCTGGCTGGCTCTCAATTTCTCAGAAGTCCTCTCTCTCTCTCTCTCTCTCTCTCTCTCTCTCTCTCTCTCTGTCTCAGCAATTCTCATTCCTGGCAGTTTCTGGCTGGCTCTCAGAAGTTCTCAGCAGCTCTCAGAAGTTCTCTCTCTCTCCAGCAATAGCAGCTCAGCCTTCATGCTGCTCACTCCCAACAGTTCTGGCTCTCTAGCTTGGGCTTTTCCTTACATATGGTATTAGCTCCTCCTTGTTTTGCCTCTTTCTGTTACATAAGCAACTTCCTCCCATTGTGGGATTCACAAGTTCTGGATCTTAATACTTGATACAATCACAAATTTGAAATAAGCTGCTAAGTACCTATCTGAATGCAAATACAAGGGGCAGGGAAGATCCCCAAATTCCCATTACCATTATAGTTGAACAGAGCAGACATACCGTACACAGTAATAAATCGTAGTATTATTACAGTAACCTTGTATTTGGCAAATGAAAAGTTTTAAGTTTTTAGAATAAGAATTCACCATTTGATTAAAAAAAAGTTGTTGAGAAAACTGAAAAGTAATCTGGCAGAAATTAAGTATAGACCAATATCTTACACCATTTACCAAGAAAAGGTCAAAATGGATACATGACCTAGAGATAAAAAGAGATTAATCTTAAGTAAATTAGAAGAACATGGAACGTATTACCTCTCAGACATAAGGATAAGAGAAGAATTTATGAATAAACAAGCCATAGAGAATACTATGAGATATAAAATGGATAATTTTTTACTACATCAAAATTTAAAAGTTTTTGTAAAAATAAAACCAATGTAGCCAAGATTAGAAGGAAAGCAGAGAAGTGGGGGAAAATTTTTCGACAGATTCTCTGACAAAGTTCTCATATCTCAAATATATAGAGAACTTTGTCAACTTTATAAGCATATGAGTCATCCCCCAATTGATAAATGGTCAAAGGATATGAACAGGCATTTTTTGGATAAAGAAATTAAAGTTATATATAGTCACATGAAAAAGTGCTCTAAATAATTACTGATCAAGGAAATGTAATTAAAACAACTTTGCAGTATCACCTCACACCTATCAGATTCCATAAAATAATAAAAGGGGAAAATGACAAATGTTGGAGGGGGTATGGAAAAATTAGGACACTAATACGTAGTTGGTAGAACTGTGAACTAATCCAATCATTTTGGAGAACAATCTAGAATTATACTCAAAGGGCTATAAAACTGTATACCCTTCACCTAGCAATACCACTATTAAGTTTATTTCCCAAAGTGACCAGAGAAAAAGGAAAAGAACATATATGTTCCAAAATATTTTTAGCAACTCTCTCTGAAGTGACAAAGAAATGGAAATTGAGGGGATGCCCATCAAGTGGGAAATGACTAAACAAGCTGTGGTATATGATTGTGATGGAATACTATTGTACTATAAGAAATGCTAAGCAGTATCATTTCAGAAAAAAAACATGGAAAAACTTGCATGAAATAATGAAGAGTGAAATGAGCAGAACAAAGAGAAGGTTGTATACAGTAACAGCAATATTGTTCAACAAACAACTGTGAATGACTGTTATTCTGAATATTATAAATACTCAAATCAACTACAAAGACACTATGAACAAAGATGCTATCCACCTCCAGAGAAAGAACTGATAAATGGAAGCATACATTGTACGGTTTTACAGAGCTATATTGCTCTGTGTGTGTGTGTGTGTGTGTGTGTGCGTGTGTGTATGTATGTCAAATGGTGGCCTTCTCTAGTGTAGGATAAGGAGAGAAGGAAAGACTCTAACTCAAAATGTAACAAAAGATTTTAATTTAATTTTTTAAAAAACCTAAAATTAAGAAAAAAAATGTGACATTCGGAACTGAACACAACACTTAGATGTGATCTATGCTAAGCAGAATATTAGGACTACTACACCTCCCTAGGCCTAGACACTATTTTCTGAGAATAAAGAATAAATAATGTGTTGCTGTATTCACAACCTCCCAGGGCTAAACACTTGCCAGGATTACTGGAGAAGACATCAGCAATTTCCTTAGAATATTAAGGATGTGCCACTTGAAAGGTTTTCATGTGAAAGAAGGATCAGGTTTCTCATATTTCACCTATAAAAATTAAATCAATAGATACAAGCTCTGTAGCAAGGGAGAATGAGAATCAAATTAAAGCTACCCAAATATGGAATGAACTGCCTTAGGAGACAGTGGGGTCCCCTTTCTTTGAGGTCTTCAAAATTTGGATGGTCACTTGTCAGTTATGTGTTAGAGGAGATCTTTTTCTCAGCTATGGGTTGAACTAGACTGATCCCTTGAGAGGTCCCTTCCAACTCCGAGATTTTACAATTTCCTCACTACATAGATGAGAAATTTAGAGTCCAATTACTTGCCTTAACTCACCCAGTTAATAATTAAGCAGAGACAAAAACAGAACCACTGACCAAATTCAACACTCCTTCTACAGTGGTAGTTCTCAACCTGTGGGTCGTGACCCCTTTGGGGGTTGAATGACCCTTTCACAGGGGTCACAGGTGTCACCTAAGACCATCAGAAAACACATATTTCCAACGGTCTTAGGAACCGAGACACCGCTCCTCTATCAGTCTCCAGGCAGGTCGGCCCACATGCAGATACAACTAAATATGAGCATTAAAGGGTTGCGGCATTAGGAAGGTTGAGAACCACTGTCCTACAGTATCACACTTTATGTAATTTCGTCTTTAATCATTTTAACCCTTTTCTCTATTTACATTTTTCCAGCCCATCAAGCAAGGACTCTTAATTGTACTTACTGATTATACCTGTGAATGGGTGTGCATACTGTAAAAGTGAATGACTATAAATGCTATATATGAAGTGAGAATATGTGGCATGAAGCATATGACATGCACTGGTTTTGTTGGAGCACCTTGATCAAGTAAAGAAGCAGTTTGAGGTTAACGTGTAACTGCATGCAAACTGATTTAATTTTTTAAAAATGAATAAAAACACATGGTGCAACCATCACATAATGATATTGGAGGCTTTGCTGTTTTGAGCTTTGTGTCTATGTCTCACACTGGTTGTGGGGAAATATGGCAAATGCAGATAGACAGATATTTTACATTGTACCAGAAGAAAATTTCAAAAGCTTTTTTTGTGAGATGGCAATAACAAACGACTGTATCCCAGTGTTAACAACTCTGAAGAATACCCGTTTCTATGTGGCATGTTTGTTATTTTAATAAGTTTTATTACCTTTATAGTCATACTCACATGTGTGGCAGCGTGTGCATATATATAACAGGCCTAATGTGCCTAGAAGCAGTATACACAGCTACTAAAAACAACCCCTTCATCTTAAAGATGAGAAAATTGAGGCTCTGAGAACTTAACTCATTCATGTCAGAGGTAACAGATATGAACCCAGGTCTTCTGCCTCTGAGGCCAGCACCATACTCACAATGTCACAAAATATTATCTGGGAAAAGTTCCTTAAGGCTATTTACAAATTTGAGGGGGGGGGGGACAGAGCCAAGATGGCAAAGTAAAAGCAAGGACTTGCTTTAGCTCTCCCCCAAACACTTCCAAATACCTGTAATAAATGACTCTAAATAAATTCTAGAGCTACAGAACCCACAAAACAACAGACTGAAACAAATCTCCAGCCCAATACAATCTGGAAGGCCGATAAGAAGGGTCTAAACCAGCAGGCTGAGAGCAGAACACAACTCAGTGTGGGTCACACCAGAGCAGGCCGCACGGGAGGGAATCACTGGCAGCTGTGGCAGTTTCCAGACTCAACCCACAAACACCAAAGACAACCTATAACGTCAGTGGGAAAACTCTGTGGGACCTGGGTGAAAGAGGAGTGTGGTTCAGCCCCAGGCCTGGGGCTGCTTCCAGAGCTTGGGGCCCACAGTTGGTGTGGGGATGGAGTGGCTGATCAGAGAGGGATTACAGGGCTCTCTTTGTTAGCAATGAGACAGGATTCTCTTGCTTTGTCCTACTTAGATCTGGGTCATAGTCCTGGGTGGTCCTGGGGTGAGGAGAAGCACTAAAGTGGCGGAGCTTGTGGTAGCAATGGAGAAGGAATCCTCCTCATAGTTCCAAGGCAGAAAAGAGTACCTGGAACCAATCACAGACCAGAGCACAGGCCAGGAGAGGAGTAAACACCTCTCCTTTGAACATACCACCTTGAAAGTGCTGAATATTTATAGATCCCTAGAAGTATCTCTGAAAACAGTTGTATAAAACTCCTGAAGCCGGGACAGTACACCCACACCAATCCTGACCACCAAAGGAAGCAAAGTCTTACTTTGACAAAGAGTTAGAAAGTTAAGTATTTGGCTGGGAAGATGAGCAAACAGCATAAAAAAACTCAAGACTATAGAATCTCACTTTGGTGACAAAGAAAATCAAAACATACAACCAGAAGACAACAAAGTCAAAGCCCCTACATCAAAAGCCTCCAAGAAAAATACGAATTGGTCGCAAGTCATGGAAAAATTGAGAAGAGAAATGAGAGTGATGCAAGAAAATCATGAAAAACAAGCTAACAGCCTGTTAAAGGAAACTCAAAGAAATACCAAAGAATATAATGCCTTAAAAAATAGACCAACCCAAAAGGCAAAAGAGGTCCAAAAACCAGTGAGAAGAATGCTTTAAAAAAGCTGAATTGCTCAAGTGAAAAAGGAGGTCCAAAGGCTCAGTGAAGAAAATAATTCCTTCAAAATTAGAATGGAGCAAATGGAAGCTAATGACTTTATGAGAAATCAAGAAATTGTAAAACAGAACCAAAAGAATGAAAAAATAGAAAACAATGTGAAATACCCCATTGGAAAAATCACTGACCTATAAAATAGATCCAAGAGAGATAATTTAAAAATTATTGGAATACCTGAAAGCCACGATCAAAAAAAGAGCCCAGGTATCCTCTTTCAAGAAATTATCAAGGAAAACTACCCTGATATTCTAGAACTAGAGGGTAAAATAGAAATTGAAAGAATTGCCTCTTGAAAGTGATCCCAAAAGGTAAACTCCTAGGAATATTGTTGCCAAATTCCAGAGTTCCCAGGTCAAAGAGAAAGTACTGCAAGCAGCCTGAATCTTTCTATTTGAGTATAGTGGAAATATAATCAGGATAACACAAGACCTAGCAGCTTCTACATTAAGGGATTGAAGGGCTTAGAATGCAATATTCCAGAGGTCAGAGGAGCTATGATTAAAACCACGAAAGTTCAAGCCTCCTGATGGTTTCCCCAGGAAATTCTGCCATTCCCAGCTGAGGCTTTTCCTTATAAATGCTTTAGGCCTCCCTATTCTGCCACTTCCTGTTACTCCCAAGGTGTTAACTACTTCTGTGTTAATTTAATAGCTTAAACAAGGTGTTAACTTGAAACAAGGTGCTATGTACCTGCTTACTTGCCAATACAAAGGGGCATGGAAGATCTTCAGATTCCAGTAACATTACATTTGGCGCCAAGATCTTTCACATCCCTTACATGGCAAAAATACATTAACAATGCATTTCATTACATGGGTTAATGGGAGTTTTAAAGGTAACTGGTGTCAACAGAATTTTACAACAATTTAACAAGGATAGCACACAGAAAACAATATTTTAGGGTGGGGCTTGAGCACAAGCAACTTCCTCTCAAGGTGTTAACTAATTTTGGGTTAATTTAATAGCTTAAACAAGGTATTAACTTGAAACAAGGTGCTAAGTACCTGCTTACTTGCCAATATAAAGGGGCATGGAAGATCTTCAGATTTCATTAACAATACAGAAGGGAGGGCAGAATGGGGGAAAGGGTAATCAGAATGCATGCCATCTTGGGAAGGGGGAAAGGAAGGGAGAGATGGGGAGAAAATTTGGAACTCAAAATCTTGTGGAAATGTTAAAAACTAAAAAAAAATTAATAAAAAAGAGGGGGGAAAAGACTACAAATTTTTTGAACAGTTAATTAAGTGGGTTTAGTGCTCTAAGTATTTCTAAAATACTAGGAAAAAAATTTATCTCTAAGCAATTTAAACATTCTCCTTATTACAGATATATCACAGGATTGAGAGGCAGCATGGTTCTCAGGCCAGTCAATTTTAGAGTCAAAACCACTTGGCTTTACTGGCACATATTAACTGTTTGGCCAGGAACAATAAATGTAAGATCTCAGGAATCCAGGCCATTCTCTAAGACTGTAAATTACAGACCAATTGCTGCTGGGCTATGATAGCTTCTATACTAACTGCTCATAGTAGGCCTGGTGGAATGGATCTCTAAACAAGTCTAGAAATAGTTTATCAGTAAAGACTTCCTAAAAAACACATAGATTCCCTGTTTGGAGAGGTTTTTATGTCACACTAAAGCCACTAGATGACAAAATCTATCTCATTTTTAGGCAAATGTTATGGCAATTTTCATTGACTATCAAGACTGATACAACCAAGCAAGTCACAAAATTCAGAAGTGGTTTTTCATGCACAATGAAAATTGTATTATATGCTATTTTAAAGAAAAACAACTTAGAAAAATTTAGAACTCTGACCAAAGCAAAGACGAACCATGAGTCCAAAAGAATAAGGACGAAATATTCATCTATTTCCTAACAGAAAGGTAACAGAAAGCCACTCACTTTGTAATAGAAGTCATTAACTTAACACTCACTGAAAAACAAAGTTTCAAACAAAGCTGATGGGGGAATTCATTTGGGGAAGACTATATTGCTGTGTACTGATAGCTTTATTTTTTGTTTTTTATTTGCTCAATGGAAGGTGATTTTTAAAATGTTTTTAATTTAAAAATAAACCTTAATCATTTAAAAAAGAAAATATTATTATATGGAGAAAATAATTTTACTAAAAAATATAGTAGCCTGGACCCCTTATATTAAATCACAGATTTTTATAATAACAATAATAGTTAACATTTATGTAGCACTTTAAGGTTTAGAAAGACTCATCTGATCCTCAGAACAATCATTCGAGGTGAGTTTATTCTCATGGGACTTCATTCTCACTTTATAAATGCAGTAATTGAGTGAAGCTGAGAAAAGTTGAGTGAACTGCCCAAGATCACACCACTAGGAAGGATCTGGCAGAGGAACTGAATTCAGGTCTTCCTGCCTCTAGGGTCAGTGTTCAGTTCACTTTGAAACTAGGAAAGAACTCTTGCTGGAGGTGGCACCTGAGCTTTCCTTGAAGGAATGGGAGAACTGCCTTCAACTGTATGAAAAAGCATTGAGGCAGAGATGTAATGCTGTTCTTTGCTAGATGTTTATCAATTTTGTTATTAAACAGAAAATGTTCACAAAAGTTGCCGAAAATATGATACTTCATGATGTGATGTCCAATCAGTACTACCATCATTATTACTCTAGCAATAGCATGAGACAAAGGAAAAAATATAATGAGAAGACATGGACTCTGCTAGTCACAGCGCAGTAACTTTAATCATTTTGGCTGATTAAAGCTGTTTCACCATCAGTAAAATGGGGGTATTATTACTAACACTACCTAACTCACAAGAAATTGTGAGAAAATAAGCCCTATGTAAAGACAAGTTATTATCTTCATACTTCATAATCTGGCCCATTACTACTTTTTCAGTATTCTTACATCTTACTTCCACAATGACTCGGGGATCCAGAGATACTGGCACAGCAAACTACAATTCCCCACTCAAGCATTTACAATGACTGATCATACCTCATTCCTGGAACTGTCCCTCCTCATCTCTGCCTCCAGGCTTCCTTCAAGTCTCACCAAGTCACACCTTTTGCAGGGCGCTTTTTCCCATCCCCCTTAATTTTAGGGTCTTCCCTCTAAGGTTATTGCTGATTATATTTTGTTTGTACACAATTATTTGTATGTTGTCCCCCAATTAGATTTTTGAGTTCCTTTATAACAGTAGTTCTCAACCTTCCTAATGCCGCAACCCTTTAATACAGTCCCTCATGTTGTAGTGACCCCTAACCATAAAATTATTTTCATTGCTACTTCATAACTGTAATTTTGCTAGTTATGAACTATAATGTAAATATCTGATATGCAGGATGTATTTTCATTGTTACAAATTGAACATAACACACAGGTTGAGAACCGCTACTTTAGAAGGATTTTTTTTTTTGCTTTCTTTGTGTCTCCAGTGTTTGGTACAGTGCTTGGCACAGTGTAAGGAGCTTAATAAAATGTTTGCTGACAACTATCTTACCGGAAATTTTTTTAAAGCAAGTGGTCACTACCAAGTGCTTTAATGGCTTAATGTGTTTCCTAGTTATTTCAAATAAAGAAACTCAGGAAAACAACTCACCTTAGTGCTAAGGGGCAAAAGTATATATAACAGTATTTGAAAGACAGGAAAGTGAAAGAAGGATTAAACCTATTACACCAGGGCAGATATGCAGGGAAGAAGTTTTGATGTCATATAGTGAAATCAGTCACAATAGATGACTACTCTGGGAAGAGAGGGAAGGGAATGGCCGAAGGCCACACACAGGAAATTCAAGTCAACCAGAATTCAGTAAGCACTGAGGTTTAAAGGGCACTGGAAATTTCCACTCTCTTATTTCTCATCTTCCCATCAAGGTGGAGAAATCCTGGTAAACTCCTACCCAAATAAGTCAGTGGCCCTTTATAGTGCAGTGAAAGTGGCCTGGGATACTGCAAAAGAGGGTGACTGTGTACCTGAAAATTTGGTCTTTCTGACTCTTAAGACCACCTGTAATCAGTGAACGCTGCTTCCCCCAAATTAGGCGCTGAGGATTCAAAGTCAAAAAGGAAAAACTGTCCCTACCCTCTGGGGGCTTAGGTCTTTAAGTAAACCAATGCAAAAAGTACTATGAAGTCAATTCAAGGGAATGCTACCAACCAAGGATGGTGGGAAAGGGTGTCCTAGTGTGGAAGGAGCCCCTGAGCTGAGCTTTGAAGGAAGATAAAGGTAGTCTAAAGCGAAGAGGTGCTGCATGCCAGGTAGGGGGGCACACGGCCTGTACAAAGGCACGTGAGGAAAATTCAAAGACAAGGACAGGTGCAGCTGGAATAGGCCAGTTTGTCTGGAAAAGTGATAGTAATACAAAACAGGCTTCTTACAGAAGCCTCATTAATGGTAGGATTCCTGGGCCGGGGTCCTGGGCTAACGTGTGCCAAAGGGCAGACTCGCAGAGGGAAGAAATGAACGCCGAGAGGCTGGAGTCTGGCGAAACCCCGACTGGGGTTAGGAGACTTTGTGCCGGCTGCCGCGCGCCAGGTACCGACCGACATTCGAGAGAAGGAGGGCTGGAGGAGCACCGAGGAGCCAACAGCACCAAGGCCCGCACGCTTTCTTCCAGCGTCGGACTTCCGGGAAGGGCGGGCAGCTGAGGCTGCAGTCCCGGAGAAGCCTGAGGAGGAGGAACGAGGGAAGGCGGCGAGGGAGGAGGTCTCGGGGTCCTACCCCACTCACCTGAGTCCAGCTCCAGCTGGTAACAGGGCAGAGGCTCCAGGGAGAGTTTGTAGCCCTCGAAGCGTGGGTCCAGCAGGGGCCGCTTCACGCGCAAAGAGCAATTAGCCGCCACCTCCATCACTCCGCATCAAGTGGAGCGCAGCTATCAACTTTAAAAATGCGGTTAAAAGGTCCGCTTCTCTTTCTACTCGTGTAGGGTTGGAGAGTATCTCAATCCTGTCCCAGAGAGCTCCGCAAAGTCGGTGAACTTCTGGGAAATGTAGTTTTCGAAAAAGGCAGAACCTAGCGGGGAAGGAGTGTCTTAAACCGCAGTGTATGCTGGGAAAAGTAGTTTTTTGGTTTTTGAGGTCTGACGGTAACTCTTCCATTGGCTCATAGAGTCGTTCACGCAGAAGGCTAAGCGAATAGAAAGCCAGCCACGTGAGTGTTGTGAGCCGCTACGCCCCGGAAACACTTTTTCTTGCTTCCTGTAGCAGCTATTATAAGGCGTTGCTTCTGGAGAAAGATTGGAAGGAGGTAAGGTTTTGACTGCGTTAGGTCCTCTAGTGTGCTTAGACCAGGTTATCGCCTCCTTCCTTCGCGGATATAGCGAAGGGTGTTGCGCGTTACTTTTTTCTTCCGCCGAGGGCCTGGGACCGACCAAGAGAGACCTCAGAGGTAAATTGTCCTCCCGACTGGACGGCCGTACTTTATCCCGGTGGCGTTACCCTGGAGCTTTAGAAAGTGAGATGGGCCCGGAGCCAGTTCCTTGTCGTATTTCTTTGTCAGGCCGGCCCCCATAGTTTATATCCTCTGTAGCCCCAAATTTCTTGTTTTTCCTCCACCAGCTTTTCGCGGCTAAGCTTTCAGGGTGAGGGGGACTGGTGTAGACCAGCGCCGCGGGCTGTTTTAAAACCGTGATCTGTTCACTGGACTGCGGAGCTTTCGGTGAAAAAGAAACGTCTATAAAACAGCTGGTTGAACTAGCTTAAAATTAGTTTAGTGAATGGATTGAAAGGAAGTCAAGTGACTAGTTGGTGGTTTCCAAGGTGATTCCAGCGATTAGCTGTGTGTGGCACATAGGTAGGCGCTTAATACATTATTTAGTTGTCTACAGATCAAAGAGTTCATCTTATTCCAGATTTTGAAGTGTGGAGAGATGAAATGTTTGCTCAGGGACTTTAAAGCTAGTGCTTTTTTCCCCACTGTTTCAGTCTAGCTATTCCTTGATGAAGGAAACGGCAAAAGGAAAGCCTCAGAGCTGGTAAAGAAATTTCAGCATTCAGTGCAAGCCAAAACTTTCTTCTACATGAGTCGTAGTTAGGATGCCTTCATCATATAGATATGTGTTTTAAGCATTTTCACTAGACTGCCCAAGGAATCCATGACACAAAAATGGCTAAGAACCTCTGGTATAATTATGACTCCATTTTTTTTTTTTATCATTTTAGATGTATTGGAAATTTTTCCACAAGGATGAGGAATGTAATCAGAAATAGTGTCTTCATTTTTTTAGTTAGCAAAGGTATTTTTTTAAGTGCATTTATTGTGGTTTTTTTTTAATGACGTCCCTCAGGCCAGGCACTTCATTTAAAAAATGAAATCTAAAGATGCTCTCTCATCTCCACACAGTCATACAACCTTTTAAAAGGAACAGATAAATTGTGTGGGATTTTATATTTGCCTTTCACATCAGTAAACTAACACAGAAAGAAATATCTGTATAATCACTATAACAAAAACCACTTCATTTAGTGGAAGTCCATTTGAATATAACAGAAGGAAATTTCATCGGAGACCTACAAGGACCATACAGTAGAAGGTTTAGAGAAATAGTATAATTAATATTAAAATGGCTTTTAAACATATAACTAACCTTCCTTGATATCCTTAGATATTTATACTTCTCAAATTACCTCCTTAGTTTGTGTGTTCTACTAACTCTTAAGTAGATTATCAGTTCCTTGAGGTGTGGGATTGTTAACTTTTTGCCGTTGCATCCCCAGTGCCTAATATGAAGGTATCTTGAATTTAGATGTAGAAGAGGGGTCAAAGGTTACTGAACCGAACCTCTTAGTTATATAGATGAAGAAACCAGAGGTTACATAACTAACTTCCACTGTCCTGAGTTAAGTGGCAAAGTTGGAATTTGAATGCAGGTTCTTTGATTTCTAATCCAGTAGTCCTTCCACTACACTAGTCTTATATCTTTGTTGAATTGGATTTTCCAGCAGCTATGATAATTCTTTAAATGATTTCTAGGTAGTATAAATTGATGAAAAATTTTGGACACTCTTTAAAGTTATTTTCTTTTCATATACTTCATTGTTGTCAAAGCAATAATAGTAATAGACCTAGTCTAGGAAAGTAATTTATACAGCTTCTCCCAGAAGTGATTTGCTGATGTTGACAGAAATCACTGGCTATCAAGCATGGTGACTAACTCTTGTGTGTAAACTGATTGGTTAGTATTTTCTTTGGCTTTATGATGTCAACATGGAATGCACTACATGGGTACAAAAATTGAAATTGCTAACCAAAGATTAAAAAATAGAGGTAGTATAGATAGGATTATGTTATATCCTGGGATTGTGTAAGTAAATACTATTGAAAATCATCTTTAAAATGGCATTCCAAGCAGTGGGTAAAATATGAAATAGATGTGGATCCTACCTATTGGATTTGGAAAATAATGCTAAAAAAACATCTTATTTTAATGTAGGTTAACAAAATGAATAAAGATGCACAGATGAGAGCAACTATTAACCAGAAACTGATAGAAACTGGTGAGCGAGAACGGTAAGTAATATTTTGCTTAATTGGACAAGCACTTTTATATTACTATAACACATAAATCTTCAGAAATGTTTATATCATCAAGGAAAGTAGCAGACCACACGTGAAAGGAAGTTGAATTATGCACTTCATTCTTAGCTTTTAATTAAGGGTATCTTATTTCAAAATTTGGGTAGATCTTATCAAATATAAATACTCCTCCTGGCATTATAGATCAAAACCCATCCACACCTTATCTTGTACCACTCTTGTCCACCTCCTCCCTTAAAATCTGTATGAAGAGTCCAACCAATATGTTGGGAGTCTTTTCTTACTATTATGTGGATACCAGTGGTGGTACATAAAGGTTGTCCTTTGGTTATATCTCATTTTTGAAATATGACCCAAGTCAGTCCTTTTCTGATCATACTTCTCTCCAATATATTTTATACTGTTTCTCATATAAAGTTCTGTGTGGGTAATGTATTACAACCTACATATAACTACCATGAATTTCTCTCTTTTTCTTTGGATGAATCACAATTTTAATTCTTGAAAATTCTTCCGTGACTCACAACCATATAGTATCACTAGAATAATATTGCTCTTGAAAAGATGGAACTTTGTTTGAAGAAGGAACTTGGAGGGAGAAGTCATTCAGAGTACCTAAACACACTCCACCCCATTCTTTTCTAGATACTCAGTCCTTGGCCTAGTGCATAAGGCACAACAGCTCTGGGAGTGGTAGTCCCATGTCTCTATCCACCACCCCAAACTAGCAGCTTTCCACCCAGCCCTCACAGCCGTTATAGAGGGAAGCAACTCCAGTGGAGAAGGGGTGCCAAGCCTGGATGAAGCAGCAGGGCACCCTGAGGGAGAAGTAGGAGGCTAAAGCTTGTACCAGTCAAGTCAAACCACCTCCATCATCTTGACCACCATTCCCCTCAGAACTTAATGGCAACAGGCTAAGACACTGAACTCCGAGAATAATAACATTAACTAATGACATTAAAGAGGAGGCATTACTATCTGCTTTGTCAATTCACTGTAAAGACCATGGGAATGTTCCATTTGACCTGCAGTTGATACCTTTCAAAATTTGTTGTCTATCCCATTAGGATGTGGGCTGTTTGAGAGCAGGAATTATCTTACTTTTCTAATTGTCTTCTCAGTGCTTGGCATATAATAAATGCTTATTTAATAAATGCCTTATTCAATCATTCATTTTCCATCTGTAATATCTGTCCAAGATATGTACTGATGGACCATCTCTTTGGCTTCCCTATTCAGCTACTAGACCATAAACATTCTTCATTCATTTGGTTTTTCCTTTGTAAATAGGTCAAACTTCTGGGCAATTGTGGATCTCATATAAGATGCAATCAATACATTTCATCCAAAAGAAGAAAATTCCCCTGTGTCAGAAGTATCTCACCATCTATAAGAAATCCCCTCTTTTATTTGGATTCTGTGCTGGTCAGTCTCCATTACGATGACAGACACTTTTTGCTAGGGTGTGTCTCCCTGTTTATGCCTCATTTGATATTAAAAATTAAAATGTCATCAGTTATCTCTATTATGTCTCAGCAGAATCATGTATAATGTTTACTTATGTGTGGGAGATACTTTGTTGGAGAGTCCATAATTTGGCATTTTGCTTACTAAATTAAGTGCTTCTTTATAGACAGCAAACAAAATGGTATTTCATTATTTAGCACTTCACAGTCATTTGCTGTAGCATCGCTTAGAAAAGCATAACTCTTCCCTTCTCACGCCATAGTAAACTCTATTTGTTCCCTATTACCACTAGTGTGATATAAACTCCTTTTTAAAGTCCCTTCATAAGCTGGTACCAGTCTACTTTTCCAACCTTATTATACTTACTTTCCTTTTCGTATACTTAGTCCTACCAAACTGACCTTGTTTTTCCTCACAGATGGCATTACTGTTTCTTTTCCTTGTATAGGCAGTTTCTTCTTGCTTGGCACTCCCTTCTCATCTCTACCTCACTGAATCCATAGTTCACAGCAAAATTGAATTTACATGCCACCTTCTGCAAGAAAACTTTGCAGAACTACCCCACAAGCCCCAAATGCTATTTTTTATTTATTTTGTATATACTTAAATATTCCTCTGATTGTATCATCTGATAGAATATAAGCTTATTCAGGGCAAGGACCATTTGATTTTTGTCATTGTGTCCCCTAGCCTGACACATAGTAGGCACTTAATGAATAGTTGTTGATTAATGGATTCCCTCAAGGTCGTCATGTATGTTGTTTTCTCAGCCTGTTGTTCTTTTTGTACTTGGTCTCATCCAGCAAATTTTCCCACTTTTGTTTTCTTTAGTATTGTATCTTTTCTCATGTAATATATATGGGGGACTGCAATGTCAGCATCCAGATGTGGTCATCAGTACTTTTTGATGGGAAAAGTTTGTTATAGAAATATTGATAGTTTTCCCCCCATTTTTCTCCATCCAATTTCCTCTTTCATTGTTTCCTGGATGGTTTAGCTTAATTAAGTCTCTACCAAGCTTTCTGTAAACTTTACCTTCCACTCATTCTCAATGGTTTATGAAGCGATAAGCAATCAAAGTCGTCCATCATCCTTTCCATAAGCTTTTAGAAGTGAGTTTGTATTTTAAACTAGTGCTGTCCTCTGTCTGCTTGACAAAGAGAAAAATTATTTCCTTTTTCCTGAGGTGCTTTATGGGCTTCTTATAGTGATTGATTTATATTTGTTAAATTTCCTTAAAAGAAATGTTGATTGTGTGTTGTAACAGGAAGCACCCTAGCATGCCTAGGGCGGCTACTAGCACAGGTTCTTAGATCTGCTTTTCTAAAGGAAAGCAACTCAAAATGGGTTAACAATCTTACTTTAATCAAACATATCATTTACCTAGTTCAGGGG
>CM053587.1:253450552-253474803 GCA_028646515.1 Pseudochirops corinnae
TTAGGGAACACAGTATACTTTCAAATATCCAAGGGTCCTCAAAGTCACGTAGCCACTTCAGCAAAGGGCCTAGGGGCAGGGAAGATCTTTAGATTCCCGTAACATGTGTCAGTGTCTGTTCTTTTATCCATTTCCAATTTTTTTTTGAGGAGTGAAGGCAAGGCAGTTGGGGTTAAATGACTTGCCCAAGTATCAAATGTCTGAGACCAGATTTGAACTCAGGTCCTCCTGACTCCAGGGCTGGTGTTCTATTCATTGCACCACCTAGCTGCCCCAGCCATTTCCAATTTCTTGAGAAAATTATTTCTCAAAGAGAAGCTGTAGCAAAGTATGATTTCCAAAGGGTGTTTTTTTACTCTTTGATTTTATGCAACTTCTAAATCTCAGCCTCTGCCAGTGCTTTCAGTTCTCGATTCATTAAGATCCATCTAGGAGCATTATCAGACTTGAAGAGGGTGGTTAGGAAGAAAAGCTAAGGAATAAAATAATAGAAGATTGGGAAGAATTATTAGAGATCTAGTTTACTTCTTCATTTTATAGATTAAAAAAAACAAGCCCAGAAAGGTTAAGTCACTTGTCCAAGGTAACACAGCTAGTTAGTTGTTGAGCTGGAACTAGAGCACAGATCCATTTCCATTTAAGCGCTCTTTCCACTATGGAATGCTGCCTTATGTGTTTGAGGTGACAAAGGAGGAAGCATCACCAATTAGTGTAACATGTATAGGACACTGGACAAGGAATTAAGAAATCTGGTCTGTCCAGGTCAAATATCCATTAAGCACTTAACTGTGTACAAGACAAGGAATTCAAAACAGTCCCTGCTCTTCAACAACATGTACAGAGATGAATTAGTATAAAATATGTACAAAATTTTGGTAAGGAGTAGAGGAATGTTAACAATAGAAGGTACCAAGAAAGGCCTTGTCATTTAATAAATACCCTGTAATGTGCCAAACACTGGGCTAAGCACCAGGGATACAAATACAAATAATGAAAATAGTCCTTGCCCCCAGGGAGCTTATAACCTAATGGGGAAAGACAGCTAAAGGAAGCTAAAGGGGAATGAGGAGAGAGGAGAATAGGGGAAGGACGGAACCAGAAATTCAACTGTTGAGAAATGAAGAGATGGCTCTCCTGGGAGCCCTCTTTAATTGGAGATTTGGGGATGAGTTTTGTGCTCCTCCCTCTAACCCTGATTCAGAAGGGCAGAGAGTACTGAGAGTACTGATGAGGTATGGACACCAAGCTTGATAAAATCTCCCAGGATGATGAATTTCCTAGGAGCATAATGGAAGTCCAGTCCACAGGAGTTTAGCTAGTGGAAATGAAGAGATGGCTAGCCTGGGAGTCCTCTTTAAAAGGGCTTTTGTATAGTAGTTAGCACCTTGAAGGCAGTTAAGGATTCTGGAGTCAGAGAGCATCTTCTAGGCATCGGGATTAAGCAGAAGCCTGGAGACAGTAGAACAGTGCAGGGACAATTCTGCCACATGGCAGGGTCATTTAATCTCTGTGAGACTCAGCTTTTGTCATTATGCAAAACTATGAAGCTTGACTAGATGATCTCTTTAATTATTTCAGTAACTCAGCAAGCATTTATTAAGCATTTACTACATTCCAGACATCATGCTGGATGCTAGAGAGTCAAAGAGAAAAATCAAACATTTTTCAGTCTCACTGAGCTTATATTCTACTGGGGAAAACTATATACTTATATAAATGTATGCAAAATAAATAAGAAGTGGTCTGGGGAGATCAGGAAAGGCTTCATAGTAGAAGGTAATGCTTGAATTGAGTCTTAAAAGAAACAAGAAATTAAGATGAATGGGGAGATAGGCAAAGCAAAGACATGGAGATGGAAAATGGACAGTTGTGTGTGAGGAATATCAAGGAGAGGTACATTTGGTTGGATGATAGAATGTAGTAAAGGGAGTAAATATACTGAAGGTAGGCATCGGTTGTAAAGAGCATTAGGTGCCATTCAGGTTAGTAGCAAGAAAGAAAAAGTTAACAAATTTAATTAATTGGACTCAGTATCATTAAGGTAGCTTTTCTTCCTTAATTAAAGTCATTAGTAACTACAAAAAATTGAAAATATTTTAATTTCCAGAAGAACCTCTGGATTTAGTAATAGATGAGGTTCAGCCGATATTTTGATAACAAAGATTTGAAGTATGGTATAACCTGAGTTCAGATCTCACCTCAGTCTCTCTGAACCTTAGTTTGTTCTTCCATAAAATGGTAACATTTCCTGTAATACCTATGTCAGGGGGTGATATGTGAGTTCAAATTTGAAGTCGGGTCTTTCTGATTGCAAGCTCAGCACACTGTCCACTGCTCCACTGTGTAATGCCAAGTAAAGGCAACTTCCAAGGTTCTGATTGCCAGCATAGCAAACCCCATTTATTCAGTGACAGATTAAGACAAAACATTCACAGAACAGAAAAAATCAAAATACAGTGTAACTCATTCTTTAGCGAGTAAATTCTCAATTCAATTGCAAAGTACCAAGGTCCGAGTATCCCACCCTTAGCCAGTAGTCAAAGTAGCCCACTCCTGGGCAGTACATTGATTTAGACCAGTGGTTCTCAACCTTCCTAGTGCCGTGACCCTTTAATACTCGTATGTGGGTGTATCTGCATGTGGGAGGACCCGCCTGGAGACAGATAGAGGAGTGGTGTCTTGGTTCCTAAGACCGTAGGAAATATGTGTTTTCCCATGGTCTTAGGCGACGTTTGTGAAAGGGTCATTCGACCCCCAAAGGGATTATGACTCACAGGTTGAGAACCGTTGATTTAGACTCTTTTCAAATGGAGATTAGTTTCCAATCATACACAAAGTACATTCATTTGGTCAATCACAGAGCACAAAAAAAGTCAGGTTTCCCACCCCTAGATCACAACTGAATTACAATAACATCCATTAACACCAAGCACTTTCTCAAAAGGGGCAGGAGAGCACAAAAGGCCATCTACCCTTAAGCTACAACAAGGTTAAGATATCATCACAGCATTGAGAACCCAAGGAAAGGCCCTTCCTTCATCTTGACACGAGGCAGCAAGTTCTTAGCAATCTCAGTTCCCGAGAAGACAAAGCTCAACAAAGCCATTGCCAGTGTCCTCATCAAGTCACTCTCTGCCTCCTCAGTTCTTGGCAGCAGTTCTGGGTAGCAGTTCTCAAGAGTCCTGGGTACCTCCACCTGGCCCTCAGCAGTCCATGACACTGCTCTCCAAAAGTCCCTCTGGCCTTCTCTGCTTGGGCTTTCTCTCTGCTTGGGCTTCTCTCGAAATCCACAGCTCTTCCCAATTCAGCCCTCTCTCTTCACGTCAACGAGTCCATCCCACAAGTGGGATTCACAAGCTCTGGGTTTTAACAATCAACCCAAAGCCAATACAAGGGCATCTCCAAATTCCATTACCATTATACACGGCTAGCTCCCTCATCCTTAAAAGGGACCATTTAATTCAACAGACTTTGACTATGTGAAGTGGACTGTAACTTCACGTACCATAACACAATGTGATCCATGTGAGCTATAATTTTGGGAAAGGCAGGTGGAGCTAATCAGTTGATTACTAAGGAAGAGGTTTGAACTTGTGCTTATGAAAGAAAAGGCTTAAGATCCACAAATGAAATCTGTGCTAAAATGCTCTATACTGCAAATGTTTAACATTCTTTTTTTTTTCAGACTTAAAGAATTGCTAAGAGCCAAATTAATTGAATGTGGTTGGAAAGATCAATTAAAAGCTCATTGTAAAGGTAATTAGTGTTTAATTTGGTCACAGATTTAAGTTAAGTCTTGCTGTACTGAGGTTTGTTAATTTTGTGTCTATTAGAAAGATAACGCATATGTACTTGATAATTTGTTCTTAACCAGATTCTTATTTTAAGACTGGAACTTGATAATGCTAAGATCTCTCTCAATCTCTCTCTACAGATTGAGCAGACAAATAACCACCACTAGTGAGATTTGTCATTTCTAAATAGTTCTTATTTTCAAAGAGAAACTCAGAAGAAAGTTCTTGCTATGAAAGTTTGGGTATTAAAAGTTACCTGTAAGACTCTGTTAATATGGTACAAAAGAGAATAGATGTCATGTTCTCACCTAAAATCTTTCCTTATATGTATAATGGATTTCCCTATGTGTAAAGGGTTCTTAAATATTTTATTTAAAGATTACTCACACTACTATACTTGGGATATCTAATGCATAAGTTTCTTCATTTAGATTTACAAAGTGTTTCATAACTTCTTGAAGTTAATAGATTATTTATATTTATTATTTATATCTGACATAAGAATTTTGTTAGGCATTAGTAGTCTTTTTGAAATATGTAGATTGGTCATTTATTACAATTCAAGTTTTTATCATTTACAATAGGTCCTGCACTCATTAAGTACCTGCTATGTATAAATCATCCTTCTAGGCACTAGGAATGCCTAAATACTCACCTCAGGGAGAGCTGTGACCTCACCACTGTGATCATAAAGACAAAAATCTCTGCCCTTAAATTGATTATACTTTATTGGAGGCAATACAGCATGTACCGAAATGAGTAAGAACCGAAGTCTTTTAAGGAGTCAACAGCAGAGGGATCAAAGAGGTCTTCCTAGAATTCTAAGGCAGCCTCTGTGCCAGATCTTGAAGGATAGCAGAGACTGAAAGCTGGAAATTAGCATTTTGTGTGCTCCTTGGATTCCATTGATGATCAAAGTCAAATCAAGAAACATTTGTTAAGATCCTACACTGTACCAGGTACTGTTTAAGGCCTGGGCATACAAGGAAAGGAAAACAAACAGTACCTGCTCTCAAGGAGCTCACACTCTAATGAGAGAGACAACAGGCAAACAAACTATGTAAAAAAAGATAAAGACAGGTTAAATTCATGGTAATCTCAGGATAGACAGTAAGATTAAGGAGACCTGAGAAAGCTTTTTTACAGAAGGGAGCACTTTGGCTGACACTTGAAAGAAGCTTAGGAGGCACAAGGAAGAGACGAGGAGGAAGATAGTTCTAGGCATGAAATTTTAAAACAAGATTTGGTTACCAAAAAACCCGTAATACAGGATAGAGATAAGGACTATACCTGGGTTATCATTGATAGAATGCCTGGAGAAGCAAACTCCCTATACCAGCAGCAGGTTAGCACGTTATCTGCAACTGATAGTCTAGAACAGAGGTATCAAACTCGGGGGCACTGGCAGCAAAATTCCCCAGTGAGGTCTAAACCAGATTAAACCGTAATTTTGAAAGGTTTAACAAATTAAATAAAAATACAATACAACGTAGATGATGTGAATTTCTGGCTTTCTAAATCAACATGTGGCCTGCAAGGATCCATTTCTATTTGGGTTTGACACCACTGGTCTTGAGCAGTAGGGATTTGCCCAAGGTCACAGAGCTACTGTGTGCCCAAGATAACTCTTGAACCCAGGTTTTCATGCACTGCAGCATGGCAGCCTCTCATGATATAGTCTTACCTAATAATAAAGACCTTTTGGTATTTCCCCTGCATACATAATCACATTAATAGTCAGGGAATGCTGTGTCATTTACTTCATTCTCTTCCCTTCAAGTGTTAGCACTAAACCTCTAAAGGTACATTCATAGATCTAAGTATGCTCATTTTTAGAGGGTTTTTTGTGTAGCTTATCAGTATCTTATGGGCTTTAACATATCTAGGTGCTTATTACTTAAATAGTGTGTTCTAGAAATGTACATGATGTGCATATGGATATTTAATAGATCTGAAAACAGTTTATAGTATTTACTTACCAGAGTGGCCTACAGCCAAGTATTTTTTAATCCTCATACTCTCTACTCATCTACCCTCCCACTCTTGCACATTAACTACTTTATTTTATCGAATGAGAAGTGGCTTAGGTCAGTGCCTGGCACATAGTAGATGCCATAAAAATGTTTTTATTCCCTTTTTTCTCCTTTCCTTTTTGTACATTCCCTCTCCTAAGACAGGCAGCAAGCAACATTTGAAGATACATTAGGTCAACTATTTGGCTCTGGGAAAATACTGTTTCAGTCCAAAGTGGGCCACATAGAGTAACAGAGTAGTTATATCACATGTAAACTTTGGCCAAACCAAGTGAATTACGCACAGAAAAAAATTTTTTTTTTAGTTTCCTCATAATTGATGACTAACCTAAGATTATCCCAAGATAAACTCTTCACTGGACAAAAGATTCCAGCTTCTCGAAAACGCTATATTTAAGCATCATAATAAAATGGTAATTTTGTTAATTTGGGGCTTTGTGATTAGTATTTGTTAAATGTACAAGTTATGTATTTTACAAGAAGGTAGACCTTTTTTTAATAAACCAGTAAGCCTTTAAAATTTATTTGCAAGGTTACATTATATCCATTGTGTTTTCCCTGACATCAATCACAGTATCTAGTCACAGAGAATATATAGTCTTATAATTAATTATATGACTTCTAAAAATTATGGTATTTGTATTTTGTTTTGAACTTTTAAAGATGTGATTAAAGAAAAAGGATTAGAACATGTCACAGTTGATGACTTGGTGGCAGAGATAACTCCAAAAGGCAGAGGTAAGAAATGAATTGTTTGAAATAGTATCCTTTTAGAAATCTAAATTCTATAGAACTAACTACTTTGGATTAATTGTAAATCTAGTACATTAGATTGATTATTTGACACTTAACCAGTCTATCTTCATTTCTTAGCCATTATTCTGGGATTTCTTTGCTTGCTTAGTAGGTCTGTTTCAAGCCCCTAATTTATACCACCTCCAAATGTGACAAGAATTATACTGCATGACAGTCTGTTAAATGGCATAGTTTGCAGTGCAGCCCCATCCATAGCTCCTCTTATGCTTTTTTTGCTCAGACATAGGAAAGGAAAGAAATGTTAATTGATCTGAACTCTGGAACCATGGGAGAGCAGTGACCTCACACATCTTGTCGTGTTGTTCTCTTGAAGCTGATACCATGATAGCATTTATGGTTTTGTTTGTAACATAAATTATTCATGATGTTTATTCAACTACATAGCCCTTAAGATGCAGAGGCCTTAGAGTCAGGAAGACCAGAGTTCAAGTCTTGCCTTTAATAACATGATGGTTGTGTGGTCATGAGCAGGGTCACTTAATTTATCAAATCTACTGGTGATTCTTTTTTAAAATTTATCAGTAATTAAGTTTAATTAATAATTAATACATTAATTAAAATTTGATATGTATCACTGTCTTTTGTTTTTGTATTTCCTACATTTCCCTATGTATTCCTCCCCCTTCTCCCTTTCAGAGATATGTGCCTTACAATAAAGAAAAAAGAAGAAGAGGGAGGATGAAGGGGTGAGGGAATGGAGAAGTACCAAAAAATTCTGGCATTATATGCAATATTTGATGCTCATAATGCCTCATTCCCACAAAGATACAGGAGGAAGTTCATTCTCATATCTCTTCTTCAAGGCCAAGCTTAATTACTATAATTTTATAGCATATAGATGCAACGGTTTTATTGTTTTGTTGTTTTTCTCTTTTTTGTAGTCATTTTGTTGTCTTTTAGACCACTTTATATCAATTCTTGTGTTTTCTTTGTGATTATCATTTCTTATAGCACCTTAATATTCCATTCATGTACCACAGTTTGTTTAGACATTCCCTAGTCAGTTGGCTTGGTGACATTGAAGTTACCAAGTAGTTGCTGATCTATAGGAGTTTCTACACATTGGAGTTTCCCATATGGAGAGAGATTTGGTCTAGATGACATAACCAACATTCACCTCCACCCCCCCCAAAAAAATATCCCTGTATCAGATATCTTTGACAAAGTTCTGATATCAAGGAAAGCAATAGTATTAGAACACATTAAATACACAGACATATCCATACATACATACACATAATTGTATATGTACATATAGGGGTATATGAGAAGTTAAATTAGTATAAATGGCCAAGATACTTTCCCCAGTTAACTGGTCAAAGGATGTAAGCAGTTCTCAAAAGGAGGATTTTTAACAGCCATATGGAAGATTACTAATAAAAAATGCAAATTTAAATGATGGTTTCACCTCATACTCAGCAGATTGGCAGAGATGGCCAGAAATTCAAATAGTCAGTATTGGACAGCCTGCAGAAAGACAGGTACATTAATTTCACACACACAAGTGGGATCTCAGGTAAAAGAATATGGACATGTTAGTCACTGTTTTAGTGTAATTCTAAATCATACAGTTGTAGATAAAGATATATCTTGCCATATGTGTGTATGTATATGTGTCTATATATCCCAAAGAAATAAAAACACAAAGGAAGGTCACTTATATACCAACATATTCATAACACTTTTTGTGATGGGAAAGAAATGGAAACAACATACCCATCACTTAAAATGGGCAAAGGAGAGAGTCTGACAGAATTATAAGAAAATTTGAGGAGTGAAAACTCAGATTTAGCCAGGAGACTAAGAAAAGTCTCATGGAGGAAGCGTCGCCAGGTGGACATGTGGAAGGAGGGCCGTAGGCATGAGGAATCACCTATAGAAATACATAGAGACAGGAGAAGACAAGATAATATTGGAGAACAAAAAGTTATCCAATTTGGCTGAAACTTGGACTAGGAGTAAAGCAAGTGGATCCTGAGAAGCCCTTACTGCTAAGAGGTTACATTTCATAATCCAGGTTTTAGGGAAAGGAATTACCGAAAGTTTTGAGTTACCAATTGCCAGGTAGCATTGTGGGCCTACCTAAGGGCAGAGAAAATGAGTTGTTAGTACAGGTCCTAACAGGGATATTCAACAACCTGGGAATAGGCAAGAACATGAAAAAGGAGGCCTAGAATTGCAAGTCAGTTATGTTGGCACAAAAGAGCATCAGGAAGAAGGTTGACCACAAAAAGATGACTTTTAGTACCTCATTCAGATCCTCTGCTAAGGTAGAGAATTAGTTCCTATGCTGAGGAAATCAGCTCTCTGGTAAAGGCATTTTAATATGTTTTTCATACTTTTAATTTAGACTTTTTAAGTTCCAAATTTTCTGGTGTTAACCTGGCTTCTTTATAGAATCCTCTTTCATAGGCATGAATAATATGGCCAACTTTACTGTATATGAATTGGAAGTAGTCCATAATGCTGTTTTACATTTTACTCTTTCTGTTTCACTATTTTCAGCACTTGTACCTGACAGTGTGAAGAAGGAACTTTTACAACGAATAAGGACTTTCCTTGCTCAGCACGCCAGCCTTTAAGATGGGTTATAACATCACTACCGTGTACTTTGATTTCTTTAATCCATAAAAAAAAAATGCCATACATTTGGAGTGCATTTTCTAAATTAGTCCTTTTTTTGTATGATGAATTTTACATGTTTTGGTAATGATTCATGTGTTGTATTGATATTTTTTTCTTGAAGATTATTTTAATAATAAAAATAAAATGTAAATGTTGGAAAATGACATGTTTCTACTGTATTCTGTTTTCTCTTTCCAACTTTAACATTGACTAGAAATATTATCTTCAAATATTCTTTTATTATAAAAATGTCTTTAATGAATAAATGTTTATTAAGCACTGTACTAAAAATTAAATATAAGATTCTACTCCAAAGAACTTAAGAGACAAACTCTCTATCCTTTTCCCTTGTCCTATACTTTAAGGCCTCATTGCCGGCAAACTAGGAGTAAGAACATTGATGAAGACGATTCTGAGAGGATTCTTTGTCCTTACTGGACCCCTGATCTTGAGATGAAAGCAGCATACATAACCCAGCCAATTGCTTAGGAGAAGGGCAACCTTTCCTCAAAGAACAAGTATAACCGGCTGATAATTGTTGTACTCTCCCATAGGGAACTGCATTTGCAAACTTTAATACTTTGGTGTATTATAGGATATCTTTCTACTAATCTTAAAATTACTCAGATTTTAATTAGCCCTATTTAAGCCCTACTAAGCAATTTTGCAATTTCAGAACTGTGTTTTCATATATAAAGTACTTCTTAAGCATAGGCCATTCTCTTTATGAATTCATCATAAATCTTTATGATTTGTCAGTTATCAAAATAATTGCTATATTGTACAAAGCTTTTAGTATAAAGGAAGAAAAATGACGTTTTTAATGCTGTAAGAAGTGAAGTTGCAAAATTCCTTAAGCTTCTATTTTTGAATAAAGTACAACTAAGAGTTCTTTAGATATTTGCTAGCACTTTGGCTCATTAAGTATAATGGTAAGGTGTTGTTCACTGAGGGCTAAAGGTCCACAGAAATAGATTTTCTTAAAAATCTGAAAGCCAGAAGGGACCTGTAAGATTGTCCGATCCAGGAGTTCTTAAGGTGGGGTCAGTGGTTTGTAAACAAGTAGGAAAAAATTGCATCTTTATTTTTACTAACCTCTGATTGAAATTAACATTTCCTTCAATTATGAATGTAGGCAACAAATCACAGTAATTTAAGCTTCACCACACAGCCAAAGAAGTCTATGACACAAAAAAGGTTAAGATATTCTAATGTAGTTGTACCCCCTTATTTGATCCATCAAAAAACAAGCCTAAAAAACTTCAATAGCTTTTGTGATTTAGTAGATGGTCTTTGGCATAGAATTCACCACCTGTTGCTGATGTGGAGATGAGTCAATCTAGGTTAATCTTGAGATGGCAGAAATGTAATGTCACCAGGTCTCCTTTACAGATTGGTAAGACCTATAAGAAAGAAACTGCCCTCCACAGGCATTGGAGCTGGAAGAGATATTAGAGACAAATAAAAAGTGACTAAATATCCATTCTCTTTGACTTAGTTTCCATTGATAGACTTATACTCAAGGAGTTCATGAGCAAAAAGAAAGGCTGCATATATAAAGTAAAATATTTACAGCAGCACCTTTTGTTTTAACATAAGAACTGGAAACAGTAAATGCCTTTTAAGGGGATGGGGGGAGTGACTAAACAAATTGTGATACATGAATGTAATAGAATATTACTGTACCATAAGAAATGATGAATTCAAAGAAGCAGAAAAAAGATTCATGAGTTGATGAAAAGTAAATTAAGCAGAGCAAGGAAAGCAACATACAAAACAACTGCAACAATGTAAATGTAAAAACCACCACAAAATAATTGAACCTGAATGTCATCCCCAAAGACGAGATGTGAGAAGCCTCCTCCCCCTGCTCCTGTCCACAAGTAAGGATCCACAGGTGTGGAACACTGTCTAAAATGTCAGATTTTCCAATGGGTTGGTTGATTTTGCTGATTTTTTTCTCAAAAAAAAGTTGCCATAAAGGAATTCCCCATTATAAGGAGGAAAATCTAGACAATGTTTTTTTTTTTTAAATCGATAATTCACTATTTTTTAAAAGCATCATATCTGGTCATCTCCAAAGTGTTATTTACAATGAACTGTCAGCTGTGTTAGAAACTGGTTATAAAATTATTCCTATTTATCACATAAGTAAATGCAATTATTATAACTCCTGTATACTTTTCTAATATAGAGTAAAAGGAGTTCAAACTAAATTATTCAAATTGTCCCTTTGCTTTGGCATAGCAAATATATCACTTCATCCAGCAATGCCAAAGCAAGGACCAGGTGATTCGGAGGAGTGGTAGGTAATTGGATGTTTCATTTTTCATAACTTTGTAAATGGCCTCATTCCAAATCAAGAGAATTGTTACAGCTGCTCACCAGCCCACATGAAATTGTCCCATTTTATTTATTAGCTTTGAAAAAATAGTTATTTAAAGTTAGCTTCATCAAAAATTCCTTTCTGTGACCACCAAAGTTCCTGAACAAATGTAGTAAGAAAATCTTCGGCACTTAGGCATCAGAAAATTCTGGTTTCTAGTCCCCATCTCTGAATTGTCAAGTAAAATACAATCCCTCTCCCTCAATTTCTTCATCTGCAAAATGGATCTGATAATGTTAATCTGCCTTTCAGGAAATGTTAGATAACTAAGATTGGAATGAACAAAAAAGCAGGTGTGGAGGCTCTGATATGCTTTGTGAAAACACTAGGTGCTTAATAAATGCTGGCTTGACTAGAGAAAGGCAAAGTGGTATAAGGTAGAGAAAGCTGAGTTTAGAGTCAGAAGATTGATTCAAATCCCTGCTCTGCTGTTTACTACTTGTATGACCTTAGTCAAATAATCTCTTGGAACTCCAGGTTCCTTATTTATAAAATGAAGGGGTTAAACTAGATCATCTCTAAAGCCTTTTCTAGATTTTGATACTGTGAAAATTTATGAATATGTGAAGGGCCTCTTCGTGGCAAGGAATATAGGCTTTCCAGAATTTATGAGAGCAAAGGGATTTTACCTGAGAGAAATTACTTTCATCCTCATCCCCTATGATCCATCCATGCTTTTTATCTTTGTATTCCTATAGGTGAACTGAATAAATGTTTATTGAGTTGAATTCATTTCCCACTAATTGAATCCATTTCATTTTATTTCGGAAATGTTGATAATAATATTGTTGCCTGCAATACTAAGTACTTAATACTTGTTGAATTTTGAATTGGATAACAAATATCAAAGAAGCAGGATCAGAATCACATATAGAGGGACCAGCCCTTGTGTCGGGATGACCTGCCCCTAACAAATTTAATTATGTGATCATGGACAATATCCTAAAGGATATCTAAAGAGATTTGACTGAAAAAAAGCACTGTGCATACAATTGGTAGAGAGCAGAAGGACAAGTTCTTCCAAGGCAAGGGAGAAAGCTATGTAAGAATATCTTATACTTCTGTATATCCTTCACAGGACAAAGCAGTGACTATTATCAACTAAGTAGTTGATAAACATGTGGGTTAATTGATAGCATGTATTCTTTTTCCAAAATTCAAATGGCTAACTAGCTGTTCTTGTAACTGGCCTGCAGGGAGCACCTGGAGCCTTTCTTATGGCCCTCTGAAGCTAGCTGCTAATGTGTGGAAAGCAAATTATACTCCCCTTTTTTCAGTTCTGTTCAACTACCTCTTTCAAGATGAAAAAATTATTGAATTCACCTCTAATATGGGAATTTATAAATTTGAAGGACTAAGCTACATAATTTGATGATTGAATTAACCAGACCCCTTCTCCCACCCCCAGCCCCCCCAAAAAGATAATTCAACTCATCCATTCAGATCTGTCAACTTAGGTCAACAAATTGTTTTATATAGGAATAGCTATTGAAATGGTTTTCTTTACAATGCCAACTCTAAAAAGAATCCAGTGATCTCTAAACTAAGTCTGTTGATTCTAACCTTTTATGAATATAGGACAGCTAGTTTAGGACAACCTAGTGGATAGAGTGCTGAACCTGGAGTCAAGAAAACAAGTTTAAATCCAACCTCAGATAATTTATTAGTTCTATAACCCAGGGTAAATCACTCAGTCTCTGCCTTAGTTTCCTTGTCTGTAAAATGGAGATAATTATAGCACCTACCTCCCAGAATGAGCAGCTGGATGGCAGAGTAGATAAAGTGCCAGACCTGGAGTCAGAAAGACTGTTCTTCCTTAGTTCAAATCTGACCTCAGACATATACTACCTGTATGACCCTGGGCAAGTCACTTAACCCTGTTTGCTTCAGTTTCCTCATCTGTAAAATAAACTAGAGAATGAAACAGCAAACCATTCCAGTATCTCTACCAAGAAAATCCCAAATGGAGTCATGAAGATTCAGACATAACTGAAAAACAACGGAACAACAGAAACCTCCCAGGGTTGTTGTGAGAATCAAATGATATAATATTTGTAAAGCACTTTATAAACCTTAAAGCACTATATAAATGCTATTATTATTGAGAAAAACAGTGAATTATTAATAAAATAAAAACAAAATATTTTATATCCTTTTTCCTTCAAATATTCTGCCTCAGAGGCATCCAAGGAGTAACTCTGAAAGATGATAATATTAAACAAGATTTTGTTTTTTTTTCTTATGATATTCGCAGTATAAATGGAAGAAGTGCAGTGCATAGAGCGCTGGAGTGAGGCAGATCCAAGTTCAAATCTAACCTCCTATCTTTACTAGTTGTATGACCTTGGCACACAATGTCAAGTCACCTCACCTCCATCTGCCTTAGTTTTCTCATCTACAAAATGGAAATGATAATAGAACCACCTCCTAGGGTTGTTGTGAGGATCAAATTAGTTAACATATGTAAAGCACTTTGAAAATCTTAAAGAACTATATCAATGATAGATAACAATGATGATTTCAAGTAGAGTACGATGTGCAATTAATAAATATCCTATAGATACTCCATGAGTCTCAGTTTCTGGTGGCAGGGGAAAAGACAGCCTATGTGTAGGTAAGAGATAAAAATTGATAACAAGATGAAAATTGACATAGACTTTGTCCCACATCCCTAAATGCATGCTTATTAAGATATTATATACATAACCCTTTAGAGGAAATTCTACCACATCCACAAATACATCTCTTTCTGGATCTCTGTTTTTGTCTTTGAGCCTGAGATGGGAGATCACTTATCCTGAAACACCAGAAGGAACTGATAGGGAGCATTTTTTTCCCTTGTAGCCTGTCTTATTACTCCCAAGCTAGAGTTCTCTGAGCTTCTCTCTGTATGGTTAGATCATCAAAAAGCAATCTAACCGACCCGTTATCCCAGCTCTCCCAAGAACTTAACTTCAACTACATAAAGATTTAATGTGATGCCCTCAACTGTTATGGAGGACTGTTATTTTTTAAAGTTCATTTAAGCAGCTTTTCTATGCCTTTTGCAAAATGATCACAGAAGACACTGGCTGTTATGTTGCCCAGAGTCTCTTATATAAGGACGCACACAATAAATTCTTCCTGGATTTTAGTGGCAAAGTCTTTTATCAGACTCTGTAACCCAATGCATTTCCCTTCAGGCTTCAGCTGCCAAGAAACAGAGTTAAATTCATTGCTCATTTTGTAACACCCATTTTCCCACTCCTTTTAGCTATTGGGTTGTGTGTGTGTGTGTGTGTGTGCTGTTCTTATTTTGAATTTCCTTTTTTTAAAAACTGGAAATGTGCATTTATCGATATATATAGCTCTCAGTGAGGAATTTTCACTACCAAGTCACGTGACAACTTCTCTACAACATATAGTTTTAGAAACAGTAGCTTGTGACACTCAAGGTTAAACAGTTTGCCCAGGACCACACAGCTGGTATGTGGCAGATGCAAGACTTTCTCATTTTATGTTTCATTTAATTTTTTTAGGTCTTGTCAAATGATTTTTGGAAGTAGGTAGGGTATAAATCTCAAAAAAATGCACACACACACACACACACACAAAGACAATACCTTATAGTGAAAGGATTGTGATTCATACCTCAGGTTTAAAGTTAGTTTCTTACACTGATGCTATCATCAACAACAATAATATAATAATAATAATAATAATAATAATAATAATAATAATAGCATTTAGGTAACACTCTAAGGTTTACAAAGTGTTCTATAAATATTATTTCATTTGATCTTCACAACAATCCAGGTGCTCTTATTATCTCTATTTTACAGAAGAGAAAACTGAGACAACACAGGAAGTAAATATCTAAGTCTGGATCAGAACTCAGAACATCCTACTGCCAAGTCCAGTGCCTATCCATTGCATCACCCAGATGCTTCTTCAAGTGTAAAACTGCTCTCTTCAAGTAGGAAAGATCAAGGCATAGAAAATTCAAGCTTGCAGGTTCCCTGACAGATCAATTTTCTCCATTAGGATATGTTTCTTTGACATTTTTCAAATTTTACATTATGCACTTGTCATGAATAGAGAAGTGTTGTCACTGTGTTTTTCCTATAGGAGTGCACAAGTGTGTTTGCTTTTGTGTGGTTAGAGAACTTCAGACTCATAAAATTATACCAATTATATCTATTCCATGGATAAACACTGGAAAAATGGAAAGAACATTGGGTTTGCAGCTGGAAGATATCTATTTGAATTCCATATCTGGTATTTTACTACTTGTATGACCTTGAGCAAGTCACTTAACATCTGTGGGTATCAGTTGCTACATCTGCTAAAAGAGAGAGTTGAAAACTAGGTGATCTCTAATATCTCTCTGAACCAAAAGGCAGAAAGTTGTGCTGGACAGGAGTGCTGGGCTTGATTCAGAAAGAATTGGATTCAAATTCTGCTTTTGACACTTGGTAGTTCTTACTACCAACTGTGTGACCATGTGCAAGTGATTTAACCTTCTGAGTCTCAGTTTCCTCATCTGTAAATTGGAGATAAAGCCTGTGTTTTTAATCTCCTAGGGTTATTAGTCTTAAATGTGATTATGTAATTAAATGTCAATTATTATAAAATCCTATAAACTTAAATTAAGTTACTGGAGAAGTGTTATAGTTATTACAAAAGTTCCTTTGACTTTTGTAAAATTTATAGCTGTATCTTCAGTCAGCTGCTATAACAACAAATATTTTGCCTAATCAATGTCAATGTGACAGTCACAGCAAAGAAGCCAAGAGAGAAACTAGGTCAGTTTAGAGTACAGACTGACAAGAAGTACAAGTAATCTTTGACCATGTGACATTTTGGTGTGAATTGCTTACAGGTTGGAGGAAGGTAATTCCCATCACATAAAATCATATCATGATGTAACTCAATGGGATGATCTGAAAAATGAGACCAAAACTTCAGAAATTATAGTCCGAGGTGCCCTGCATTAATAAGCTTAATAATAATAATAACAAAATCATGCCTCATGAGTATTGGTTTTAGGAACTGTGTTTAACATGGAGAAGAAAAGACTTGGAAGACACATAGGGGATATTGCATTAAAATATCTGAAGTGTTGCTATGTGGAAGATAGTTAGACATCTTCTTGGCCCTCTAATCCCTTAGCTGGAAGTTAGAGAGAGAGACTCAGATTTTTGCCACAATGTCAGAAAAACTTTCTAAAAATTAGGAACTGTCCACAAGGATGAGTTTCCTTAGAAAATACTGAGCTACCGATCTCTAAAGGACTTCAGGAGGATTACTGAATCATAGGATCATAGGTCTGGAGCTTAGAAAGTACCTCAGAGGCCATCTGGTCCAATGCCTTCATTTTTAAGGTCGAGAAAATTGAGGTCAAGAGAGATTAGGTGACTTGTCCAGGGTTACATGGTTAGTAAGCATCAGATACAGGATTTCAAGCCAAGTTCTCTGACTCCAATTTCCCTTCAATAAAGATACACACAATAAATTCTTCTTTGATTTCACTGCTCTTTCCACTGTACTACATTTGTTGGAAATATTGCAGAGGAAATTCCTGCTCTAAGTGCAGGTTGGAATAAATTACTTCTCAGGTACAGTCTAAATCTCAGATCCTATGACTCTCAAAGCAATTGGATCACATTTTTAGTTTTATTGATATTTTTTATTCTTTTTAATCACACACATTTCTGAATAAACCCATTTTCTCTCTCTGCTAATACCTTATTTCTGAGGTTATCTTCCATTTGTACTGCATATATATATGAATATATATATGTGTGTAAATACATGTAAACATGCACATAATGTCTTCCTTTTAAAAATATAAGCTCTTTGATGTAAGGGACTGTAGTTTTTGTTTTTTCCCTTTCTTTGGACCCCCTAGTACTTAGTACCATACCTAGTACATAGCAAATGCTTAGTAAATACTTATTGATTGATTAATAAACCTCACTTTCCTCTCTACCCAGCAAATCTTCTCTTGTAACAAAGATGAAAGAGGAGAGGAAGTTCAGTAAATCAATATACATGTGTGTGTATATATATATATATATATATATATATATATATATATATATATATACATATATTGATTTACTGAACTTCCTCTGAGATATCAGATACAGCATATATGTATACATATATGCTGTATCTGATATCTCATGCTGCTCTCGACAGAAATGTGGCAAAGGGGTGAGTTTTAAGAAAAAAATAATGAATCCTGTTTTTGATATGTTGAGCTTGAGATGCCTACAAGATATCCAATTCAAATGTCTGATAGGCAATTTATAATGTAGATCTGGAAATCAGGAAAGAATAGTACTGGATATATGGATTTTCAAGTCATTTTCATAAAGGTTATAAGTGAACCTATGAGAGTTGATGAGGTAACCAAGAAAGATAATGTAAAAACAGAAGAGAAGTTCCAGGACAGAGCTTTGGGGAATCACTCAGTTAGGAGATGTGATATGACTAAGGAGTGGTCAGATATGGATGGATAGATAAGAGGAGAGACAGAGAGATAGAGATAGAGATAGAGAGAGAGAGAGAGAGAGAGAGAGAGAGAGAGAGAGAGAGAGAGAGAATGAGAATCCAAGATGTTCAGTTTCAGTTGAGTAATGATGTCAGAAGTCAGATTGCAAGGGGTCAAGAATTGAAAGGAGAGGTGATGGAGCCAATTAATAGGATGGCAGACTTCCTCTAGCACTGTTCAGTAGCACATGAACTGGAGTAGGAGAAGTGAATGGCATTCTTACAAGATTTGAAGATGACAAATCTATGAGGGATAACTAACCTGAATGACTGTCAGCAAGCACCCTAGCACACCCAGGATGGCTGCTAGCATAGGTTCTTAGATCTGTTTTTCTAAAGGAAAGCAACTCAAAATGGGTTAACAATCTTTTTTGTGGGGGGAGGGTCCAATTGAGAAATTTATTTAAACAGATCCAACAGAACAGGTGCCTCCTTGGCTCTAAACTTAGAAGAAGGTGTTGGGCCTCTTGGTAGTAAAGCATGGCTTGTGCTGGTGACGCAGAACTCTGTGGGGCAGAGGGAACTTGATTTTGGAGTCATGAAACTGCTTGACTGCGGGTCGGTGGCATTTGCTGGCAGGAAATTCCTCTACTTTCATGATCTGAATGGAATGGGCCTGGGCATGGTGACGGGCTCCCATATCTCGGTAGCACTGAGTGACGGCACCAGCAGTGGTTAGGTCCCTGTACTCCCTGTACATGTTGTGGGGTTCACTCCTGGAATCATAGTGCAGCCAGATGCCAAAGTTTTTCACCCTGAGAGGGGACTTTTCAAAGACCTGTCCACAGTATACAATTTCTCCAGAAGACTTCTTCATCTTTTTCATCTGGGAAACGAAGTACCAGAATCGGGACTTTGCTACGACATGAATAGGAGCAAAGATCCCCATGCGATAAAGAGGCGGCACTGGGCTCTTGGAAGTGGGCAGGCAGCGCCCAACTACCTTATACTCTCTCAGAGTGCCTGAGGCCTTCATGGTGCTGCTGCCTCACTCCCCACCAACCTGCAAAAGCGTTAACAATCTTACTATAATCAATCAAACGTATATCATTTACCTAGTTCAGGGGAAAAAGCACCTTGAACTTCAGAGAATACAAACACAAATTACAAATAGAAGTTACAAGCAAAGAAACATATCAGCAGACAGGCTTCCAACCATCTGACCATTATATTCATACCTAGTTAGTTACTAGAGAGGGAAGCACAAACATCTGGGTTTTTCAAAGCCAGGGGGCTCAATGGCTTCCCAGAGTCCCATCTGGCCAAATCACACAACTCTTTTCAAAGTGGGCCCCAAAGCAAAACCTCATATCAGGGTATATATAGCCTTCTCCTGGATCAGAGACTGTCACAGCCCTCTTGACCCTTTGCCCAATCACAAAGTAATAAGGCGTGGGCAATTCTGAAGAACAAGCCTCCCACCACAGGCTCCATGTGACCACATTCAGCCTATTGAGGGCAGAGTATACTTTCAAATCAGGGAAGGTTCTCAGAGCCACTTAAGCCTATCAAAGGGCCTAGGGGTAGGGAAGATCTTCAGATTACCACAATATTGACAAAATCATGATTGAAAAATATCTCAATTGGCTAGTACATTGGGCCAAATCTAACGAAATAAAATGTAATCAAGATAAATGCAAAGTCTTACTTTGGGTTAAAAATCAACTTCATAATTACAAGATGGTGGAGGTATGGATAGGCAGCAATTTGTCTGAACAAGATCTGGAGCTTTTAGCACACTTCAAGTGTAATGAGTCAACAGTGTGAAATGGCAACCAGGAGATCTAATGAGATCTTAGTCTACATTAAAATAGGTATAGTATCCAAAACTGGAGACGTAATAGTTTCATACTCTGAACTTTACACTTTATACTTCACTACATCTGGTGTATTGAACAGTTTTAGATGACAGTTTAAAAAGAACATTTTAATAATCTAGAAATTATACAGAGGGGAACAACCAGGTTGGTGAATTGCCTCATATACATTCAGTATCATTTGAAGGAGTTGAGCACATTTAATGAAAAAATAGAAGACTTAAGAGAAATTTGAATGGTTGTCACATGGTTTATGTTTGATGCCAGAGGACATAAATGGGAACAATGTATGGATTTGAAGAAAGGCTAATTTAGGTTCAATATAAGGCAAATACTTCCTTTTAAATGGAACTACTCAAAAGTATGTGTTATCTAAGTAGGTAATGGATTCTCCTTCATTTGAGATCTTAAAGTCATTCAATAAATCAATAAACATTTATTAAACACCTGTGATGTGCTAGGCAATGTGCTAAGTGCTGAAGATACAATTTAAAAAAGGAAGACAGTCCCTGACCTCCAGGAGTTTACAATCTAATGAGGGAAGAACCAATTGTTGTCTGTCCTTCTTGAAGAGGACCAGTGACATCAGGAAGGTGATGTCCTGACTTGCAAGTGAATTAGATGTAAGTGAGGCAGAGTTGTACAAAGTCATCAGCCCTACTCTCTCCTCCAGAGTCATCTGAGTCCAGTGGCAAGGCATAGGTCAAGACCAGTGATGATGAACCCAGATGCAGTGGGAGACTTTGACCTTTTTATGCTAAGGGCTTTCCAAAGTCTCAGTTTGTCTGAGACAACAACTATTCAGTAATTAAAAGCCAGGTAAAAATGAGGCAAAAGATGGCATAGTTTGCATTCACAAAATAATCTGTCTGAGAGGGGAAGACTCTCAGAGTTTCTGGCCTGAACAGAAACAATTGCTATCCTCCTAAACCAGCGGTTCTCAACCTGTGGGTTGCCACCCCTTTGGGGGTTGAATGATCCTTTCACAGGGGTCACAGGAGTCCCCTAAGACCATAGGAAAACACATTTTTCCAATGGTCTTAGGAACCGAGACACTGCTCTTCTATCTGTCTCCAGGTGGGTCCACCTACATACAGATACGCCCACATATGAGTATTAAAGGGTTGTGGCATTAAGAAGGTTGAGAACCACTGCAAACCATCAAAACCCAAACAATGAACAAGTAAGGCTCAGGCTGGGACTTATTACTGGCCAATCAGTGAGAACCAGAGTGATTTGAATTTAAAGGCATAGTTAAATAGCTCCCAAAATAAAAAAAAGATAACTAGCCATGGTGGAAAAATCAGAGAAGTACCAAAGTAATGAAGCCAGGTGAGAAGTAAAATGTTGTAAGCCAAGGTCCCATCTGAATGGAAGTTTTGGAGTTCATGGCTCCACCCTCTACTAAAGACAGAACGTGGTGATAAGGTGGAGTACCAAGGCCAATCAGACCTTGCTGGGTGATGAGATTTTCCCAATAAAAATCTTTCTAAGGCAGGATGAAAAAATCAGAGAAATCCCAAAGTAGTGTAGCCAAGGTGGAAAAAAAAGGATTCAAAGGGGTGTTTCTTTGGGGATACTGTAAAAGGAATTCCTTTTCAAGTACCATTTGGACTAGTTGGCCCCTGAGGTCTCTTCCATCTCTGAGAGTAATTAATGCCATTTTAAAACAAGTGTTCACCATCATCTTGTTTTTATACTGCTCCTTCCTCAGATGAACACTCACTCTCTTATTTTTATTAGTTCTATGAGTTTAAAAAAAATTAAACTTAGAGTATCCTCTCTCAACTATGAACTGCCTAAAGCAAGTTTTTAGAAAGCATCAGATTATTATCAATTCATGGTTGGGTTCTCTATTGCAATACAGAAATTCCATTCTGCATTGTTGATGAAGGAGGGACCAAAATATTTATATACCAGATGTATGAGAGGTTGAGCCAATGCTCTGGCTCAAATAGATGAATATGCCATTTTTGCACAGATGTTGAACCATAAAGGAACTTTCAAATAATGGCAATGCTGCCATCAAAAAGAAACTGTGAAATGTCCCCCAAGCATTTGGACAAGTATTCAATAAAGACTCTAGAATTTTGTGCCAAATCCCATGAAAGGGGCTGTTTTGATGTGACAAAAGTGCTTACTTTGACCATACTAGAATGTCTGCCTTTGAGTTGGACTTTCTGAATAGTGAGAATATGTTAGCTATTACATGCAGCTAACATAGGATTAGCTCTTGAATGAGTTTTTTTAGTATCATCAATTTAAATGATGGAGATTGTCTAACAAATGTAATGTCAGATTTATATAAATATAATTAATTTTGTTAAGCTACCCTTGCTGGCAATAATTAGCAGATTCAGCTGCTTTTTACCTTCAAACTCTTGGTTTGAGATGACAAATTCATGCCATCATCTTGTTGTTGTTCATCCATCATTTTTGAAGAGGATGAATAACATCATGAGTGACATCTTGACTTGCACATGAATTGGATTTAAGCGAGGCACAGTTGCACAAAATGTCAGTCTCATTCTTTCTTCCTGAGTCATTGAAGTCCAGAGGCAAGACAAAAGTCAGAACAACTGGCAATGGCCCAGGATACAGTAGATGAACTTAGTGTCCTCTGTGTCTGATCAAGCTCTAAGCACTCTACAGAGCCTGCTTCAGCTGCCTTCATGGTCTTTGGAACAACTTGTACTCATCTACCCTTTCTTCTGGGGGAAGTCTTCACATGCTTTAAGTAGATATTCCCCTGACTCACCAACAGATATAATCTAGTTGGATGATATACATGCAAGTCATATAATAACTAAGTCTTTTAAATAAAAAATTTTTAAGATGACCTGTTTTACACTCTTTAAGATGGAAATTTCATCTGTCATAAGGTTATTTGTACCTCCTCTGATTTTAGCAACAGTACTATGATATAATTAATAGTTAAAGAGATATAATGATATGTTAACATGGGTCTTGAATAGGATTATATAGTCTGATTCTTACTGCTTCCTATTTATATTGCTAAAAGCCGATGAGAGCTTTGCCAAATTCTTATACTGCTTTTAGCTCTTTTTTTCAGGAGAAAAAAAAAACGGTGTAACAATGTCCAGAAATGTAATGGTTGTACCAAAAACCTATTTTATCATTTAATATATTATAGATTGAATGATCCAGTCCCACATTGTTGAAAGTCAAAAACTGAATACTTTTGGTGGCAAAAAACAAAGTAGATTCCCATTGATTGAGATAAAAAAAAAAAGTAGATTCCCATTGATTGAAGAATGGCTAAACAAATTGTGGTACATGTATGGAATGGAATATCAAGTGCTATAATAAAGGATAAACAAGATAAATATGGGGAGTATGGAAAGACCTTCATGAACTGATGCAAAGTGAAGTAAGCAGAGCCAAGAAAATAATATACAGTGTAATAACAATGTAAACAGGAATTTCTGGTGCCAAGATGGCAGAGTGAGGAAGGAACCCTCTGAAGTCCTCCCAAATCTTCCCCTCCTCAAACAATTCAGATCAGAATTGATCTAGAATCAGGGAAGCACAAGAGGAAAGGTCAGTTTCATTGGGGTCAGAAGAGGTCCAAGAGCAGCTACAACAGCAGTCAACCTCATAGGAAGGGGCCTGCAGCAAAGCTTCAAGCTTAGGGAAATCCATTAGTGAAGCCCCACTTTTCTGCAAAACACCAGCCCCCTAGGCAATTGAGCAATCTGTGTAGCACAGTAAGGCCCCACACCAACAGAAGCAAACAGTGAGGCCCCATTGCTGACCAGTAGTGAAATCCCACCCCAGGGCCTGTGAACAGTGAGACCCCTGCTCCAGGGGCCCACCAGCAGCAAGACCCTGTTTCCATAACAACCCAGAAGTGAGGCTCTACTCCTGGTGCAAGTCAGTAGCTAAACCCCATACCCAGAGGAGGCCAACAGAGAGGCTTCACCCCCAATATAAGGGAGGTTATCCTCCAGAGAAAGCAAGCTGCTAAACCCTAAAGCCCAGTGGAAGGCAGCAATAAGACTCAGAGCCCCAGGGCAAAATACTTGGGACAGTGCAGGCTCAGAGCCCAACTCTCACATAAAAACACCAAGTCACGGGGGGCGGAGCCAAGATGGCGGCGTAGCAGCAGCAATATATCGCAGCTCTCACATAGCCACCCAAAAATACCCATGGAATAGGACTCCGGACCAACCTAGAACTTCAAAAACGCACACAGATACTTCCCACTAAAGTCAGCTCGGCT
>CM053587.1:253475303-253503056 GCA_028646515.1 Pseudochirops corinnae
GAGAACAACCAGGGATTGTAGGTTTGGGTTGGAATATTTTACCAGTCACCCTTCCAAAGCTCCTTAAGCCCCAGTAAGCTAGAAAAAGCACCGGAGAGCAATGAGGTGAGGTGTGTGGCACCAGGGCAGATTGTATAGTGTCCTCAGACAGTTTCCAGGGAGAGGTCTGGGAAGAGACTGATGAGATAAGAAATTGGAGTGAAGTGCAGGGCCAGATAACTTTAAAAGAATAAACTTGAGACACATTATGGGGCTAGATAAGATATAGTAACAAGTACTAGGTTTCCTATCCTTGACTGCACGTTGTCTGGAGACAGAAACATTTTAATCAACTCTAAAATTCTAAAGGCAAGGAGGTATGTGTTCAGGGCATGGAAAAAGAGCTGGGGAGAGGGCTTTCTGCAAGGAATTAAAACCTTTGGCTATTTTTATTGAATACATTAATATATTATATATATAATGTATGTATATATACATATATATATTTGTAATCAACATAGCCTTCTCCTAATCTTAAACTACTTAATTACAGTTCCTTTTCTCTTATGTCCCATTTTCCAACCATTTAAGTTTTTATGGTATTTTCTTTCAGCCTTTTGTAAAATTATCCCTATGAATTTGGCAAAGTACTACAATAAGGACATAGTACTAGTGACATTTTCACCTGATTCTCATATAGTATCTTCCCATTTGCAACTAAAAAAAATGCAGTGCTTACTTTCCTGAAGTTTGCTGTAAAAAAAAAAAAATGACAGATTTCTTCTAGATTTCTAAATTCTTTTAATTCCTGTGGCAATGTCCATTATGTTTTTTCAGAACTGATACCTAGCACACAAGTAAAATTTAGTATGTACAAAACTTAATAGATATACAACTTTATAGTCAGGAAAACTTGTATTCAAATCCTACTTCTGACTATACAAGTCACTTAAACTCTAAATGCCCCTGGCAATACTAGAAGCTCCCAGCGCAGGGGATGGCTTATACTGGTAAAGGTTATGCTTCCTGTGCCAATGAAATTTCAGATTCAACACACACACACACACACACACACAATCAAAAAAGCTAAAATTAAAGTACATTCTTCTGTGAACACCTCAGCTAAGATGTATGATTAGAAAAAGTTTCATAGAGACTATTCTTTTTTGTGAAGCTCTGATTTTAAATATGTGTGTGCATGTGTATGTATGTAATTTTAAACCTGTTCATGTCTTTCTTCTACCACGGCCAAACATTTTACAGATGTTAGTCTAGATTCATCTTCATTATGCTGCAAATTATGTGAGGATAAGGTTGATCTCTAACTCTACCCTGACTTGACATTGTAATCTCACAGTTACTTTTTCCACTTCCCATCCCAATATTTGCTTATCCTTAAAGTATTCATATTTTTTGTTATGTTATAAGATTGTGAGACACTTTATCTAACAGTGCCATATGAAATTAAATATTATTTAATAATTGATTTTTGTCAATTAATAATAATGAAGAATTGTGTGCAATAGAATGTGAGAGCAGGGACTGTTTTGTCTTTATATCCCATGTCTAGCACAGTGCCTGCCACTCGGGTAAATAAATACTTGCCTATTTCTCTATCCCCCGTTATAACTATTAACAATGCTTTGAACATAGTATTAACTGAATGAGTAACTAATGCTGAGCCTAAAATTATATGTTTTTCCATTATCATTAGATGCTACTATTTATTAAATCAAAATAAATGTCTTTCAGATACCTAGTAAATACTAATAAAACTGGAAATAGTATTTAGTTGCCTTTCCTTCCAGTTCTATAATCTCAATGATTCCTTCTCTTATGTGGCTGTACTATGCAACATAAGTATCAGACTTTCTGATTAATGATAGGAATTTTGTGCTTTATATTTTTACATTCTTATCATTTGACTACTTTTCAGATGGCCATAAGACTATTTCTAAAGTCACAGAAATATTACCTAAATATGGAAGCATAAATGGAGCAACACGACTGACTATCAGAGGAGAAGGTCTGTTTCCTTTTTGTCTTAGTTTCCAATTTTAAGGTAGAATGTGTGTGTATATCCCTTAAACATAGTTATTGCCAGTAATGTCAATGAACATATAAATACGCATTTATATCCATGTAGATGTATGCATATATATTAATTTGTATGATATTTATCTCTATATATTTAAAGTATTTAAGATTTGTCCACTGTACTATTTTTATCTTATTAAGAATGCAAAGTCCTTGAGGGCTTGGAGTATTTGTATCTTTAGTACCTGGTATAATGTGCGCCCCATGGTAGACATTTAATTAATGCTTCTTGATTAATTGATTGATTGACTGTTCTCGCTACCTGGCCAGCAAAGTAAAATTCCATTCCTTAGCATCCTGATCACCAACCTTCCAAGAATTCCTGGGAACCTGCCCAACTAAGTTCTTGTCTTTAATTACTTGCTTAGATCTAAGGCCTGGAACTGGATAAGTGAAAAGTTCATACTCGTCACTTCATTTGTTAAGTGGGATTTTTTTTTCATGCCAAATAAAAGCACTAGGCTTTTTTGGGGAGAGGGGGTGGTTTAAAGAGGAAAAGAGAAAAGAAAGTTCCCCAAACTCTCCACCCTGTCTCTGTCATATCACCTTGATTATCTAACCTCTTGAACACCATTTTTTACTTAAGAACAAAGTCGTCTTTTTAGCCCTTTTTTTTGTATCCCTCATATTGTCTGCCACAATACAAGCATATAATAGGCTTCCAATAAAAATTTGTTGACTGAATAAATGGTTCCTAGAAGCAGGTAGAAATGTACTTTCCTTTCCTAACTTTCCCTCCTCATTCTTTCAATGCTATACTTTCTGCAGGTTAAAAATTAGTATAGTTCTGGTCTCTAAAGGTTTTTTAGGTGGTGGAAAAGAAACAATTTAACATTCAATAAAATAGTCTGCTTTGTCTGTCTTTGAAATTAATGTGGAATTTTGAGAAGTATTATGAATTGTGTCTCCACTTGGAAGATCTTGTTAGCTATTTAGTTACAAAAACCAAATCAAAAACTGAATTCATTATCTTTCTCTGAAAATTATCCCCTCTTTCTAGCTTCCGTATTACTGTCAAGAATCTAGCATTCTCCCAGTCTCTCAGCTTGGACTTTATCCTTTACTCTTCCTGTATTCAGTCAGTTGCCAAGTTGATTCTACTTTCATAACATCTTTCATATATGCCCTCTTCTCTGTTCTGAAAATGCCATCACTCCGGGGGCAGCTAGATGGCTTCAGTGAATAGAGCACCAACCTTGGAGTCAGGAGGACCTGTGTTCAAATCCAGCCTCAGACACTTGACACACTTACTAGCTATGTGATATTGGGCAAGTCACTTAACCCCATTGTCTTGCCTTCCCCCCCTCCAAAAAAAGAAGAAGAAAATGCCATCACCCTGGTATAGGCTCTCATCACTTCAAAATTGAACTATTGAAATAGTTTCTAATTGTTCTCTCTGTCTCATCTCCCCCACTCTAGTACTCTACTCAGCTGTCATAAGTGATCTTAAATCCCAAGACTGACCAATCATTAAATGCCAGTGGTTCCTTATTACCTCTAGGATTAAATATAAAATGCTCCATTTTAAAGGTCTTCATAACCTTGCTCATTCCTACCTTATGATGTCTTCTTACAGCTTACTCCTTTCTACATACTGAGTGATTCAGTGAAACTGGCCTCCTTGTTTGTCTTCAAACAAGACATTCCATCTCCCAATTCAGTATATTTTCACTGGCAGTCCCTATCCCTAGAATTCTATTCCTCCTCTTCCCTGGCATCTTTGAGAACCCAGATAAGTGACACATTTAGCAAGACGCCTTTCTGGATTCCCCTAAATGCTAGTGCCTACCTTCCATTGTTTATCTCCAATTTATCCTGTCTAAATCTTGTTTGTACATAGTTATTTGGTTGTTGTCTCCACCATTATACTGTGAGCTCCTTGAGAGCAGAGATTTAAAAGATTTTTTTGCCTTTGCTTGTGTCCCTAAAAAGACAGAGAGAAAAAAAGGAATGCTAGAGGTGAGACCAGGAACTCTTTTTTTTTTTTTTTTTTTGCTTTCTTTTTATCCCTAATACTTAGCACAGTGCCTGGTACATAGGGGCTACTTAATAAGTTCTTATTAACTTGACTCCCTGGACAACAAACATACTTCAGTGGACTCCCAGACTCTAGTGCAGGTGATCCTCCCCAAATGCAAATGACAACCCACCTATGTTTTTTTAACTGTGTAATTTTATTCCATAGATGAGTTCCATAAATCCTCCATAGAGGCTCTCCCTCAATGCCAGAGGCCTTACTCCAGTGTTTAATATTTCATGACTATAAATGGAATACAGTCTGTCCATCTGCAACCCCTTGATCTCAGCAAGAAACAAATGTAAAAGGTTGAAATTATTTTCAATAGTGTAAGTTAGTGATTCTGCAAAAGTCTGAAGCAGTTTGTGAGAATGTTTCTAGGTCCTTGACTCCAGTTCTTGTTGAGTTTACCCTCCACTATTCTTTGTATAGTATTACTTTACTTTTACTTGGAGTTAGAAACCAGGGCAAACCATGTTTGTTAGAGATAAATTTTAAAAGTCCACCTGCTTTTTAATTCTGTTAGAAATTCTTTCAGCTACTCCAAAGCTTTTCTTTTCTCCTCACGCCTTAAAGACATTTCTCTTTCCTACTTTCTTTCAGCTCAAGACCTCATCTCTTACCTTACTGAGAAAATTGAGGTCATTCAACTTGAGCTCCCTCTTCTTCCTTTCATCTCAAAAGGCCTTGACATCACCCCCCTACTAACTTTTCCTTTCTCACAGTGTCTGACGATAAGCTGACTCTTCTCACAAGAGCAAATCCCACTTTTTGTGACCTTGATTCTGCAGTCTTCTCCAACAACAGCTCCAATATGCATTTATTAAGTAACGACTTTATACCCAGCAGTGTGCTAAGCACTAGGGATAAAAGAAAGTAAGAAACAGCCAGTCCTCTCACCTCAACTATTCTCTCTGTGTCTCTCTCTCTGTCTTTATCTCTGTCTCTGTTCCTTTCACTCTGTCTCTTTCTATTTCTACTTCTGATTCTGTCTCTGTGTGTCTGTCTGTCCGTCTCTCTTTGTATGTCTCTGGCTCTTTATCTCTGTCTCTCAGTCTGTCTCTTTCTTTCTTATTTGCTGGTTTTTACCCCGCCGTCTTCAAACATGCCCAAGTCTCCTTCATCCTTAAAAAAACCAAAAACATTAAACTCCACTATCCCCTCTAATTGTTGTCCTGTATCTTTCCCTTTCTCAACTAAACCCCAGAAAAAGGAACCTAAAATAACTGTCTCTGGTTTTTTTCCTCTCACTCGTCATTCCTTTGCACCTGGCTTTTGACTTCATTACTAAAGTGGAACTCTTCTCTCCAAGTTTTGCTAAATGTGATGGAATTTTTTTGGTATTTTAGAATGCTTCTTGGTACTGAATTTGACACCGTTGACCACCATTCTCCATATGGATACTTTCTCCTGCCTTTTAGAGGTATCCAGGTGGCACAGTGGATAGAACACTGCACTAGGAGTCAAGAAGACCAAAGTTCAATATGACTTCACATACTTCCTAGCTGTGTGATCCTGGACAAGTCATTTAATCTCAGTTTTCTCAACCTACCTCTCAAGGTTGTTATGAGAGTCAAATAACATAATATTTGTAGAACACTTTACAGATTTTAAAAGCCCATAGAAATGCCAGCCACTGTTATTATTACTTTCTCATGGCTCTCCTCCTACCTAATAGTTCCTTTTATATGTCCTTTGTGGCTCATCAGCCATAACATGACCCCTAACTGTAAGCATTCCCTCAGTCTTTGTTCTAATCCCTAACTCTCCTCTCTCTACAGTCTTTCTCTTGGAACCTGGTCTGCTTTCATGTTTGTCACCTCTGTGCAGATGACTTGCAGATCCATATATCCAGGCCCAGTCTCCTGTATGAACTGAAGTACCATGTCATTAATTGTCTATTTGACATTTCAAATTGAATGTCTAGTGGGCATCTTAAATTCAATGTATCCAAAACAGGACATCATTCCTCCTCTCTCCCCTCAAAGCCATTCTTCTTCTAAACTCCTCTGTTTCTGTCAAAAGCATCATATTTCTTCCATTTTCTCTGATTTTAGATTTCTACAATTTTTTAATCTCCTTCACTCAAAATATCCAGTCATCTGTCAAATCTTGTCTTTTCTATTTCCACATCTCTCACATATGACCCCTTCTCTTGGTTCATATAGTTCCGACCATGGTTCAGGCCTTCATCACCTCTTCCCTAGATTATTGCCATGGACTCCTATTTGATATCCCTGCCTCAAGTCTCTCCAATCCAATCCACCTTATATCCTGTTGCTATAGTAATTTTCCTTAAGTACCATGATATGACTATGTCATTCTCCTCAATCAGTTTCATAGCTGGTTGTTGCCTCTAGGATAAAACACAAACTCCTCTTTTTAAAACTCTTTACAATCTGACCCCAACCTGTCTTTCCAACCTTTTTGAATATTACTCCCCCTCCCACTCTGAGATCCAGATAAACTGGCCTTCTCTCTGTTCTTCACATGGCACTCCATTTCCCATCTCCAACTGAGACTGGTTTTTCCGAAATCTGGAATACCATTCCCTCCTCCCCTGTACTTCAAATAATCCCTCTCTTCCCTCAAGATGCAGCTCAAGCATTACTGTCTTTGTGATGTCTTTCCTACCCTCTGAAACTATGTTATATTTAACTGTTATCCTAGTTTCTACATATCTTTATGTTTATTCCAAATACATATATGTATATTTACATATATTCATATGGATATACATACATCTATATTTCTTTCTTGTCTTTTCTGTTAGAATGTAAGTTCCCTGAGAGTCAAAATTATTTCAGTCTTTGTTTTTGTATCTCAAGTACCTAGCAAATGCCTGGAATACTGAATACTTAATAAATGCTTTTTCATGGATGGCAAATTACTGATTAAGATAGTGAATCTTGTATTTAATAGTAATTTGTCATTTAACAAAGTATTGAATATTATGGAACTAATACACTGGCAAAAATTACTCAACCATTCCTTGGCTCTAAATGCCAAATTAGGTCTGGCCTAGCCCCAAGAGTCTAGGAACAAGATAGTTATCGTATCTAGTCTGACTTATTCTACCTACCCTTGGGAAAGTACGTCTAAGTTGTAGGTGTCACTGTCATCTTTGCTCTCACTGACATTTTCCCATGATAAAAGTATAGGAATGAAACATCAATCATACTGCTATCGAGGGACTGTGGTTTCAGTACCTGGTACCTAAAGGACCTTATACCTTAGAAGTCTCAAAATAAAACTTTAGCTGTTTCTTGTTCTTGGAGATCAAATACCTCTTCTTCTAATCCTTGGCTTTTGAACTTGGTCCTTAATGACCTTACATTTCATTCCATTTTTGGAATTTTTACATCTTAATTAAAATTATTTTTGAAAGAGTGTGCTCATCAATAAACTCTTTGAGATAGGCTATGTGAATAAAATAAAATTATTTGAGTAGTTTCCATTATTATTATTATTAACAACAACAATAATAACTAATATTTATATAGTGTTTACTATGTATGAGGCATTGTGCTAAAGGCATTACAATTATTCTATCATTTAATCTTCCCAACAGTTCAGGGAGATAGATATTATTATTATCCTCACTTTATAATTGAGGAACTGAGGCAAATAGAGATTAAGTGACTTGCCCATTAAGTGTCTAAGGCTAGATTTGAACTCTGGTCTTCCTTATCCAGGTCCAGGACTCTATCCAACCTCTTCCAAATTAAGTTAAATTACTAACTAAAATATCAGAAGACATTTAAACATTTTATTGATTGTGATGCAGGTTTTACTTAATGGTCTTTCTTCATTTTTTCTATATGATAGAGGCAAATTAGTCTTGACTTTATAAAAAGCTTCAAGCTATTGTGATTATGACAAAGTTCAAAGCCAAAAATTATTTCCTATGAAACTTAGAGTTTTTATTACTTAGTTTTGGAATAATTCCATTCATTGAAGGTTAGATTCCATGGTATTGTGCCATTGGTGAGATGTGCACCCACATAGAAAAATAAATGAAAAAGTGTTTCCTTTGTAACAGCACAAGTAAAAGTTTCCATGCCCCAGTGAATTACCAGAAATATTTTCACTTTTTTCAAACCCATTGTGAATGCTGTAGATAAGAAAAAACTGGCAAAAGGACAGCATTAGTCTGTATAAGGCTTTTTAAAAACTGTTTTATTATTGTGCCAAATAATTTCATTGTAGAGATCTCAGGTTTAAAACTATTAACTGAAACCAAATATTAATGAATCAAAGAAATATTTACATTAAATATATCAGATTTAAACAAAGGACAAATAGAGCACATAAACTTCTCTGTAATAGATCAAATTGTTCCTCTCTTCAGGGTAGAGAAAAATTTCAATTTTATGGACTTTGTTTCTCTTCTCTCACTCTGCAGAGAAGCTAATGGCTTTTCACCCATATTAGCAGAGACCAGGGTCACCTGAGAGAAGTATTGAGTTATGAAATGAAAAGAAAATAGTCAAGGAACATGGATGATCAAGCCCTGAGTTGCCAGACTCCTATACTTGAAATAGACATCAATATCTTTTTGTAGGGATTTTGCAGTAAGCAAATAATTTCAATTCTATTCAGTAAGCATCGATTAAGTGCCTTGCATCTCTATTCTGCCTGAGGTCTGATGGATGGAGCAATGGGGTATAGTGGAAACAGCAATTAATTTAGAGTCAGGACGGATCAGGTTAAAATCCCTACCTCCAACACTTAGTGCAGTACCTTGGAACAAATCCTGACTGGAGTCAAAATACTTGGGTTCAAATCCTCCCTCTGTTACTTACTACTCGGGTGTCCTTGGGCACGTCACTTAACTTCCATGAGTCTTAGTTTCCTTATCTGGAAGATGAGGGGCTAGGATTAGAGAATCTCTGAGGTCCCTTCTATCCTATATCTGTCATTAACTTACCCTGTGTGTTCTTAGCATAAAAGTCCCCAACCTCAGTTTCTACATGTAGTAAGCAAGGAAATTAATATTTGTGCTAACTACTTGACAGGATTGTTGTGATCAAGTGAGGTAATACAGCTAAAGCCTTTTTAAAGCATAAAGTCCGATGTAACCATCAGTCGTTCTTACCTTAGCTGCAGTGTGACTACAACAATAACCAAGTGTCTTCTATGAGCTAGGTATTCTGCTAGGCACTGGGGATAAAAAGACAGAGACCGAATAGTCCCTGCTCTCAAGGAATTTATATTCTACTAGTGGGGACTGTGATGTTTATGGAGCCACTGGGCTGATTTTATTCAGATTTTCCATAATCTGGAGTCAGGGGCATCACGAACATTAGGAATGACCATAGCCAATTGTTTGATGCCTTAGTGAAATGGGATGTTTATGAATCCTTGGGCAGCCTGATGAGATGAGTGTGCATAGATCGGAAAAATCACATGTGCAAAATGTTGGACAAGTTCAATTAAGCATTATCAAAATTTCCAACATTTTACAATAATAGTGATTGCTTTACTCAAATATTTTGAAAGCTATTGTTTACATAAACTGCATTTAACATATGTAATAAAAAAGGGAACAAAACCTAGAGTCAAAAGACACATATCTTAGACCCAAGTCCTACATCCTCTATTTGCTTTCTTTATGAACTTGGATAAGTCACTTAAGTTTCAGTTTCCCATATGTAAAATAAGAATAACAATATTTTATAAAATACAATGCAGGATGATAAGAATTAAATGAGAGAATATATGTAAAGTGCTTTGTAATTGTGAAGAACTATATAAATCTGCAGTTATTGCTCTTGGTTATATTTCCCTGTCATAATAATACAAATAAAAATAATGTGATAATAATAGTAATAATATGAAGGGACAGAATCTAAGCTACATCACTGGCTTTATGATTTTTTTCCCCCCCATTCCTTGATATTTGAATCATGGCTATGTAGGGGGAGATGCAGTGTGGCATAGTGGAAGGGAACCAGTCCTCTGAGAAAGAGAGACCTGAGTTCAAGTTGTGCCCATGACATATCCTGTGTGACCCTGGGCAATATATTCACTTACCCTTTCGTTGTTTCAGACAACTCTATGACTATAAGATTCAGAAATGTTTTTAATTTGCATTGTTAGATAGAGTTTTTTCACTGGGTGTTCCCTATTCCTGCGAAGTCACAGTTCATGTTTAAAAAAAAACACAACAAACTTATGTTGTAGAACAATATTGTAAAGATGATTCATTTCCCCCTGAAAACCAGCTCTTCTTCTCCCTGCCTGTCCCATCTTCATTAGTGGTACATGCCACCAAAATAAACAGGGTGGAGTGGTTGACCTTTAGAGCCTTGAAGGCAGCTGCCTACAGGTCTGAATAATATACCAGCCTCTCTTCCCACATAACACATAAGAGCAGAGAATGAGGTCTATCTGTTAGTTTTTGAAAGCTATCCAAGTCACATTATTGCTAGAGTTTGATGTCTTTTGAGAAGGCAGAACCACATCATGATAGAGGTCTAACAAAGTCTTCGTTCTATTTCAGCTCCATATCACCTCTTCCCTGATCCACTACAATAGCCTTTTAATTGTTCCCTGCTTCCAGTCTCTCCCTCTTCAATCCATTCTCCTTAATGGCTTTCAAAAAAAACTAATTCTGTTATATGTTCACATATGCATGATGATCTCAAAGGAAATATTAAGGCTCTAATGAGTCAAGTGATATAGTAGGAAGAGCTTTAGACTTAGAGTCAAGAAGACTTGAGTTCAAATTCAGACTAGGAAACTTATTAGCAGTATGACTATGAGCAAGTCACTTAACCTCTGCTTGTCTTAGTTTACTCATTTGTAAAATGAAGATAATAATAGTACCTACCTCTAGGTTTTGAAACAATATTTTTGAAGCATGCTATAAATGCTAACTACTATTATCATCAAATTCTACCCGTATTTTCATAAGACCAAATAGACCTTCACTGATACATTCATGGAGTGGGTAAGATGTAGGAGGGTACTTGTTGGGGGTTTCATCACAGCCACATTGTTATTAGAATTTATATACTAAAAGCTTTCATTCTTACTCCCTTTTACTTCAATCCTTCTCTTTTATTTATTCTACCATTCCTCCCCCTTCCCCCCCCCCCCGAAAAACTGGGACAATTACCTCTTTTGTACCATGTAGTTTCGTTTATGATTTCTTGAAATAGAGCTCTGGAAAACCAGACTTTGATAAAGCCCATTGGGATTCTAATGGAACTGTTTGACTATGCCTTAATCCCAAATTACTCTAGCTCTCACTGATTGGCCAATAATAGATTCCAGTTCAAGCCTTACTAGGCCACTGTTTGGGATTTGATGGTTTAGAGCGAGTGTAAACAATAGTTTCGTTCTGGCCAGAAACCCTGAAGGTCTTTCCCTCCCAGATTGAATTTTTTTTGATTAGGAAAACTAGGGCATCTTATGCCTCATTTCTTACCTACCCTTAAATCCCTGAATCACTGAATGGGTGTTGCCGGACAGCCAAGACCAAGATCTCCCCACTGCCTCTGGGCCATTTCCCGTTGTCCAGACCTATGTCTTGCCATTAGACTCAGAAGACCGCTGATGACTTTGCATAGTCTTGCCTCACTTAAATCCAATTCACTTGCAAATCAAGACATCACCCTGATGTCATAGGTCCTCTTCAAGGACAAGGAACAACAACAACAATTATTCCCAGTGGTTTAGAATTAATTGTCTAGCAAATTGCTAGTTGCCTTTTGCCAGCTAACTCTTCTTATGTTAATTCCTCTCTACCTCTGCCCTACCCCTCCCAAATCCTCTTCTTTCTCTGCTTGTTGCTTTCACTGTGAGCCATTGATTCCCTACTGGGGAGTTAGAGACAGGGAGGAGGATTTCAAAAAACTACCCCATACTCAAACTCTTCCTCTTATACTCTTTCCATATCCTAACTAAAACTTCAGAGTTCTGTTAAGGTAATGGTAAAATGCAAAGGTGACTTACGACCTTCTGAAATAGTGACTACTTATGTTGGAGGTAGGGACAGGAGTAGTTGGCATACTCTTTGTTCCATGCTGCTGCTTTTAAGTTGTTACTCTGTCATCATGCCTTGGCCTCTTCTCCTTTGAAGCAGATATTTTCCAATTATATAATCCTTGTCTTTTCCTGACCCTTGGGTCATTTCCCCTCTTTTACAGAACACTTAAGCACATGACTTACAGTTGCCCCCATATGCCAACCCCTACCCCCATTGGGAAGTTCAGTATTCTTGTTGGTGAACCTTCCAATATTCTGACTTCCCAGTTTATGAAACTTCTCAACTCCCATGATCTTTTTCTCCACTTTATCACAGCCACCTCCAGGGTGTTCACACCTTAGATCTCAAGAGTGTTCCTAACAGTGCCATCATTAAGATCTCAAACTTTGGAATTCTCCTTTGTGATCACTAAATCTATCCATTCTTTCCAACTTCCCACTGCCTTTATCTTTAAAACATATTCATGCCTTTCTAAATATATCATTCTCTCTTCCTTGCCTAGTGAACCATCCCTTGTAACAATGATTTAAAAAGAATGAAAAGAAATAGTTCAGCCAAATCAACATTAACTCTGTTGGTATATGCAGTATTCCACATTCACAATTCCCCACTTCTCCATTGCACAACTCTTTCTGAACCTTCTCTTCAGTCTCATTGTGGTCCTAAATCCCTTGATCACCATTCTTAATTTTCCCTATTTCATCCATGCTATTGTCTCACTTCCTTTCCTTTACAGTCATGATCCTATAGCTAGCCAGTTTAATAATAAAATGCTATATGCTTTGAGTTCTTTTTCTTCTCTTGCCCTTTTGCTATTCCTGCTTCTTTATCTTCAATTTCAGCTAAGTATTAACTAACATATTAAGCTTTTATTAAGTTATTACTTTGAGCCAGGGACAATGCTAAGTTCTGGGGATATAAAGAAAGGTAAAAGCTTTTTATATTTTTTTTTCAAGGAGCTCACATTCTAATGCATGATACTACAGGAAAATAACTCAATACATACAAAGTACATGCAGATTAGTTAGGAGGTAATGTCAGAGAGAAGGCTATGGGAGCAATGAGGGAACTGGGAAATACCTCCTGTAGACTCAGGATTTGAGTCTTAAGGAAGGAAAGCAAGGGAAACTAAGAAGCAGCAGCAACATGGAAGAGCATTTCAGGCATCAAAAGCCAGCCAAAGGGAGATGGATCATCATCAGTAAGAGGCAATAGGTAGGCTGGTATAGCTGGATTATAGTGTGGAGAAGAATAAAGAAAGTATAAGAAGATTGTTAACATAGGAGGGGATCAGGTTATAAAAAGTTTTATATTTGATTCTGGAAATAAAAGGGATTTTATTAAATAAGAGGGAAAGGAATGAAATGGTCAGACCTGCCCTTTAGGAAAATTACTGTGGCTGCTAGAGGATGGATTGGAGTGGGGAGAGGCTTGAGTCAGGGGGACCAATCTGTAGAATATGAAGGCTATTCTATTCTATTACAATAGAACAAGAGAGAGGTGATGCCTTTACTAGGGCAGTAACTGTGTGAGTACAGAGAAGAGGATCTATATGAGAGATTTCATAAAGGTAGATATGACAATATTTGGCAATGCATTGGATTTGGGGAGTGAGTGAGAGTAAGGATTCAAGGATGAAGTTTGAGAGTGAGCAAATGAGAAGATAGCGGCATCCTTGACAATAATAGGAATGTGGCTAAAAAGGTAGAGTTTCAGAGAAGAAAATGTGTTCTATTTTGAACATGTGTTCAAGATGCCTATTGGATACTTAGTACCATATTCCAAAGTGCAGCTGAATATTTGGAACTTCAAAGAAGAGAGCCAAGAGCTGGTTACATAGAACTGAGAATCACCTACACAAATATGACAATTGAACACATAGCAGCTGATAAAATCATTGTCATGTTGTGTTTGTCCTTTGTTCTCAAAGAGGACCATGACATCAGGGAGATGATGACATGACTTGCAGTTGACTTTGATTTGAATAAGGAAGGACTGTGCAAGGTCACCAGCCTCCTCCAGAGCCATCTGGGTCTGGTGGCCAGATATTCATCAGGATGACTGGAGGCAGTCCAGGAAGACCCCGGCCCTTTTAGGCTAAGGTCTTTTTAGGTTCTCACTTTGAGTGAGGTAATGCCCATTCAGTGAATAAGCCTCTTTGAGAAATAAAGAGCCAAGAAAAAGAAAAAGAAAAAAGGGCCCAGGACAGAGCCTTGGAAGACACCCATACTTAGCGGGCATGACATGAATCAGGCCTGCACAAACTGTGGCCCACCAGCCGTTTATGGCCCTTGGGCTCCTTGCAGCATGCCAGAGGATTTCCAATGGCTGCAAAAAACAGAGGAAAACATCTTTTGTGTGTAGAGGAAATCCTTTGGTGAGCCACAGCTCGTATAGGCCTGATTTAATGAAGATCCAGGAAAGGAGGTGTAGAAGAATTCAGACAGGTGGGAGGAGAACCACGATAGAGCATAGCAGCATGAAAATCTATTAAGAAGACAGCATTTAGGGGGAAAAGATTGTCAGCAATCTCAACTGTCATAGAGAAGTCAAGAAGAATGAAGATTGAGAAAAGGGAATTCAATCTAGCAATTAATAGGTCATTGGTAATGCTGAAGAGTGGAGTTTCATTTGAAAGATAAAGTTTAAAGTCATACTGTAGAGGATTAAGAATGGAATGAGAAGAAAGGAAGTTGTGGTACCTAGGATAGCTGGCTTTCTCTAGGTCTAGGAGTTTAACTAAAAAGCATGGAAGAGATGTATAAACATAACTAGCAGGAGTGACCCGAGTAACTGAGAATTGTTGCTGTTGTTGTTTCAAGTGGGAGAGACATTGGTAAACTTATAGGCAACTGGGGAGGATCCACTCAATAGGAGAGAGATTTAAGATTAAAGATAGATTGTATATGATAGAAAAGACAAAAGGAATTGGAATCAAAGATGCATATATAAGAGTTGGTTTTAGCTGTCAGGGTTCGGCAGCCCTGCCCTAAGGGGCAGAAGGTACTTACCTTTCCAATGGAGACACTCTGATGTTTTCTCCTTAATGAAGGTAATGCCGGAGGATAGAGGTTTTTAAGAGGGTTTATTAAAGTTACGCCCGGGAAGCCTTACCGAAGGACTCCAAGGCCACCAGCCCCTCCAAGGCTTGGATCCTTTTATCTACCCCGGATCCACACCCCACACGTGACATAGTCCAGCTGAGAGGGATTAAGAGAGGGGAGGTAAATTGTAATTACAATGGCATGAAGATCCCAAGGTGTGGAGACATCAATCGGGAACCTCAGGCATCTCACGTAAGAAAGTTCTGAGCAATGCAACATCCCCTGGCCAGGGACTGCAGCGCAATAAGCTCTGACCTTCACGTGACCCAACTAATTCCCGGGCCTTAAACACATCCCTGTGTCTCAATATTACCATTTGCAATCTGGCACTTATTTGTGACCCTTACGCTTAGCAAGGAGAAAAACCACCTCTTCATTAAAGATTGGAGTGAAAGAGGAAAGAATGGGAGAAGATGCCTGAGTGATGTCTCCGTGATGTGAAATGAGGGGAAGATAAGAGGGAATTCTTGGAAAATGGCTTTATTTTTTTTATCAGGACAGTATAAGGCTCATTTTAGAGGTGTTAGGGTACTGTAATAGCTTGAGAAGTTGCTGTGGAGAATGGAATAATGAAATTATTTAGGGAGGAGTAGAATTATTTCCTTGGGGCCAGCTAGATGGCTCAATGGATAGAGCACTTGGCCTAGATTCAGGAGGACCTGAGTTCAAATCCAGATTCAGACATTTACTAGCAGTGTGACCCTGCACAAGTCACTTAACCTCTGTTTGCCTTAATCCACTAGAGAAGGAAATGGCATGCAATTCCAGTAGCATCTGCCAAGAAAACCCCACGGATGCTATTGGCATGCTGTGGTCCATGGGATCAGACACAAATAAACAACAGAATTATTTTCTTACTGAAATGAAGGCCCAGTTGAGATTATATAACAAATCTGTAGTGGACCTAATCTGCAGTTTCATGATTTTTACCAGATCCGTCCTGCAGCACATTAAAAATAGGCATGAGAGAGAGAGATGGTCAGAGTAATGCAGATCTAGGGTTCAGCAAGGCATGATTGTTGATAGTTCAAGGTAACAAAGGATTTGAGAATGACAGAGAATATAGAGCTGAAGTCATTCACCAAAAATTCACCATTCAGTGAATGGAAGAATTCAGAGATGATGGCCTTGGAAAGAACTATGGAATGAAAGTCACAGTAGAGATGAAGAACAGGATTAGGAATCATAAGGCTAAGGAATTTTGGAGTTCTTGAACATGGAAGTGAAACACTAGTGGATAATATAATATCATAGTTTATCTTTTGTTCTTAAAGAGGACCATGACCTCAAGATGATGCCATGACTTGCAAGTGAGTTGATTACAGTGAGGGAGGGCTGTGCAAAGTCACCAGCCTCACTTTCTCCTGCACAGCCATCTGGGTCCAGTGGCCAGATATAGATCAGTACAACTTGATATAGCCCAGGATGCAGTGGAAGACCTTGGCTTTTTTAAGCTAAGGTTTTTCTGAGTTCTCACTTTGACTGAAGCAATGCCCATTCAGTGATTAGGGCTGTTTAAGAAGTGGTTAATGACAAGATGGAAGGTATGACTATCTCTGGGTAGGGGAGGTAGAGTGGAGGAGTAGTTAGTTGCTGAGTGATAATGGTTGAGGGATAATCTGGAAGTGGCAATGGGGAAAAAAGTATTCCAGTGACTCTCAATCCCCTTTTCTGACACAGTTAGTTGGGAATATGAAAGAAGTTAGAGATAGTACTAGAAATAGTTTTTAAGAATGTCATCAGAAAGGATCCATGTGTCAGTGCCAGAAGCTGGAAAGAGTGAAAAAGGGAAAGGGTTAAGGTGAAATAAAGTGTATTACGGAGCAGGCATTCCAGAGAATATAATCAAACAGAGCAGGCAGAACTGGGGTAGGCCAGTGGGAATGGGACTGGGCCAAAAATATGAAAATAAGGTAACAGACTTTTTGGGGAGGGGAAAGAGGGTTTGTATAATGGCAGTCCCAGATTCAGAATCACTGGACTAGGGAGAGCATGGGGGATATAGTAATCACTGAGAAATTTGTCCAGATGTAGTATTAGTAACTGAATGGAGGAGACTAGTGATTAGACTATTAAATATTGAGCAATCCCTACGTTATACCTTCTTTACTCCTATTCCAAATAATGCTAAAGGTGTTCATCAAACCATGAGGAAGGGGTCCATTACAAATGTATGCAGTATAGACTTGACGGGGGCCTCACTGATACCTAACAACCCTTTTATCTATCTCTGATGGGTGCCTCTCACACTACTCATACTAGTTGTTCCCTACATTTCCCTCTTTTCTCCATCTCTATTCCTCCCTCTTTTAGCAAATATTTTTTTCTCTTACCTACTGAGATGAAGGTTACGTTAAGAGCCAATCCTCCATACTTCAAAACTTTTCTCTACCTTCTATCTTCTCTTTGACTATAATCTGGAGGACAAGACAATACTGCATCCTAACAGGTTCAGGACCTTAGAGTAAGCTCTTGAACTCCAACCCTGGAAGTTCACATTTGTTTTACTTGTGTACCTTACATGATCCACTATAGCTAGATGGTCTCATGGTTTGTTTATACTCATCAGTCTTTTTTGCCACCTGCCTTGCCACTGATCCCTCTGAGCCAGAGACCATGCCCTGGGGGACTTGACCTTTTCAGTTCTGGAACTCTCATCTTGGGGCACACGCTGTCCCAACTGGCGAGTACCTCACATGACCTATCATGTTCTCAGAATTTTCCCTGTGTTCTTGCTGTTTCCTGAACTTTACAGTCTATCCTTCTTGAATTTGCACAAGCCAACCCTCATGCCTGGAGTTCATTCCTTTCCAATCTCCTCCTTTCAGAAAGAATTTCAAACCCTTCTTTTTTTTTTTTATTCTCTCTTGTAGCAGGCTGTCTCTGCTCGAGATATGCTCTTTCCTCTTGCCTAATATCTCTTTTTCCTTCCTTTTTCTAGAAACTTCTATAATGTTCATGTTCCATACTTATATGAGTACTTTTGCCTGCAAATCCCTAGTATTTCTCTCTCAATCAAGACCAACTGCGTGGAGAGCCCACCCTCTCTCTGTGAAATTCATTGCCGTTGCCTACACCATAATCTGCCATGGTGGAAAGACAGTATCAGGCTACCCTAGTGTGGAGGATATAGAACCTTAACCATGAGTGATGGGAGAGTTAGCAAAACTGGATGTTTCAAGCCTGTGGGATTACTGCTGAACATCCTGCCCCTCCCCCATTCCTAACATGGCTAGAATGCCCATTATGCCTGAAGTTCTGAGAGTCTTAGTAGTTGTTTCTTTAGCTTATTTCCATTATTCCTCCATGTTCCTCATCCTGGAGTCTCAAATTAGGCTTTAAGCCTTCTGTTGTGTGAGTTAAAATAAGCAATGAGGTATCACAATAAATAGAGCACTGGACCTGAAGTGGGGACCTGAGTTCCAATCCAACCTCAATGCTTACTAACTGTCTGAGGTACCTAGTTGTGAAAATCAAATCAAATCGTATTTGTAAAGCACTTTGCAAACTTTAAAGTGCTATATAGATTCTAACTATTATTGTTAAGACATACCACGATAAAGACCTATTGATATATGCTGCCCTGACCTGCCTGATCATCTTATGAAACCTTTAAGTTCCCAAATTGTTGAAAAGGACAGGGACAAGGCACAATGTGCAAGTACAGCCACATCACTCCCCTACTTAAAATCCTTAGAATTTACCGTAAGATAAAATATAAATGTATTCAATGCCTTCCATAATCTTTTTCTACCCTGCCTTTCTAGAGAGCATAGGGAGATAGCCTTGAAGTCAGGAAAACCAAGATTCAAGTCTACTTCTAACATGCACTGGCTGTGTGACCCTGCATTACTGAAATTAAATCACTTCATCTCAGTATTCTAGGCACCTCTCAAAGACTAGAAGCGGAAGGAGTTCTTCACCTTGGGGTTCCATATACCAATAAAAATCACAGGTTCAGTCTCTATCCCTATCTTTTCTAACTTTATTTCACACCATTCCTTTCCATGAGCTTCAACTAAACTAGACTACTAGCTTATCTTACAGAATCACAGAATTTGGGGTTAAAAGAGAACAATCTCAGTGGTCATCTAGTCCAACCCACACCCCAGACTAATCCCCACCATAACATTTAGACTTTGCTCGAAGAATCTCGAATGAGAGGAAAAACCTAACAAGACAACCCACTCCATTTTTTTTTTTTTTGGATGGCTAAAAGTTTCAAATTGTCCCTGGTATCTAAATTGTTCTCTTTGCAACTTCTCTACCCATTGCTCCTGGTTTCTCGCTCTGAGGCCAAAAGAACAGATCTAATCCACCTTTGCATGACAGCCCTTCAGATACTTTAAGACAGCTGCCATGTTACCCTGATTCTTCCCTTTTCCAGGTTAAGCATTCCCAGTACCTTCAAATGCTGATTATGTGACACAGACTGTCACCATTTTGGTTGCCTTCCTTTGGATGCTCTCTAGTTTATAAATGTTTCCATGCGTTGGTGTAGGCTGTCCTCCATTCTTGAACTGCACTCCCATCTACCTATTGACATTCTTCTCTCACTTGAAGATTTAGGTCAGGAATCACCTCCTCCTGGAAGCCTTTCTGATCTCCTCAAAAGAAATTGCTCCCCACTTCTTCCAACTTTCCAGGAATACTTTATCTGAATTTCTCTCTTTCCTCTATCACATTCTATCTGGTATTAATTTGCGTACATGTTTATTCCCACCCTCCACACTGGATTGTGAGCAATTTAAAGCCAACTGACAACTATGTTCGTTTACATCTTTGCATCCCTAGTAGCTAATACAGATCCTTGTACATAATAGGTGCTTAAAAAATGTTTGTTGAATTGAATAAAATAGAATATAAATGATTATTAAATAGTTTGCTATTGAATAAAAACTGTTGGATTTATGGCATTTTGTTCTTATTATTCAGTTTGCTTTCTCTTTCAGGCTTTGCTCAAGCAAACCAGTTTAATTATGGAGTTGATAATGAGCTATTGGGGAATAGTGTTCATTTTATTTCTGCTACCCAGTCAATACCTTGTGATGTTGAAAAGGATGCAAGTCATTCAACTCACATAACCTGCTATACTAGGTATCTTCTTAAAAAAAAGATCTTTTAAAAAAGTCTTTTGAAGTAGCAATATGCAAAACTCACATATATTATCATTTGTCTCAGTCTAAACTTCAAAGCAATAATTAGCATTACCATTGTTGTAACATTATTGTGATTATTTTTAAATATTGCAAACATGCAGACCTGGGATTCTTAACCTGGGTTCTATGACCTTATTTTAAAAAATATTTTAGATAAAGTATTTTCATTGTTTTCTTTTGTTATCCTAAATAGTTTATTTCATACATTTAAAAAACACTATTCTGAGCAAGGTTCCATAGGCTCCATCAGACTGTCAAAGGACTTTTTTTTGTGACCATGACACAAAAAGGATCAAAAAACCCTGATGAAGAATATTGTTAGGTTTCATGGTAATACATTACAATTATTATTATTAATTACATTCAGAATGATAGTTGGATTTGGGAAAGGTGACAGTAGGGGAAGGAGATGAGTGCAGAATATGGCAACTTGAGTTAGCAACTTAGTTAGTGCTAGATCTGGGGGACAGTGGACCTGAGTCTGAAATCTGTCTGTGCTAATTATGTGTATCACCTTGGGAAAGTTACTTACCTTTTCTGGACAGACAATGACTCTAATTCATGGGGATTAAGAGGGCAGAAGTTGAAAATTTACCTGTGATAGCATGGAGAATGTGCTTATATGTTTGTGGTCATAGAGATTGGGAAGTGACAAGGAAGAGTCCAAGATCCAGATTCAAACTTATCTAACTGCCTTACATGAGTAACTGCTTTAGGAGTTTAGGAAAAGGAGAAAGATGTTTCCTGCTCCTCCCTCTTCCCTAATATATGTGCCCACACATACGTGTGCATGTGCATAGACATTCACACACGTGCGCACACATGCACGCGCACACACATACACAAACACACACCCACACAGTCTCAAAGAGAGAGTTCCACTTGACACATTCCAGAGAGAGGAATAAGAAGTGAGAGCAGAGGTTGTCCTTCCCTTTAAAGTCTACTAAATTGGTGGCTCTCCCTAGTTGAGTGGCCATTTTCAAAAAACATATTTCCCTATTCCCACTGCCATCACAGTGATCAGTGAATTGCTGTGTCATACCAAGGTGCCAAATCTTTCAGTTCTGGGGTCAGAGCCCATGTGATTCACCCAGAAGGGGCCCAGCATCTTACAGAATAGGGGGAATTATGTTTACCCCATTGCATAAAGTACTTTGTAAACCTTTAAATGATATAGAAACATAATTAATATAGCATTTTGTGCATATTAGCTTTAATATGAAATAAGTGATCAATGATTATTTTGACTTTGTAAGAATCATTTAATACAACTGCATAACAGATAAAAGAGATAATAGTATGAGATTGGTCTCTATTTGAACTTGTAGCACTAAGACAGGATTGGAGGACTGTGTCATTAAAATGTTATTGAACTTGAAAGGATTTGGAACTTATTGATATTTTTAGGAAATATGTAGGGTTAGGTAGGATTATTTTATTAATATCATATATCAAATTTAAAATCTCATTTGTGGTTTCAATTCATTTTTCTAGAGCAATGCCTGAAGATACTTACACAGTTAAAGTCAGTGTGGATGGAGTTCCTATCACAAATGATAATATCTGCAGAGGCCATATCAATAGTTGGGCATGTAGCTTCCAGGTTTGTAGATATCTCTTCTCTTTTATTTAAACTTGGTAGGAAACACAATGAGTAAATCAGGTTTAAAATACTAGCAAATGAAGACCTCATTTTCAGGAAAAGTGATATTATAGAGGACTTTTTCTTATCATCACAACTATATGGCCCAGTTGATAAGAGTGCTGTCCCTGCAATCAGGAAGACTTGAATTCAGATCTGACCTCAGGCACTTACTAAGCTAGGGGACTCTGGGCAAGCCATTCAACTTCAATTTGCCTCAATTTCCTCAACTGTAAAATGAGAATAATTATAGTACCTATCTTACAGGTTGTTGTGAGGAGGGCCAATTAAGATAATATTTATAAAGTACAATGGTACATAGTAGGTGCTACTTAAATGCTTATTCCCTTTCATTATCCTGTGTTTCCTACTGTTACTTTCTACACTGTTAGTTGAACCAAAAATGAATCAGAAAACTTGACTTCTCTTAGCCTTAGTTTACTTACCTGAAAAATGGGAATGATAGTGCTTTTATTCGTTACCTCACACAGTGTTGTTGTTAGAAAAGTACTTTGCAAAATGTAAAGACCTATATAAATATAAACCATCATCATCCCTTCATAACATTTTAAACAAAGATTAGAGGTGCCTGTTGGGTTACCCACTCTTAAATGTTGGTTTTATGAGTATGTAGAAATAAAGCTATATATTTTTTAAGTTTAACAAAAAGGAAATTTACTTAACAGAGAACAAATGGCTATCAAAAAATGTATAGCAATGGTTCAGATATCCATAGCCCCCATGTCCAAATGGAGAAAGGTATGTGAACTCATATAGCAGTGAAATTTCTCTCAAGTTTGAAGGTCTCTGATTCCTCACAGTGTGAGTGTTTTATCCCCTAAGTGCCTGAAAAGCTGTGGCAAAGCCTGGATATCTGATCTCTTGGGCCAGTCAAGTCTTCTCAACAACTTTATGTCCCTTTAGGGAATATTAACTTTGCCTATGTGGAAAGACCCTAATAAGTATTGATTCTACCACATCCTTAAGTTGAAGGTATAATTTTGTGATTAATTGAACATTTTAAGGATCTGCCTTTTTTTCCATTATTGCTCTGTCTAGGAAATGAATATTAAATATAACTGTTTTCTCCCTACTATCAATTCTTTTCCAGCCTTTGTTTATGGAATAATTTTTTCATAGTTGTAATTAATGTAGTATTACATATTTCTCCTAATTTAATATTTGAACAAATATGTCCTAAGATATAGTGTGGCACAATACCCAGCTTTAGAATCAGGAAGATCTGGCTTCAGGTCCTATCTCTTAAGCTTCCTGTTTCTGTGACTTGGGTCAGTCCCTTTAGCTCTTAGTGCCTTGGGCAAATCTCTAAGACTTTAACTGGCAAAGTAGTTGAGGATCTGAATTTGATAATTTTCTCATGGGGAATTCTTTTGCTATATTACAGCTGTATATTTGAAAAGTATCTCTGAGACCATCTAATGCAACCCCTTCATTTTACTAATGAGGAAAGTGAGGCCCAGTGAGGTCAAGTGACTTGTTTACTTCACATAGCTAGTGAGTGTCAGAGATGGACTTCGAACCCAGGTTCTCTGACTCCAGAGCCATTACTCTAGCAACTTTACCACTACTGCCTCAAAAAGTAAAAAAAGATCCATTTGTTCAAAAACAAACAAAAAGACATTGATCATTTACATCAGTGTCCTTTTTCACAACGATAAAGCATTCCATCTAAGGCAACTCTTTAAGACTTGTATGCATGGCAAGTAGCCACAGGTGGTGAGAATTTCCTTATCTATTCCCTTTATCACTGAAATCATAGGTTAGTTTTTAAAAATAGTTTTCCATCACAATTTATCACAATCTGATCATATATTTTCAAGTTGTCAGATATTTTGGTTGCATATGATGTTTTACTCTTATAGATAGTTCTGTTTCAAACATCTTGTATAAACTACTATTTTTTGCATCAATAGACATAAAAATTTCATAGCTTTTGTCATGTATTTCCAGATTGCTCTTTAAAAAAGGTTTAACAAATTTGTTACACTCTGCTCATGCCTTCTTCCAGCTGCTATTACCCCCATTGTGTTTGTTTACTTAGGTATATGTTGTTTCCCTCTTTCAGGGCAGGGGCAGCTTAATTTTGCCTTTTTATTCCCCAGTCCCTAGCCCAGTGTTTGGCATATAGTAGCAATATTGGTCAATATTGGCATATTGGCTCTTAATAAATGCAATTGATTAGTTTATTGGTTGTTGAAAGCTTCTTTCTGTTCTTAGTTAATTCATGCAGTCTCCTAGTTTAATTATCATTCTCTTCCTAAATGCTCAAAAACAATTTGCCTCAGATTTGGTGGGAAATTGACATCAACTCACTAGCCTATATTGTGGTTCCATCTTTTCTCCCTTTTAAAAAATTGAGCCATTTACCCACATCCAATCTTCTTATATGGTGCAGTTTCTCAAAGTTAATTGACAACAATTTAGTGATCTTATCTCCAGATCAATCAGGAGATAATTGTCTATGATCTTAGGCAGCAAGTATACAAGAAGATGAAATAAAAATAATACAAGTTAAAGAGAATAGTACATAAAAGGGTCTATACAAGGATGTATGATATATTTAGCAGTAAAGGAGTCATCGTTATCTGGGGAACCAGGGAAGGATCATAATGACATCTGAGCTGGTCCTTGAAGGGAGAAAATCTTATCAGTAGAGAATCTGTTCTAAGTCATAGGGGGATGACCTGTGGAAAAGCCTGGAACCACTAGAGGGCAGTATGAGATCAGAGAATGATTTCTAGTCCACTTTGAAATTTCAAGGTATGGAGAGAAGTGTTAAGGCAAAAGAGTAAGGAAGATTAGTTGAAGCCAAATCTTGGCTGGCTTTGAATGTCAGAATAAAGAAGGATTTTGTTTGCTGGTTTGTTTTTGTTGCTTCCTTTTTGGCAGGAAGGATATACTGAAGGTTTTTGCATGGTGGAAGAATATGATCAGATGTATATATTAGAAAGATTGCTTTAGAAGCCGCATGAAGCATGAATTGGAGAGGCGAGAAAATTTGAAAGTAGGAAGATTAATTAGGAAGCTAAGTAAGAGGTAAAAAGGACCTGAACAGAGGCAGTAAGAGTGGTACACAAAAAGGAAGACATGGATGTTGATTGAATGTAAAAAATAAAGGTTATAGATGAATTATAGATGACTCCAGATTTTGGAGTGTGGGTATCTGGAAGGATAGTTGTACCATCAACAGAAGTAGTAAATTTAGGAGAGTCAGATTTTGAGGGAGAAGATGCTATAAATCTGGAATATGCTGAGTTTCTTTTGAAGCTAGAGTATCAAGGAGGAGCTGCTCAACAACGGAAATTTGAGACAGGGGCTCTGAGGAGAAATTGGGACTAGATTGTAGCTCTGAGAGTCATGCATGAAAGTAAAAATTTAAGCCATTTAAATTGATAAGATCATTGAGAGAGTGAAGAAAAAGAAGGAAGAAGAACCAAGGAGAGTCTTAGGGCTTCACCACCCTTAAAAGGTAACTGAACAAGAGGGATCAAGCATCAGGGAAGGAGACCATAGTGGAGCTATCAAAGAGATTGGAGGAAAACTGAGATAGGGAAGTATCACAGAATAAAAAGGAGGAGAAAATATCAAGAAGTGGGAAATAGTCACCAATGTCAGATAGTATAGAATGGCCTGTGGAGGTTGGTTTAGCATTTATTATATGAAATAAGGCAGGTAATGAAGCATTAGCATAAGAGGGGGGAAATATCTTACAGACAAATAAATGACAACAAGAAGGATTGGGAGAGGGTCATGTGCACACTCAGATCTATAGTGATAAGCAAAATAATCTAGTGTATGAGCCCATCTAGTCCAAACCCCTCATTTTACAGCTAAGGAAATTGAGGACTAGGAAGGTTAGGTGACTTGTCCAAGACTACACAGGCAGTAAACATCAGAAGTGGGATTTGAATCCATAGCCAGTGCTTTTTTATCATGCCAAATTGGATTAAATAAACATAAATGGAGGTGAGGCTGTTGAATAAGATGGAAGAGCAAGGCTGTGGATATTCTCAGGTCTTGGCTCTCTCTGCACAGAAACACAAAGTAGATAAATCAGTTTTAAAATTCAAGTCATATATAGTCTTAAATAATAATTGACGTGAAAAATACTTTCAAAGGGTTAGAATTATCAGGTTAATTACTTCAACTCAACATTTCAATTTATATGCATAGTCAATTAAAATTAAAATATCTGGACAATTTGTATAGTGGAGATTAGTTTTATATACAAATTGGAATGTGGGATGTTTAGGGAGTGCTGAAGATACAGTGCTTCATATGTATTCTTGCTGCTTTACAGACCAAAAATTTCAGAACTCCAACAATAAGGAACATCACACCTTTGACTGGATTACCAGGTCAGTTATAAAACAGCTAAAATGGCTTCATTTCATTCATAATTTTGTGATATTCTGTTTTGTGTTAATAGCCTAACATATATTTAAAATGTAGTTTTAGTTAATCAATACTACTTTATCCCTCTATTTCTAGGCTCAATAATAACAATCCAAGGCAGAATCTTCACCGATGTCTATGGAAGTAACACTGCTTTGAGTTCTAATGGAAAAAATGTTAGGATTTTGAGGTACTTGTTTTATCTAGCAACGTTCATTTAACAGGCAAGATGTAACAATCTATCAATACTGTGTATGATACTATTAAATATGTCTGCAAAATGAAGAGATCGAATGAAATGATTGCTAAGGTACTTTGTGGTTCTAACTTGTTCTGGCATCAAAATGCTTCCATGTAGTGTAACATGACCATGAACCCCAGCAATATTGCAGAAATGCAGATAGAGAGATTGTGAGATGAATGCAATTGACTTGGGGCCTCTGACCAGTCATCCTCATTTCCCATCTGAGTCAGCTCCATCTGTCTCTACTGGGGAAAACAAAAATGATATTCATCGAAGTCACTTGAGGCCAAGTCAGGATCATAGCAATAATGGGAATTAGTATAATTATATTTGAGAGCAGGAAGAGAACTTAGAAATTATTTAGCCCACACATTTTACAGATGTGGAAATTATACCCAGAGAAGCTGACTACTGCAGGTCACATGACTAATTAGTGTTGGTGTCAGAGCTAGAGCCCAATTCTTATGATTCCTAGTCCACTACCCTTTCCACTATACTATGTTGCCTCTGAGAATCATCATAATATATTATAATATATAATATAATAAATCATATTCATTAAATTAACATATATTATATGGCACATATATAATATACAAGATATACTACAATGTACAATATAATAGCATTAGATATTTAAGAGCTAATAGGGATTTTAAAAGGTCTTTATTTTAAACAAAAGTGATTAATATACATTTTGTCCTGGTTCTTTTCTTTTTTAACTGTCATGTGTCCATTGTGAATTGTGAGGAGGTTTGTCTTGTTTTTTTTTGTTCTCACTGTCCTCTGTTTTGTCGCTCTCACTTTTTGTGAAAATTCTTTTTGTTGGTCCCTCTACTTACTACACATATCAGACAGCAGTGAGTGGGAAGTAATAATGGTAGTGAATCATATTATTGTAACAACAAGCACCCTAGCATGCCTAGGGCGGCTACTAGTACAGGTTCTTAGATCTGCTTTTCTAAAGGAAAGCAACTCAAAATGGGTTAACAATCTTACTTTAATCAAACATATCATTTACCTAGTTCAGGAGGAAAAGTCAGCACCCTGAACTTCAGAGAATACAAACAGAAGTTACAAACAAACAGAAAAACAG
>CM053587.1:253503556-253524165 GCA_028646515.1 Pseudochirops corinnae
TATATATATATATATATATATATATATATATATATATATAATAGAAATGTATTTAACACATATTCTAGGGGCAGCTAGGTGGCGCAGTGAATAGAGCACCAGCCCTGAAGTCAGGAGGACCTGAGTTCAAATTCAACCTAAGCCACTCGACATTTAACTAGCTGTGTGACCTTGGGCAAGTCACTTAACCCCAATTGCCTTGCCTTCTCTCCTCAAAAATCCCCCACATATTCTAGGTTGTGTCTCAGGCCAAGTCTCTTAATATTTCAGAGTTCTCAGCAAGTCTCTAAGACTAAGTAACAGAGGAGGTGCTAAGCTACCCTGATAACGTGTTTCATGATTCACAAGCTCCTGACACCAATGAAATCATAGTCCAAATATTTGTCTACACACATACATACATATCTTTATATTATATACATATCTATGTGTACACTTACACGTACATTCTCATAATCTACCTATAGATGTCTTGAAGTTAAGGATCAATAACTTGAAATGAAAAGTGTACAGGTTTTAAAAAAATTTAAGTATTATTTTTTTAATATTTGCAGTAGAGTAGAATATAGAACTACATGCTTCATTTTTTGTATTCTCAAAAGTGGGCTTGTCTATATTTTGATTTTTTTTTTAATAATAGGTCATAACTTTGGAAAACTGGAAAACAACTAATCCAAATAATGAAATTCAGAAGATCACGGTATCCAGCCCATGTATGAAGTCTAATTCATGTTCATTTTACCAGTATAGCTTAATATACAACAAGGAAAAGACAGGTGAGTTATTATAACTAAAAATATTATGTTTGGATTCAGGTATGGATGTGTTTGAAAGACTAACTAATATGACCCAGAGAACACAATGTTCAAGATGTACCAATAAACAAAGTCATAAAAGTGAAGTTAAGAACACCATGACTTTCAGAAGACCCAGGAAATGGTTTCAATTACATATCACATGGATAACCATTTCATCAATAATATCTTTTACCAGGTTAGCATTATTACAAGCATATGTATTTATGTAGGTATATATATGTATGTGCTTGTATGATACATGGGTATGGGTGTGTATAAACACAGAGTTGGTCTGAAGGAAGAAATTATTGTATAAACTTCATTGCTCTTCCTTCCCATCAGCAGGTCACCCCAGATCCCATGATAAGGGTTGGAAATGCCTTGAGGGTCCCAGCCTGACTGATACCTAGCTAAGGCCCCATCTTCCAACCTTTGGCCAGTGATGCCTTCCCCCTTTCCTCTCTTAGTCTGATGTAGAACTCTTATCCCTACCTCTGTCAGAAGGAATGCAGGATCCCATCTTTACTTGCATCCATAAATCCATTCCCCCTTTCCCAATGGTGGTGGGTCACATCTATGGAAGATATAGGCCCATACAGCCTAAGAACTTTTGGGCCTTACCACTGATCCCTAAAGTTGCATTAGGACCTCTGGTCTTTTCCATGAGCCCTACAGCTAAACTTTCTTCCAAATATTGTCTTCACCAATTAGCATGAGTTTCTTGTGAACAGGGACTGTCTTCTATTTATTTTTGTATCCATAGCATTTAGCACATTGTTTGGTATATGGTAAAGGCTTAATAAATACTTTTTCATAATTTGTTCATTCGTGGATCTGTAACTTCATAGGTGTGATTACTTGTTCCATTGATGCAAATCATCTAGTCCAATATGTGCCTATGCCAGAATCCAGTCTGCAACATCCCCATCAAGTAGTTGCACAACCTTTGCTTACGATCCCCAAGGAGAATTCATCACCTGCCTCAAAAGGAAGGCCATTCCACTTTTGGATAGCTCTGATGTCCAAAACTGTAATGCTTAGCAAAAATGTTCCTTATATTATACTAAAATCTTCTTCTCTTAAACTTTTGACCATTTCTCCTACTGCTTTCTTCTGGGACTAAGCAAAACAAATGTATTTCCTCCTTCACACAAATCTTTTAAATAGTTGAAGACTATACATTGAAGACAATTATCATATAGCACTCACTACCACCACCACCCTCCCAAAAGGAAGGAAAGAGACAAGCATATATTAAAAATTCCTACTACTGTTCTAAGCACCTTATAAATATTATCTCTTTTTATCCTCACAACAACCCTACAAGGTAGGTGTTATCATTATCCCCATTTGACAGTTGAGGAAATTGAGGCAGGCAGAGGTTAAGAGACTTACCCAGCAAGTAAGTGTCTGAGTCAGGATTTAAGCTCAGGTCTTCCTGATTCCAGGCCCAGCACTCTATTCACTGCACCACCTAATTCCTCAAAAAATTAAACTTCTCCAGGATAAATATCCTCAGTTCTTCAAAATGTTCCTTCTGTGGGATGACCTTAAGATCCTTCACTATCCTGATAACACAGGAAAGAATCTTGTCTATTTATGGTTAGCATAGGTACAAATGACAAATAGGTCATACAGTGTATAGAGTGCTGAGCCTGGAGTTGGAAAGACCCACATCCAAATCTGGCCTCAGACACTTACTACCTGGGTGACCCTTACCATATGTTGACCTCAGTTTCTTCATCTATAAAAGAGGGATAACAGTAGCATCTACCTTGTAGGGTTGTTGTTAAGACTAGATGAGATAATAATTGTAAAGTGCTTAGCACAGTACCTGGAACATAGTAAGGACATTTTTATTAATTATTATTATTCCAGAATGGTTAGACATTCTGTTTCACTTTCTGTTCTTCTATTTGTTATTGGACAATATAGCTAATGGATCTAAAGGAATATTTAGAGACAGAAAACAATAAATATTAACTCTATATTTGTAGAAACTTCTTATTAAAATTTAAGTACCTTAAATGATTTATGTAAATAAATTTCTATATATAAGTATTGCTTGAGTGCCTGTTATGTGTTTAATACTAAGCTAAGTACTATGAACATCGAAAAGTAGTAGATAACTTAATAGCTTAGTCTTCAGTACATCTAAGAAGATACATTGCTTCAGGGAAAAATTCCCTGTTTGACAAGAAGAGGGCCCCGAGAAAGATGAAGGGCCTTAAGTCCATGTCCTACAAGATCATCTGAAGGAACTGGACATATTTAGCCCGAGAGAGCAAACATTCAGATGAGCTATGAAAGCTCACTTCAAGTATTTATAGGTCTATCATATAGAGAAGGGATTATGTTTCATCTGTTTGCCCATCAGAAAACAGAACCAGGAGCAACGAGTAGAATTTGTGAAGAATCAAATTTAGGTTTGATATTGGGAAAAATATGTATCAGAGCTGCCCCAAATTGGAATAAAGTATTTCAAGCAGTGGTTTGGCTTCTCCTCCTTAATCTTCAAGCAAAGGTTGGACAATCACTTGTTGGTTATATTTTAGTGGAGATTCTTTTCACGAATAGGTTGGACTAGATGGCTTCTAAGGTCACATCAAACTCAAATTTTGTGAAAATAAAAATCTGTTACACTAATAAAATCAGTGCAACTGGTATAAAAAAGAAAGGTATTGAATGGTGACAAATCTTTTCATCATCTATTTCTAAGTGTCTGAAATCCACAACATATAGGGACCTAACATAAATATATAAAATCAAGAGACCTTCCCCAATGAATAAATGTTCAAAGAACAAGCAGTTCTCAAATGAAGAGCAGCAAACTATTAGCAATGATATGAAAGATTGCTCCAAGTTACTAATAAGGTAATTGTAATCTGTTCTGAGGTTTTAACTCATACTCAGTAAGCTTTCAAAGACCACAAAAACTGGAAATAGTCAATGTTGGAGGGGCTTTGGTGGGATTATGAATTGGTCTAATCATTTTGGAAAGCAATTTGAAATTATGCTTTAAAATTGTGATTAAAATTTCCATGCCCTTTGACTGAGAGATTCCATTGCCAGGTATATATTTCAAGAAGATCAAATATACAAAGACAGGTCCAATATACATCAAAATATTCACAGTAGCATCTTTTGTATTAACAAAGAAATGGGAAATAGCAAATGCTCAGCAATTGGAAAGCAAATAAACATTAATATAATGGAGATATAATAACTATGAGTCATTCTGAGGACCATAGGAAGATATATAAACTGATGCAAGGTAATGAGAATAGAACCAATAAGAAAATATAAACAATAAATGAATGAATGAAAAGTATTTATTCTTTGCTGTGTTTTTAAGTACGGTGTTAAGCACTAGGAATGCATATACAAAAGTGATGGTTCTTGTACAACATAAACAAGGAATTTTGTATCCTAATTGAGGAGATAACCATTATGGGGAAAAGATGGCCAAAGAGGGCTTTTTGTTCTGCTAAGTCACAAAGACAATGAGGAAAACAAGGGGGCAATCCATTGGCATGCCCTTTCTGGAGGCATGTTGTGATCTGATCATAGTTTTCAAAGCAAAGGGAGGAAATGCGTGTATGTGTGTGTGTGTGGTAGGTAGATAGAATTAGGGGTGGGAATCGGGGAGAGAATGACATTTTAGCAGGGCAGAAAATGGCCAGGGTGAAGATGAGGATGCTTGGTCCCAGGCAGTGTAGTTGAGTAGCTTAACTTGTCTGGGGCATAGTTTTCAGTGATCCTAGGTCCAAACTGGAAGATGAAGTAGCAACGACAACAGCCAGAAGGAAAAGGTCTGGTATAAAGATAAGGGTGCATGTTCTCTGGAAGTGCTTAGCTCACAATGATGACTACAATACAACTGGAAAGAACTATAAAAGAAAACTGAAGTCTATGAAATTACAATCACTAAACTTGGCCTCAGAAAATAAATGAGATCATTTAGTTCCTTTGTTTGCAAGGGTGGGGAACTGCAGGTCTGGAATATTGCATATTCTGCTGGTATGTTGGTTTGTTTTGTTGAACTATATTTTTTCTTCATTTTAATTCTTTTTTTCTTTTTTTAAGGTAAGGAAATATCTAGGTATAAGAGGGAAGAGGGATATATTTAGAAATGAAGGTGACATAAAATTAGAATTTAGCAAAAAATAAATTAGGAAAAGGAAAACGGTAGGCTCGCACAAGGCTCTAACAACTTCATTAAAGAGCCCAAACCAACATACACAAAACAATTACAGACCACAGTCTGAGGAGATGATAAATTGTATGGTAGCGACTACTCATGCTAGAGAACAGATAAAGATCTGTGAGCTGTAGTAGTTAAGGAAGGAGTCAACTTTAAATACTCTTTTATTCCTCTTCCTATAGTTCCACTACCTGCTGATGCTTCATCTGCTGCCGTGGAGTCAGCTTTAAATACTCTGTTGTCTATACAACCTGATGTGGTTCATGTGGTAAGAAAAGAAGGAAACCAGAGCTATGTTTATACTGTAACCTTTAAATCAGCCAGAGGTGAGTATGGGGACTATTTTGTCCGTGCTCTAAGTTCTAGTTACAAAGCACCAAATTTATGTCATGTTTAGCCCTGGTAATAGCTATAGAAACATGGAGTAAAAGAATCTGATCCATAACCTGGTTGATAAAAATATTTTGTCGTAGTGGCTAGGTGGCACAGTGAATAGAGCACTGGTCCTGGAGTCAGGAGGACCTGAGTTCAAATGCAGCCTCAGACACTTGACACTTACTAGCTGTGACTTAACCCCAATTGTTTTCCCCCCTTTCCCCTGCAAAAAACCAACCAAACAAACAAAAAACCATTTTGCCTACCTTTTCAGGGAGAAGAACTGCATAAATCATCCATTATTTTGGGAGTTTTTTGCTGTTTTTTTTTCCTGCAAGCAGTTTGTATTTTAATGATTTTTCAAGAAATTCATAATCCAACCTAAACCAATAAATATGAGATGAATTCCAGAAGCGTGTAACATAATATGAACATTCTAACTTGTTGACAAATTATAATTTGATTTTGCCAAGCATTGTGGATGACTGATTTATGAGCTCTTTCACTTTGTCTTTTATATTACATTCTTTGCATTGTATTTTTCTTTAAATATAATCCTAATTATTATTTTTCTTCTGTTGTATCTCATAATAATGTTATCAATAATAATAACAAATTCTTACATATACATAGTGCTTTGGAGTTTACAGTGTGCTTTTTTCATATCCTTTTGTGTGTTATGATCTGTCATGTAACTTCCAATAAATAAAATAATTCTTTTAAGAATTCAGCACTTTTTTATAGGTGATTTTGATCTGATCACTCATGAGGTACTTGAAGGGAGAAACATCACAGTGGATATTATTGAACAATCCAAAGGAATACCCAGTTTGGATACTTTCACATTGACATGGGACAGCATTTCTTCTAAGCCTCTCACTCCTTGGTCATCAGAAAATGAGGTTTGTTGTGAAAACTTGAAGTGTAAAATATTGTTAGTTATGCCAGTAAAAACTGACCATGACCTGCAGTTTGATGCTTTAGTTCCTTCAGGATCATGGGAATTATAGCTATAACTGACTGTTGGAAGTCATCTTGTCCAATTCCCTCATTTTGCAAATGAGAAAACAGAGGACCAGAGAACTGAAGCAACTTCTTCTATTCTAGAACTGTTCTTTGGTAAACAAAATTGTTCCTCATTCATAATCCCATTTGACATCATTCAGGTTAATTTCACTTTAAACTTGTTATTTAATAGAAAAACCTTTTAAATTTTAATATATATTGCTGAAAATATTTTAAAATTTCATTTGTAAGTCATCAATCAATAATGTGGAATATGTTCTCTCACTTATAAAATGGTATTTATGTCCAATCAAGCCCATTTAACCCACAATATAGCTGGGCTAAAGTAACCATCAAAAAAACCTAAGGGGAAGACAATATCAACAACTGGGAAGGCTCTTTGAGCTAGCTATTCATAAGTTAGAGAAATTTCTACTCTCAATATTCCTAAGTTAGAGACTTCTTATATAAGAGTGGAATTTAATTTTTTGATGATATTGATGATTCTACAATGCTTCAGAAAGTTATACATGATTTATTGTTTTATAGTACTAACAATGTAAATATAAAGAGTGTCAGAGACTTTTTAAAAATGTATTTTGACTTCTGGCCGTATCCTAGAAGTTATTTTTCAATAAATCCTGGCTATGAGTTTATTATGTTCTCTATTTCTCCTAAAAAGGGACTGCAGATTATTTTCTCCCAGTCATTTGAGGGATTTTGTGGGATTTAGATTGATTGAGGTTTTAGTATATGAATTTGTTTTCAGAATCTTTCTGCCTTTTCTCAGAGAGAAAACATTAATCAAACTCTTTAATTTCTACAGTGACATCTGTTTTGAACAAACTGATTAATCAGTTTGACTAGAGAATGGGATATGGCAGTGTAATTTTCTGATTAATTGAGGATAACTGCTTTTTATGCCTATGATGAAAATACAATGCATCAAAAATATTATTTGGCTCTGATCTCCAGAAAACTCCCATAATGGAGACATTTCCCCATGAAAATTCAATTTACCCTCTTTCTGGAGTACCCCCAATAAACTAGTTGTGTTTTTTAGTTGAAAATGAGGGAAAAATCAGTATCTAATGACTGCATTTACAATTAACTCTTATCTGTTGTTTTTTTTTCTTTTTGGTATATTATAAAATTAATTTTTGCATGTATTTATACCTTAAAAAGTCTAAAGTTTTTGGTTTTAAAAGTCCCACTAGATTTAGTATATAGTATATACTTAGTATAATGTAATCAATGTTACACAGAGACAGATTTTGTGGACAAGAATGTCTATCATTCCAGACTGGACCTTGATGGCTTTAATGGACATTTCATAGTCTTTCTAAATGATTTCTTAAGTATTTTTATTTTCTTTGAACTGTTGGATACCCAGATTTTGAGTATAAAACTTCTGCCCTCCAAAAATACTTACTACTTTTAAATAATGCTAACAACTGCAGAGTTCTGGCAGTTTGTGTGGCAACTAACTGAAGCTTTATTATATATTGAAGTGTTTGACATTTAGTGATTGAAAGAAACTGTGAACCTAACTAGTGTCACTGAAAAAAAATACTTGAAAAAAGGTGTTGGTATACTAGATTTCTTGCCACCCAAATTTATTTTCCAATATTTCCTCCCCCCCCCTTTTTTTTTTTTACCATATTGTGTCCTTATACTGAACTCACTAAATATATTGTATGTTTTGACTTAGTCTAAGAAGCATATTGAATTCATAGAATTTCTCTAATTCACTCACTGCCATGGATATATTGACACATTGGCTATGCTTAATCTTCATCATAGTCAGTTTACTTTTGGTCATGACTGAGAATTTCTAGGCAAGATGTGTCTCACAAATGGCACTTTGCATTCCCTTTGAATACATGCTAAAACCATCTTTCTCAACTTGTTCATTTGCTTCTGGGGAAAATTGGATTCCACCTTGCACGGAAAACCATTCCCAGCCCTTCCTTCTGAGATTACTTCTCATCTACTCTGTATTTCTTGTATATGCTTAGTTACTGACATGTTGCCTTCTCAGAAGAATGTAAATTAAATGAGAGTAGAGACTATTTTTTTAAACTTTATTCATATCTTCAGCACTTAGTACTATGTAAGTGCTTAATAAATGCTCACTGGCAGCTCACTGGTGAAAATTTCTTTGTGTTTCTTGGTTTCTTTAAAACAAGAATGTCAGTATGAAGGTGGTTCAATTCCCCTGGTATTAAGTCAATGTGTAAGCTGTTGGACATTGACATTAAGATGAATGTAGACAGAAAATTTAAATGATTCCTAACATCTTCTTCTGTCTTTTCTGCTCCCCTGCCCCTATTATTGTAGAAACAGAAAGACTAAGGGCCATTTTGTATTTTTGTTAATTTCACAGATTACTCTGGCCAAAAAGAAACTCAAAACCTATGGTCAATCTTCTGGATATGAGCCTCTCTATGAACCTTGGTAGGAGTAATTAATTAGGATGGTCCCTGGATAAATAGACAAATAGTATAAGTCTGCATTCCAACTCTTTTTATCTTTAAAGAACTCTGTACTACATCAAGGATTAAAGTAGGACTTTAATAGAAACTGAATATGATATTTAACAATTAATAAAAATGAAACAAGCATATGAAAAATAACTTGGAAATGTAACTAATAACAGAGTATTAATATACAAAATCACTACATGTCTTACAGCAGTCTTTATGATCAGTTATTTGTGTTTATGTTGTTTTAGGTTCAAGAAGCAATGGAAGAAATGGTTAGTGCCAAATGTCCAAAAGAAATTGCACACCTTAAGGAAGGTTTTATTGTGAAGTACTTCAAAGATTATGAAACTGACTTCAGCATGGTAGGGAATACATTATGAATTTTGGGACAAACAAATGATATAGAATTCATACATGAAATTTAATGATTTAATTGTTAGCAGTTTTTTTTCATTTCTTTGTATTTGTCTTAATAATCATTCCTGGGCAAAAATGGCCACAATATTTTTCAGCAGGAAATTGTTTCACATATCTTCATAGGCTTCCAAAGATCCATTTTCATTTTTTATGTTATAATGTTCTTTTTAATATTTGAGGCAAGTTTGAAAATGATGATCCCTATTTCTGTGACAGGAGAGAAGATAAAAAGACCGATGTGCAACTGTAATGCCATGGAGTAAGCATTGTAATTCCACTTTTTAATTTTGCAGCCCCATGTTAGCACACTTATTTTATTTTATTATTTATTGCTAGCAAACTCAGGCCCCAGGTTATTGCTGTCTTTTCCAGGTTTCAAGATCACACTACTTCTCCATGTTATCAGTCTCTGAACCACAGGCCCACGGCAGGAGGAAGACCACAAAGTTTTTCTTAACTTTATATTTTAAACCTTTATAGTCATCATAGTTATAAAGATGGAAAACACCTAAGAAACTAGCTAATCCAACTTCCTCATTTTATGAATCAGGAAATTGAGGCCCAGGATGTTGTGACTTGTCCAAGATCGTAGAAGTGGAGGCAAGCTACAAGACTGGATATGAATGGAGGCTCTCTGAGTCCAGAGTCACTCTTCTTCCTAGTTTGCCACTGCTTTTTATACTTCTTCATGACAGCACACAATACTCTTAGTTATTTAAAGATTTATTATGAAGCACTACAAGGTAATACACAGTTTTAGGTGAAAGGGATGGCAGCACAGAATATCTGGAAGAAAATATGAACTGTCTGCAGTTTTTAGTTATAGCTTCCCCATCAGCTATTGACTAATAGCTCACAATTATATAATACTTTAAGGTCTGCAAAGTACTTTACATACATTTTGTCATTTGGTCTTTGCAACATCCCTATAAAGTTGGTGCTATTATTATACCCACTTTGTTAATGAAGGAATAGAAGCTAATTGACCCAGGTCACATAGGTCTTATCTGTCAGAGGCAGGTTTAAAATTATGTCTTCCTGACCCCAGCTTCCCTTTAGTTCTACCCTTTGGAGTTAAACAGAACAAGTTGGATTCTTTCTCCATGCAACAGCTATACCAATACTTGAGGGTAGCAATTATTAGCTCCCTAAATCTTTTCTTCTCCAGACTAAATGTCCTCAATTCCCTTCAGCCAATTTTCATTTATTAGAACCTCAAAGCACTTCTCAATTTTGACTGTACTCTTCTGGATACTTTTTAACTTATTAACGTCCTTCCTAAAATGTGGCCACCAGAAATGAAAGTAATACTTTGAAAATGGCTTGATCAGGGCAAACCACAGTTAGAGCTATCAATTCCCATGTTTCAAATGCTCTGCTTCTTTTGGTGTTGCAAAAATTGAATTTTTTTTTGTTGTTCAGTCATTTTGGTCATGAGCGACTCTTTAGTGATCACATTTGGGGTTTTCTTGGCAAAGATACTGGAATAGTTTGCCATTTCCTTCTCCAGTTCATTTTACAGACAAGGAAACTGAGGCCAACAGGGTTAAGTGACTTGCCCAGGGAGACAAAACTACTAAGTGTCTAAGTCCAGATTTAAACTCAGGAAAATGAATCTTCCTGATTGCAGGCCTGGTGCTCTATCCATCGTACCACCTAGCATTAACCTTTTTGGTTTCCATGTCACACTGTGTCATATTGTGTTTTCAGGTTACTAAAATCCTAGATCATAGTATCATGGATTTCATAATACTAGAAGAGACTTTATGGGGTGGTTAGGTGGCGCAGTGAATAGAGCACCATCCCTGGAGTCAGGAGGACCTGAGTTCAAATCCAGTATCAGACACTTAACACTTAGTAGCCATGTGACCTTGGGCAAGTCACTTAACCCCAACTGCCCTGCCTTCCCCACACCACAAAAAATTTTTTTAAAAAAAGAAGAGAATTTAGAGATCATTGAGCCCAACCTCTTCATTTTACAGAGGAGAAAGCTGATACCGAGAGGGATTAAATTATTTGCCCACGGTCATACACCTTCTAAAAGGCAGAGGTAGGATTTGAATCCAGTTCCTATAACTCTAAATCCAACATTCTCCCTAGTGTTCCATGAGATCCTTTCCATACGAACTACTGTCTAGATTTTTGTAAGTTTATGAAGTTGATTTTTTTAAAAACAAAATTATAAGGCTTTACATTTACCTCCGTTAAATTTTATCTTATTAGGTTTAGCTTAGTTTCACCTGTTAAGATCTTTTTGGCTCTTAACTGTCATAGAATGTATTTCCCATCATTCCTAGATTTGGGTCATCTGAAAATCTGTCATTTATGCCATCTATACCTTTATCCACATTATTAATACAAATTCTAAACAGCACAGGTTCAAGAATATGCCACTTGAGACTTTTCTCCAAGATGACATGAAGCCAGTCTCAACCATTGTCCTCCAACACACACTTCCCGAAGCCTTGAAAATGCACCCCACGTGATTCCTTCATAGGAATGTCTTTACTCAGAATAGAAGAGTCAGATGTTTAAAAGGAAGTCTTTCAGTGTCCATTTTTTCAGGATAGGATTTATATATGCTATCGAACCCTTGCTAGGTTCTCATGACTATGCCAGGTACTGTGGGGAGGTAAAAACAGCTTGTGACAGGGTATCAGTCATCAGGAACCCTATAGTCTCGATAGGGAGAAAACAATACACACACTCCAAATGTGTATATAAATTCTCAATGTCAAATCAAATTAAAAAGCATTTAAGTGCCTCCTATTTGTCAGGCACCATGCTAAGTGCCAGAGAAACGAAAAGAGGCAAAAAACAATCTCTGCTCTCGAGAATCTCACAATCAAATTGGAGAGACAACATGGAAACAACTACGTGCAGAAAAGATCTTTACAAAATCAGCTGGGGGTACTCTGAGAAAGAGGGGACTGGCATTAAGGGGAACCAGGAAAGGCTTCTTGTACAAGTTGGAACTTTAGCTGATGATTGAAGGAATCCAGGGAAGCCCAAAGGTAAAAGTAAGTAGGAAGAGAGTTCTAGGTATAGAGAACATTCATTTAAATTCCAATAGTTAAATTACAATACAAAGTACCAAAATGAATGATGTAAACAATAATGGTTTTCAGATTTTATAGTAGGGAAGAGATCAATGTAATTTGGTATAATTCATTTCTCAGAGAGTAGATGGTATTTGAACTGGATCTTGAGACACATAGGCTTTCATTCCTGGGTGGCAGGCCCATTTATATTTATGATTAAATTATAATTCCATTGTTTCCACAGAAAGATATTAATAGAGGGCAGATGACATCAGAGACTGCAGCTTACTGTGGTCGTTATTCCCTGAAAAATCCAGCTGTTCTCTTTGATTCAGCAGATGTTAAATCAAATGGAATGCCATATGGAAATATCTCATTATTTCCCTATAATCAGGTAAGTTTTGAGAAAATCACATATTAATTGTATGAGGACATAATAAAATAATAATAATAATAATAATAACATAATAAAAATGAAAATCCTTATAAGTTGGTAATAGGAAACATTTTCTCTGATTTCATGTCATTTGGGCAATTAGTACACTTAATGTTATGTTTATAATTTCCAGTTATGATAGCTATCAAAGAAAGGGATAAAACAAAACTAAAAAGCATTAAAAAATCATATTATTCTCAGCAAGTCATTAGTTATTTGAAAAGAACATTAGAATGACATCATTTAAAATTATGGAATAAAGAAAATCTTTGTAAAATCTTTTTCTCCCCACTGTTAATTAAAAAGAGATAAACATATGCCTGGCAGGAAGGACTCATGTTTTTATTCATTCATTCATAACAACAAACATTAAGTAGCTACCCTACACTAATGTGTATTGCTGGGTGCTGGGAAAGATAGAAATATAAATAGGACACAAATTACTGAACAAGAATGAAAGAAAATTATAGGCACAGATAAAATATTTTAATAAATAGCATCATAAAAAGAGAACTTAAGACCAACTTTTATAAGAACACAGCCTTTTTCTTCTTTAAGGATGTAATACTACACTCTAATTATGTTTCCAGTGTGAAAATGTGTATTGGACTTTTCTGAAGAATTTCCAAATATAGAAAATAATATGATCATATCATCACATCATGTGATAGCATTATAACATATCATATCAAACCTTCTAGTGATTATCACCATCTGTGCAAACTGGAGCAGATTTACATGCAAATTTATCTCCTAAAATGTGCTCCTACATTAAACTAAATCACTAAAATCTTTAGTGATTTTAAAAATATTTTTGAATAATTCAATAAAAATTGCTCCAAATTTTAACATAACTCTCATGTGAATTTAAGAAGTAAATCTTCTCCTATTGGACCAAATATCAAATACTTCCAAAAACAATGTGAAATAATCAGGATAAGTACCAGGATTGAGATTTTTATAATAACTTTTCATTTCTTTCCTGTTTTTGGTGTAGTTTTGTCTTGCCTACAAAGGATTCCTGGCAAATCACATTGGCCTAAAATTTCAGTACCAAGACAGTAAAAGCAAGGAAACTAAAAGCACCAGTATGCAGTTCTCATTTCCCTTTATTCAAGGGAGCAGGTAAGTATGCTCTGCCTGGATATACATGCTGCATAAAAATATGAAATTCTTCTTATGTGATTTTGTCATGGACCAGATTCACTATGGGCTCAATTCTTCAATCAAGGATCCAGTGTCTGTGAAGATGCTTCCTTAGAAATCCATGAAAATTCTGTTAAAAAACAAAATAAATATAAAGGTCATAAAAGGAAATAAATATTAGTTCAGTATCACTAACACAAATGAATCTGAATAGAGCCATAATGTGCTGATAACAAGAGAATCCAAATTAGGTCGTTAAAATAGTTGCTTTGCTTCCCTATTCAAAGAAAAAAATAGTTGCTACTGGAGCATCACTTTTTTAAAAAATTGAACATTCAAAACTGACTTCATATTGGCAAGGAATAGAGAATATAGCACATGACTTTTAGGAATAAATAAAGGCATATATGTATAAAGTAAATGCTAGAAATTATACTTTATAAAAAACAAGTTGCAAATACTGAAATGACAAAGAGATATAGATAGATAGATAGATAGATAGATAAGCAATGCCTATGGAATTAATAGATTAGCTTCATTCATGTTCACAACTCAAAATTCTACTCAGTCATGGCTAATATGTTTTATAATTCCCAATTATTCCTAAAAGCATATTTTTATTATTTTTGAATCATATGCAATATGTTGGTTTTCATATTGTAATCATGAATTTGCATGCTCATGATTTTTTTAAAGTTACTTTTTAAAATGAAATTTATCTTTTAATATATTATTCTTCTTCCAAGCTGCTAGATCTCCTACTAACATTATTATTTTAAAAGTGTGGAATGATTTCTAGTTAAAGAAGAGTAGTAACATCTATTTTCCCCCTTTATAGAAATGATTAGGTTTTTTTTCTTAAGCTATATGTTTGATTTCTTGGTAGGAAGAGGATATATAGAATATAATTAAATGCTATTTGGAAAAAATAGATAAGAGAAGACAGAGTACATCATTATAGGTTACAGTATAGTGTCATATTGTAGTAAATTGCTGTTTTTATATTTTAATTATTATATTTAATTGTATAAAGAGGGCTCAAGAAAAGGTAATTATATAGAGTTTATGAGTAAAGATTGTATGAATCAGTTTAGTGTAGATACTTTCCAAATTCTGACCTTCCTGGCTTGTGATACCAATAATTTTTGTGTATCTTTCTGTTGTATAAAACTTCATTAAGGCTTCTGAAGCACCCTGTATATGTTGTTATATGCATGAGTATATAAAATACATATATGTGTGTACATATAATACACATGCACATGTATATGTGTACATGTATACATATATTATACACACTTGATTTTTGTTTTAGACCTTTGATTCCATTTATGTATAGAATTTCTGGTAAGGAATCTCCCTCTCCCAGTATAGACTGGTACCTTCTCTGCAACTTACAATCTTAAAGAGTTGCTTTGGGTGCTAAGAGTTTTGAGATAGCTTGGTGTGGTAGACAGAGAGTTGGCCTTGGAAACAGGAAAACCTAGGTGAAGGTCCTGCCTCTGATACACTAGCTCTGTGTCAGCCTGGGTAAGTTACTTAACTTTCTGGTTTTCTACCAATTTTGTAATAGAGTTTATCCATCCACATAGTGTATATATATATAATATATGTATGTGTGTTTGTACACATGTACATATAAAAGCATGTGTATGTATGATATCAGTTGTACTTAATCAGACCTATAATTTTATTGGTATAGGGAATTCTTGATATGAAAACTCTCTCCACCTATATAGATCGGTAATTTGTCTGTAACTTAAAGTTTAGAGAATTTCCTGAAACATCAAGAAGTTAATTGACGTGCCCATGGTCCCACAGCTAGTCTATGTCTGAGGCTAGATTTGAAACTTGACCTTCTTGAATCCAAGGCTAACCTACTATTCACTAGGTGGTATTATCTCTCACTAGTAATATTACTTCCAAAATAGAAGAATCATGCCCTTCTTTGCATCTTCATAGTATCAGGTATCCAATTCAGTCAAATAAACTTTTAGGTGGAGAAAAAAAAATACAGCAAACATCCTGCTAATTTTTGATCCTCTTTGAGATATTACTACTTTGTTGATATACTGTTTGTTCATTCTGATGGCACAGTATCACCGATTTCATTTGGAATTCATTTCAGTTGGACGTACACTTGCATAGATCTCCTGAACCTCATACAAGGAAAATACTCTGGAAAAAACTTCTTTCTTCAAAGGATCAGTTTGCAAAAAGCATCTGAAGTCCAGTCTTTCTATGTGGATGTTGTATATCTTGGACAGACAGCTACAATCTCAACTACAGATGGTATTTTGTGTGATTTGCCATTTACAATGTTGTATTAAAGCCCCCCAAAAAACTTTTAAAATATTTGCAGGTCATTGGCATTATAAATACGATCTAGCGTCATTGATAGAATTTTGTTCATTTTAGCACTCAGAAAATTGCTTCTAGTAGCAGGCATTCAGTTTACTAATATTACTAGATGGTAAAGTATAGAAGTTAGTGTGGCAAAAAGGAAACACTGGGCATGGAGTCAGAAATTTCTCAGTTCAAATTCATTCTCAAACACTAAATTTATTAGCTATGTGACTCTGAGCAAGTCACTTAATCTCAGCCTCAGTTTTCTCACCTGTAAAGTGGGAAAAATAATTACATCTACCTCAAAGGGTGTCATGAAGATCAAGTGAAATAGTATGGGTAAGTTGTTTTAACACTCCTTAAAGCATTATGTAAATGTCAGCTATTATTTCTAAGGAGATGCAGTATGGCATTGTGAATGGAAAGCTGGACTCAAATTCAGGAAGACCTGCATTGAAGTTCCACTTCTGACACATACTGGTTGTATGACCCTGGGCATCACTTAGCCTCAGAAAGCTCTAAGCAGCTATCTAAGGTTGTATGTTATAGAGTGTAACAGCAAGCACCCTAGCATACCCTAGATGGCTGCTAGCACAGGTTCTTAGATCTGCTTTTCTAAAGGAAAGCAACTCAAAAAAGGTTAAAAATCTTACTTTAATCAAACATATATCGTCTACCTAGTTCAGGGGGAAAAGTCAGCACCCTGAACTTCAGAGAAAATACAAACAGAAATTACAAGTAGACAAAAAATACATACAGAGAAAATAACACAGTTCAACAAACAGGGCTTCTAGCTGTCTGACCATCACATACCTACATAGTTAGTTTATCGGAGAGAGAAGAACCAACATCTGGGGTTTCAAAGCCAGGGGCGCTCAACAGCTGCCCAGAGTCTCATCTGGCCAAATCACCCAACTCTTCCCATGAGTGAGCCCCAAAGCAAAACCTCGCACCAGAGGTATATATAGCCTTCTGCAGGGTCAGAGAACATCACAACCCTTGTGACCCACTGCCTAATTACAAAGTAACAAGGTATGGGCTTTCCTAAAAAACAAGCCTCCCCTAAGCAAGCTTCTCCTGTTGGGCTCCTTTTCACCCTTTAGCAAACTCCTCTCACCACAGACTCCGTGTGACCACATTCAATCCATTGGGGGTAGAGTATATTTTCAAATCAGGGAAGCTTCTCCAATTCCCTTAGGCTAATTAAGGGGTAGGGAAGATCTTCAAATTCTCTTACCATTATACATTACCTGCACTGGAGGAGTTTCCTCTCCTGAGAGTTCCCTATACAATGAAATAACAGGTCCAATTCCCATTTCTATTATTTCTAGAAAACATTCATTTAAGAAGAGAAAATGGATGATTTTATTATGACAGACAATAGTTACATATTTATGGAATTCTTCTGCTCATGCATAAATATAGCCTGAATTCTTGTACCTCCCTAACTAAATGTTTCATGCGTGGAGGAGCCAACTCTCAAAGTACAAGTTTGAGTTTGTGTGACAAATGAGTGAGCCGAAAATCTCAGCTGACACTGGTCATTAATAATGCTCTTGTTCCCCTTTAGGAAAATGCCACTTCTGCTAAGCATTCATAACAAACCTCCTAAACTCAATTGTATATTTTTCACAGCTGTTACAACAGGAGTAAGTGATGCTGCTCTCAATCAAACATCTTTCACCACTCTTCCTTGAATTGTCTTTAGAGCTAGCTGACAAGCCCTATAAGAAAATCCCTTACATTTCATTGATCCTCACCTCCACCTCATCCTTATCCCTATCCCCCTTTGTGACCAATGACATGTATTCACAAAACAACTGGCACAATGAAGAAGTGTCATTTGTGGTGGTCGAGTAGAGCTAAATCAACCGGTCCCCATGGATATGGAAGTGACAGAACCAGCCCCTTTCTACGCTTGCTCTAAGCCTCAGAGAGAACTAATAGACCTTAGAGATTTTGCTACCAGTACTTTGATCTGTCTTTTTAAAGTAAAAAATCCTTTTAATTTAAGTCTTTTGAATTGCTTGCCTGAAGGTTACTTTTCAGATTTTTACTTTAAACGACTCAATTTTTGACCTACGAATGCAGTCTGATGATTTCAGTTTTAAAGAACTTCAGAATCAGCCATGATTCTTATTATATTTTGTTCATTTGTATTTTTTAGAAGTACCGAAAAGAAGACTTCCAGCATTGGCCAGTAGAGGAATATTTTTAAAGCACTTTCAAGTGAAGCAGACTAAAATAGTTAGGTCATCTGTGACCATCCAGTACACTGTGACGATGACTTCATGGAACTGTAGTCACAGAATACCTTTGCTGGCTGTAGGATTTGCACAGGTAAATCTCCAAGCAGCTGTCATTCTGTTTGTAAGTCATCATCCATTGGTTTGATGACTGGGTTTTGTTGTTACTGTTGTTAGATTTTTCTTTTCTTTGTCTTTCTTTGTATCCCCAGCACTTAGCACAGTGCTTTGCATATAGCAGATATTTACTATATGCTGTTAGACTGACTGATACGCCAAGTACTTTCCTGCCTTTATGCCTTTGCTCAGACTCCTTCTGTCAGCTCCAGGTCAGAGTTGGCAGTGGGACAGGAGGAATCAAGACACAGGTGGGATAAGCCACTAGAGAAGACTGAGTGGATGTTTGAAACCTGAATAATAAAGTGTAGTGTTCACATTATCTGAGACTAGTATCCATAAGTCCAGACAGGAGAGCACAGACAAAGTATTACTCTGATCATTCAGGAGGATTTTATGCCAAGAGATTCAGACTAGGTAGAAGGTTACAGGCAGAGTCTGTATTTATAGGTAAGATCAAGGGTTTGGGTTTCAAACTTGGCATGAGGAATAACTGGAGAATGGAGTCTCAACAAGGAGCCTGCTGAGAGAAACACTTCAGAGTTTGGCAGAGACAAGTAAGCTTACAAACAGTACTCTGTTCTGATTCAAACCATTCTTCATGGTGTGTACCATCAGGAGTAATAGATGTATCCTGTTGCCCCCCTAAGTGAAGTAGGCTTCAAGAGGTGCCTATGGTTGGTGATTAAAGCATAAGCAGGAGACCAAGTACTCTGGGGAGTGCTTGTAAATCCAAAAGTAGGTACTCTCCTATATAAATTTTCACCTTTATTCAGTCAACTCAAATCCCCAGCACTCTATAAAGTTGTTCCTGACCACTCCAATCCTTAGCAACTACCTACGTCTTTGCTTTGTTCCTTACTTTTAAAATGAGTATTGCTATAACTTAACTCACACTCAAATCAATTTAAGCTATTTGGCAGTAGGACTACTGTTGTATTTCTTTGCAGTCCACAAAATGTCTTACACATAATAGTTGCTCAATAAATATTTGCCAATTGATTGATAGTGGGTCCTAAATTAATGGGATTTTAATGGAGTAACTGATTGCCATGTAGATGATTGGATTTGTTTTGGTCTGGTTATTTCAGGGACAGAGGTACAATTTTTGTTGAGTTATGAGACTTCTCTGAATGTTTTGAATATTCCTAAACTTATTAGACTCATCTCTAAGGTTGTCATTGTGTCATGCCAGGTTGGGATGAAAATTATGTTAGCATTGTCAAAATTAATCATTATAATAAATATTTACCTTGGAATCTTAGGTTATCTCTAACAGCACAGAGAATGAATCAGTGTACAGAGGGATGAGCTGGCCTGGGGAATCACAGATTCATATTCAAAGAATTCAAGCAGCATCTCCACCATTATGTGGCAGCTTTGACATTCAAGCTTATGGCCATGTACTTAAAGGTATAAGAAGAATGCTTGGGTACTGATTGGTATTTTGGGCAAAATATTACTAAGAATGACTATAAATGTATAGTTACAAAGGAACATATATCACATATATACATTTATGTGTATGCATTATAACAGAGGTGAATATGTATGTATGTTTAAATGGGGGTGTATATATATATATATATATACATATATATATACACATATATATATATATATGCACACACATATGCAGGTCATGGTGCAGTGGATAGAGCACTGGGCCTGGAATCAGGAAGACCTGAATTCAAGTCTAGCCTTAGATACTTACTAGCTGTGTGCCTCAAATATAAAATGGGGATAATAATAGCACCTAACTCACAAGTTTATAGTAAGGATCAAATGAGATATTTATGTGTGTATATTTGTACACACATGCATGCACACAAATATGTATACATATGTACCCATGTATCTACAAGCATATATACATGCATCTGTATGTATGCATGTATGTATATGTGTGTGTGTGTATATATATGTATATATGTGTGTGTGTGTGTATATATATATATATATATATATATATATATATATATATATATATATA
>CM053587.1:253524665-253554376 GCA_028646515.1 Pseudochirops corinnae
GGGAAAAGTCAGCACCCTGAACTTCAGAGAATACAAACAGAAGTTACAAGCAGAAGTTAACAAGCAGACAAAGAAACATATCATCAGACAGGGCTTCCAGCCGTCTGACCATTACATTCAGACCTAATTAGTCACCAGAGAGGGAAGCACCAACCTCTGGGTTTTCAAAGCCTTGGGGCTCAATGGCTTCCCTGACTCTTGTCTGGCCAAATCACACAACTCTTCCCAAAGTGAGCCCCAAAGCAAAAACTCATGTCAGGGTATATATAGCCTTCTCCTGGATCAGAGAATGTCACAGCCCTCTTGACCCACTGCCCAATCACAAAGTAATAAGGTGTGGACATTCCTGAAAAACAAGCTTCCTGCCACAGACTCCATGTGACCACATTCAGCCTATTAGGGGGCAGAGTACATTTTTAAATCAGGGAAGGTTCTCTAAGTCACTTAAGCCTATCAAAGGGCCTAGGGGCAGGGAAGATCTTCAGATTCCCATAATGGTATCCTAAGCCTGTTTAATGCATGATATCAAGATAATGCTTTAGACATCTCTCTGTTGGGAATATCAAGATATTGACTTAGAAGTGTATCATCTTGCATTTCCGTATTTTCAACATGGACCTGTCCACCACTCATCCTTCCTTTTGTAGGAGGCACCCTGCTGACTTTGTCTGGATTTGGCTTTGCTGAAGACTCCAAGATACTAGTAGGAAATAAAAGCTGTAGTGTGATTAAGGGAAGTCTGAATGAGATAAAATGCAGAACTCCAAAGGTAAACAACCAATTCCTCAATTTTCTTCTAATGCATCTGTAAATGATCCCTTGATTTTAAGAGGTGGAGAATAGCTCTGCTTGCAGTACTAGATATGGAGCTTGACATGAAATAACACAACCCTAAGGATCACCCCAGTCACAAAATTAGAAGAGTTACAGAAAGCCTTAATGTAAACAAAGTGTTTCTATGTATGTTAAAAACATACAAAAACACAACTGAAGATCTTCCTGACCTCATAGAATTTGACATTTTAGGGGAAAATTTGTTACTTAAATTAAAATCAAATTACATGAAACATAAGAGTCACAGCAAAATGTGCCAGGTCAATGTCAAACTTCAGTCAGTAGAACAGAAGCTTAGTATGTGGGTCTTTTTGATCAGAAGACAATAATAAGGATAATTCACATTAATAGTGTTTTAAGGCACACAGAACACTTTCCTCAGAGAAAGCCTGTGAAAGGGGCTTACAATGATTATTGCCATTATATGGATGTGGGAACTGAGGTTCAGAAAGGTGACTTCCTCATGATCACAGAAATACTACAGAAATGTCTTCTTTTAACTGCAGCTCAGGAGGTTTTTCCAAAAAACATGAAATTGGACCACTGTTTACATATGAGCGTCTGAGTGGTAGGAAAATAAAGAGAGCTGACTTTTAAAAAATCATGCGAGTTCATCAACCAGAATTTATTCAATATATGCTTTGTATGTAATACTGGGTCGGGATGTGTAAAAAGATCATTTTTCTTGACTGAGAATTGAGCCAATGCCATCAAATGTTTGTATTTGTCCCAAGTGGTGATCTTGATCCCTTAGAGTGGGATCACTAAAAAAAATGAAAGTAGTTGGTCAATATTGGAAATTCATAAGTCACATTCAAGTATATTGACATTTGGAGGAAAAGTCAAACCTTTCTAGTTTTTTTTAGCTACTACTTATATATTAAGATAACGTCTAGAACATCTAGATTATACTAGATTTTTAAGATCCTTGCAGGTGGGGAACATGTCATGATCTTTTCTGTAAATCTTCACAACCTAGCTCTTCATAGAGTTGATATTTAATAATTGATTGTTGAATGGATAAATGAATATATGAATAATCATATATTTTACTTTGTGAAGTCTCTAATTCATTGACAAATTTAAATTTAATTATATTTTTTAAATCACGTCAACAAAGCTAGCCCTCTTCATCTTAATTGTGAGTTAAATCTGTAAATTATGCTTTTAACAACAATTGCATAAACATATTTTAAGTGTACCATTGTTAAAAGAAAAAAAATCTGAGTTTTGTCTGTTGTCTATATAAGTTAGGGGTAGCAAGCTCAGGAGAGAGCCAGGTGTGGGGCACTGGCTATATGTTCTAAGCCAGCGGTTCTCAACCTGTGGGTCGCAACCCCTTTGGGGGTCGAACAACCCTCTCACAGATGGTCTTAGGAACCGAGACACCGCTCCTGTATCTATCTCCAGGCGAGTCCGCCCACATGCAGATATGCCCACATTTGAGTATTAAAGGGTCACGGCATTAGGAAGGTTGAGATCCACTGTTCTACAAATTGCCCTACTTGTACTTTCTGCACACAGCAATACATCTCTTGCCTCCATACCTTTTCAAAGATTGTACATCCTTGGAATGCTCTCCCTCATCACCTCTGCTTCTTGACATTCCTAATTCCATTGATTTTTCATCTTTGTATCACCAATGTTTATAGTACAGTACCAGGTAGGCACTTGATAAAGGAATGTCTTTTGAACCAAAAGGAAACAGATGGACGTGGATATTTCTAGATGATTTAGTTTAAAGGATTTACATTTTCTAGTTATTTATTTTATGTTTCTTTTGAATTCTAGGGAGCTGAGGGAACTTTTGATGTTACTGTTATGACCAATGGAGTACATGCAAGTGTTATTTCTGCTTTTAGTTACAACATCTCACAGACTCCCACTATATTGTACTTTAGTCCAAAAACACGAATGCTGCTAGGTAAGGAACTATTTCATAAGATCAAAGACATCTCACATATAGGGTTCTTTAAAAGGATATTTCCTTCTAAGTGTTTAACTTGAAATTTTATCATAGAGGCTGTACCAGTTCTTCACTTTAAGCTATGATATTAGAATAGAAATATTTAAGTAAAGTATCCTGAATTTCCTTTTTTTTCCTGAGTGAAATAGCAAAGTTAAAAATTATGTGGCACCCTTTATCAGGATGTTCGATCTAATGGCCAAATATCTTCATTGACTCTTCAGTTGTCTCCAAAAGTTTTAGAATTTTCTGGATATTATATTGATTGTGACTTTCTGTTCAATAACCAGTATGAAGGGGCACCTCACTGCAAGGTTAACCACCAATTAGGGAAGGAATTTTTGGACATAGTAAATCATAGAAGATGAATAAGTTAATTCTTATTTTTATACATAATGAAAACTTTGACCTTGATATTCTTGTAGCCCTTCCTTTGAAACTGCTTTTTTTTTTTTCTTCATTTGCAATCATAGGAGAAGTAAATTTAACTATTAAGGGCTATAATTTTGGAAATGAACACTCGCAGAACATGGTATATGTTGGAGGAGCAAATTGTACCATTCTTCATTGGAACTTTACAGACATTACATGTCTTCTACCCAGATTGTCTCCTGGGAACCATGACATTTATGTAGAGGTTGGAAACTGGGGATTTGCATCATCAAGGTACAAGCTATGAATTTGAGTTCCTCAAAGAATAAAAATAATCTCCATTATGCCCCTGAGCAAAATGAAACTCAGGGAATTCAAGTGAGTTGGTACTGCAGTTCAAATAAAATTTAAATTTTCTACATTCCCAAATTCAGGATTCTTCCCATTTGATATGATAGGACTAAGGAACTCCCAGTAATATGTTTGTTATTTATTGATACATCCCCAACTAAATGAAGAATCGTAAGGATTTACAGATTTCTGGATATTCCTGGGACTAAGTAATCTACAGTAGTAGATTGAGAAGGATGAGAATGCTTCTAATTTTACATCTATATGTATGTATATATGTACATACATTATAATTTTGATTATTTGACTCAGTTTTCATTATGGAAGACCTAGAGTGTATCCCAGGAGCTATGACATGGCTCTAGATTTTGAGCTGAGGTGTTCTATCTAAGCAAATATATGTGTATGTACATATATGTGCGTTGTATATGTATGCATAAATATATACATGTGTGGATATAAAATCAAGTCACTTTTTAGTCCATTATAATGAATAATTAAGTATTCACATCTCTCCCCTTCTGGCCTAAAGAATTTATTTAATGGCAAGAATTTAGAAGTATGAGCCCATGGAATATTTAATGAAAACATCTTTATTTTTCTTTTGTAGTGAAGGATTAAATGTTTCTATACACTATATTTTGCAAGTGACCAACATATTTCCACAGAAAGGCTCATTATATGGTGGTTCTGAAATCACTTTAATGGGCTTTGGATTCAGCACAACGCCAGATGAAAACAATGTATTCTTTGGTAAGTTTTTTAAAAAATTATTTCTTGGAAAAATCTTTTTAATTATAACCCTTTTCAAGATAGTTTGAACATGTAAGCAAAGCCAGTGTGCATTTTTAATAACATGAATACTATGAAGCCATGGGATTCAATTTTCTATGATAGTATGTCAGCACTTATTTTTGGTAGCTGGGCCTGCCTTAGTTCATTCATTTACTTGGCAATAATTTACTGAATATATGCTCTATGGATAACAACAAATCAAAGGAGAGAATAGTTCCCTATCCTTCCAGGGACAAAAATAATCAGATTTGAAGTAAGTGAACACATCACTGGATTTGAAGTCATAGAATCTGAGTTCAAATTCTGGTTCTATGTGAATTGAGTCAATCATTTCACTTCTGTGGGTCTTACTTTCTTTATCTGTGAAATGGGCGAGTGAAACTAGATAATAAATTACACATTTATAAAACTTCAGAATTGTAATGGACCTCAGAAGCCACCTAGTCTAATCTGTATTTAATCAAAAATACCTTCAACAACAGAGGTCTCAAACACACTGCTCAACACTCCAGAGCGCTACCATACCCTATTAAAATGTAATTTGGCAATATTTAACAAAATGAATAAAAACACAATAAAACATAATGTTAATTTAAGGTTTTCTAAGTAAAAATGAAGCTGGAAGGGGTACTTATTTATGGTTTATTCCCACTCCCACCCCCTTTTACTTGAGTTTGACACCACTTCTCTACTGTATCCACATTAAGTGTTTATTCAGCCTTTCCTAGAAGACTTCAAATAAGGAAAAGCACACACCTTCCCAAGAAAGGTAACCCCTCTCCCCACAACCCACCACCCCCACTTTAGACATCTCTAGTTATTAGGAAGGTTTCTGTTATATCAAAACTCATTCTCCCTGCTTCTGCTTAGATCCCCTGATGATAAATCCAGGGCTGTTTGCACTCTGTCATATTTAAATACCTTTTACAAATGAAAAAGACTCACCTGATCTCACAGTAAATATAAACTTGAAATGGTAAAATCAGAGTATTGATTGAGCATCAGTATGAGGAATATGGGTCCAGTTTAATGGAGTGTGGGATCATTTGTGGGCAGAACTATTGGATATGCTGAGATTAAGCATATTAAAAAGTCATACAATCTGAATTTCAGAGTTGAACAGGACCTTACCAGCCACCTAATCCAACTCATATCTGAAAAAGAATCCCCTCTAATATCTACCCCCAAATAGTCATCCAGCCTTTGCTCAGAGCCTGTGAGAAATGGAGATCCCTACTGTCTCCTGAGACAGTTCCATTTGGGATAGTTTAAATTGTCAGAAAGATTTTCCTAACATCAGTCCTCAATTTCTTCTTTACACTTTCTACCCGTTTTTTTTCTACTTCTGTCCTCTAGGGCCAAACTTAATCCCTCATTCACATGACAGCCTTCAAGTACTTGAACCTAGCTATTATGTTCCCCACTGAGAGCCCTCTTAATTCTAGTGTCTGTCCTCTTATTTCCAATTGATTTTTTTAATAACTTTTTTGCACATAATAATTTGCACATTGTCTCTCCCATTAACTTGTGAGCTCCTCAAGAGCAGAGACTATTTATCTTTCTTTGAATCTCCAGTGTTTCACACAGTGCCTGGCACATAGTAGGCATTTAATATATTTATTGACCTTTTGGCTAAGTACTCTCAATTCCTTCAGCTTATCTCTATATGATATAAACTTGACAGTCTTCACGATCCTGGTTTTGTTCATCTTGATGCTCTCCAGATGATCCATGTTCTTTCTGAAATGTCCAGAGCTTTCAAAGCTACTCCAGATATAGTCTGAAAAGGGCAGACTACACAGAGGGATGATCATATCCTTATCCTTGAAGTTTATGTTTCCTGCATTAGACCTTTCCTGATGCCTCTTACTGTTACTTCCTTTCCTCTGAAATTATCTCCAGTTTATCCTGTCCATATCTTCATTTGTACATAATTGTCTTCCTGTTGTCTCTCTCATTGCACTGTCAGCTCTTTGAAAACTGTTTTTTTGTCTTTTGCATTATCTCCAGCACTTAGCATAGTTCTTAGCACTTAATGGTAGACGCTAATGCTTTTTGACTGAGTGACTTTTAGTTCTTTTAGAAACAATTTATCATCTCTGATACTGTGGAGTGTGGGAAGGCATTGCCCAAACCTCTTCACCACCCCTTCTAGGAGAAAGATCAGCCTTCAATCTGAACATAAATAGCAGTCTCTTGATTGTGGCAAAAATGTAAATAGTACACCCTCAAAGCAAGTCTCTGAAAGATTATCCATGTTCTACATACTTGCCAGAAGTAAGTTCCTTAGTATTTGTCTTTCAAACTGCTTGAGGATGCCTAGAATTCATCTTCAAATCTTGTTAAACCTTTACAGACTCTTTAGCACTTCTTAATTTGATAAGAAACTTCAAATTCCTTCAGTTTTTCTTATTTTACTTTACCTTTTTCTTTCTTTTTTTCTCTTCTTTTTGTCTCCTTCAACTTCCACCATTTATTTTCTTTTTCCTTGAGTCCTTCAGCTGCCCATGCTCTTCCCACTTCCTCTGCCCTTAGGTCCTTCTCTTCAATCTTTGTATTTCAGTCTGAGTCCTCCTGATGAGTCCTCCTCTCTTTCTCTTTGTCTTCCTTCAGCTCATTCCCTTTTTCTTCAACTCTTCTTCAAGTCCTCCCAAATTTCTCCTTCCTAAATTCAGTCTTTGATGGTCTTCTGAAATCTTGAAATCACATCCATAATTTCCTCTTATTATTCACTTCAAGTCCTTCTCCAGACGCTTCTGCCACTCAGCCTTCTCCTTTGGAAGCCAGAAGTAGAAAGTAGAATGATCTCTAAGGTCTTTCCTAGCTCTAGATTTCCTAGCTCTAGACCTAACAAAGATCCAGATGCTTTGGGTGAAAATGTTTGGAAGATCTTCAAGTCCTAAGTGATTAAACACAGCTAATTTTTCTGGCCTTTATTTAAAAAAATTTAAAAGCTCTGTCCAGCCCAAACAATGATTATCTCTCCTTAAAATAGTTAATTGAAAAAATAATTTTATTTGATCTTTTCTAGGATCATTTCCTTGCAATGTGACATCCTCTTCAGAGAACAGTATAACATGTATTCTTCATTCAACAAGTAATATATTCAGAGTTACCAACCAAGGAGAAGATTCAGGTATGTGTCCATGCTAATAAATTTTAAAACTCATGTAATTTGTCCCCCTTTCTACCCTGCCTCCAAGTCATGCCTGGAATTAATTTCAAGAATTCACAGAATCTGTTACTTCATAGTGTGGACTACTTCTCCTGACACAAGCTCAACTTTGCACCTTGAGATAGAGGTATCAGACATGCAGCCCACAACACTCTTGTATGCAGTCCCAACCACACTGAAGCATAGTTGGAAATATTTAACAAAATAAAAACATAATAAAACAGATAATATGAATTTGTGGTTTTCTAAGTCAAAGGAATGTATGGTGTTTATGTATGGCTTAGTGGCCCCCATTTCTATTTGAGTTTGACACCACTGCCTTGGGAGATAGTGTCATGAGTTGCTGTGGTCCAGAAATTCATAACTTTAAGGCTAGTCTTGCAGTGATGGATGTCTCTGAATTAAGCTGAGCTGGTCGTTGGCTAACAGTATCATCATCTTTGACTAGCTGGTACTCAAAGCCTTACTGTATTACTAGTGAAACAGAGGTGGTCCCATTGCTCTGGACTTTACTCTGATTCTGTGGAAATAGCCATGCATATTAGGCTCTTCTTGAGGAAATCCAGGAACTCCAGCACTTAGCAGGCATTTAATAAAAGTTAATTGATTGATTGATTGAACTCCTTATTGATCCCAGTAACTGAGACTTGTGTCAAATAGGATGAGCCACTAAATGTCAAGTAGAGAAAAACTCTCATGGAAGGATTTCTCTACATCCCCTCTTCCCAACATATCTTTGCCTGCTTATAAGAAAAGAGAATCTCTCTTTTGGGGCACATACAGCATTAGCTCTTCTTTGGACTTCCAACGAGGAAAAAATCACACTTGTTACACTACTATCTGGTAGGAACTTAGTTTACATAGACTACTCAGAGTAGGACTTTAATGAAGTCCTCAGGAACCAAATATGATTGTTTATATTTCATCTCCTTTTACAACTTTTTGACAAAATACTTTAAAAACAAATATTATTATCTCGATTTTTACCTAGGCAATTTATGTATACACACACACACAAACACACACACACACACAATTTGTTTGTTCATGGGAGAGGGGAAGGTATCTAGATTTTTGGGTATGTCTAGGTCTAAACAGTTTGATATGTTCAAGTATATTACTGTCAATCACTTAATAAGTCATTATTAAGCACTTATGTGATAGACACTGTTAAGTGAAGGATACAGAAGAAAGAAAAAGACAGTCTTTGCTCTCAAGGAGTTCACAGTCTAATGGGGGAGACAACATGAAAACAAATATACACAAACCACGTAAAGGACGAATTGGAAATAATCAACAGAGGGGAAACACTGGAGTTAAGGCACGTAAGGAAAGGTTTCCTGTAGAAGGTGAGATTTTAGCTGGGAATGAGAGGAAGCCAGGAGGTGAACATGATAAAGGAGAAAATTTCAGGTATAAGAGACAGATAATTAAATGTCTAAAGTCTAGAAATGGAGTTCATGTGTAAGGAATAGCAGGGAGACCAGTAGTACTGGATCACAGAGTATATGGGGGCTGTAAGGTATAAAGATATGAAGTATAAGAAGGTACAAAAATATATAAGGTATAAGAAGATATAAGAAGACTGAAAGGGGTAGGACATGTTATAAATACCAAACAGAGGATTTTATATTTGGTCATGGAGGTGCCAGGAAGCCAATGGATCTTATTGAATGATGGGGGTGAGAGTGGTGGGGGGTAGTGACATGGTCAGATATTGCTTTGGAAGCTGAGTGGAGGCTGAAAGCTGAGGATTGGAAAGACACCTGAGGCAAGGAGAACAACCAGAAGATTATTGCAAGGTGAGAGGTAGTAGGTGATGTGGGCCTGGACCAGGGTGGTGTGACAGTATCAAGGTAGAGAAGAGGGACATATAAGAAAATGTTACGCAGGTAGAATCAACAAAACTTGGCAACGGATTGGATATAAGGGATTAGAAAGAGTAAGGAGTAATTTAGGTTGTGAGTCTGAGTGAATAGGAAGATGGTTATACCCTTTACTGTAACAGGGAAGTTGGGAAGTGGGGGAGGTTTGTGGGAAAATATAATGAGTTCAATTTTGGACATGTAGAAAATGTTCTAAATCTTGGTGCTTTTTGTGACTAAGTCTTTCAATGACTTCCTGTTTTCCAGATGAAGCCTCTTCATGATTCAGGCTTAATTAATCTTTTTGATTCCCCTTAGTTTCTCACCATCCTAGCTCCTCTGATTTCAGCTTATTTACCAAATAATTACATTTTGTGAGAAAGTTAGAATGTTCATTATAAGATATTTTATGCTCAGTAAATATTTATATTCAATGAAACTTTAATTCTCTTCTTTTTTTTCTTCTTTTTCTTTTAAATGACCTCTCTCTTTCTGTGCTTAGTTTACGGAGAAGGGTATGCGTGGTCTCCATCAGTTTTAAATATATCTGTGGGCAGCACAGTGATATGGCAGTGGCAAGCTCAGCCTTTCGTCAGAGGAATAGGCTATCGTGTTTTCTCTGTTTCTAGTCCTGGGAATGTGATTTATGATGGCAAAGGCTTTACTAGTGGAAACCAAAAAACCACATCAGGTACGTTTCTTTCCTGATCAGTTTGTATTATGTATCTTTTCCTTGAATGTAAGAAGAAATCAATTCTGTTTTGAGAGGATTTTATAGATATACAGTCTATGCTATGTATGAAATATTGTACATTCATACACTTGCTGTTCTAGTGAATTACTGCCCCCTAACTCCAGGAAGCTACAGAGTTCAATCCCAGTGTCAGGGAACTATCACTCAGTCATATATATTTTGTGTCTGGTTACCTGTACTTAATGCTCCTGGAAGAATGTGAATCTCCTTTTTATCTTCTCCATACTTCATTTTGGTCACTAGCAGCTTTGCCTCCTCACTGATTCTCAGAGTTGGGAGGATCCTTATAGGCCAGCTAGTTCAACCTGTGCATCAGTGGTGTCAGACTCAAACTCTGGCCACATGCTGGCTGAGAAAAGCACAAAATAACATTATGTTGTGTTTTGTATTTATTTGGTTAAATATTTCCCAATTACATTTTGATCTGGATTCAGTTTGGTCCAGTAGTGTCATGGGCTGTATGAGGTAGAAAAATGCATGTTTAACACCTCTGCTGTACGTGACCGAGACTGCCCTCTACCAGCAAACATCCAAGCTTTGATTCCTGAAGGGTAGGAACCACATTTTTGCCTTTCTTTGTATCCATAGTGCTTAGCCTAGTACCTGGCCCAAAGTAAGTGCTTAGTAAATGCTTGCTTACTGACTACTTCAAGACTGCCAGTGAGGGGGAACCCATTACTGCCTAAAACAACCATCCTAGTCTGCATTTAGATAGCACTGTCAGTTGGGAAGTTTTTCCTTATATCAAGCCAAAATTTACCAATGTAGCGTCTAAACAAATCCAATGATCTTTTTTCAAACTTCATTCTCCTTGGCTTCTCTGTAGTCTTTGATGCTGTTAATCACTCCCTCCTCCTTGATATTCCTCTCTTTAAGTTTCTGGGACAAGGTTTTTCTTGTACCTATCAGACTACTCCTTCACTGTCTTCTTTGCTGGATCCTCTTCCAGATCACACCCTTTATCTATAGGTGTACTTTGGAATTCTGTCCTGGGTTCTCTTTTCTTCTCCCACTGTACTATTTTACTTGGTGATCTAATCAGTTCACATGAATTTAATTATCATCTCTATGCTGCTAATTCTCAAATCTACCTTTCCTGCTTCCATATCTCAACCCACCTACACTCTCACATCTCCAACTGCCTTTCAAACATTTTGAACTGGAAGTCCAGTAGATATCTTAAACTCAATATGTCTAAAACAGAACTCATTATCTTTTCCCCTAAACCCATCCCACTCACCCCCACCTCCTATCTTCCCCATTGCTACAGAGGGCAACACCATTCTTCTAGTCTCTCAGGCTCACAACCTTGAAGTCATCCTGGATCCTCACTATCTTTCACACCCTATATGCAAGCTGCCATCAAAGCCTGTTGATTTCGCCTTTGTAATATCTCTACAACAAGCCCCTTTCTCTCCTCCGACACTGCCACTACTCTGGTATAGACTTTCATCACCACATCTGGATTATTGCAGTGGCTTGCTGGTGGTTCAGCCTTCCTCAAGATTCTCCCCATTTGGGTGGGTGACGAGGGAAGAAGGGATAGAATCTAGAGTTTAAAGTTCTAAAATCAAATGTTAAAATATATATACATATATATATATAATTATTATTATTATTATTTACATGCAACTGGGAAATGGGATATGCAGACACTGGGATAGGGAGATCTATCTTGCCCTACTGGAAAGCCAGAGGGGTGATGGGGAAGGATATAGGAGAGAGCAGTCAGACTGATGGGATATACAGTGGGATCGCTGTTTTGGGGCGGTGGGTAGGGGAAGGACAGGGAGAAAATTTGTAACTCAAAATCTCGTGGAAATGAATGATGTAAACTAAAAATAAACAAAAGTTAATTTTTAAAAAAGAAAGAAAGAAGTAAATACAGAGAAGCCAAAGGGAGGAGGTTGGGTCAGTGGGTTAAGAACATTCCTACTAAGGGACAGGAGAAACCTGGGATTAGAAAATGAAACTTGGTCTTTCCTACACTTAAAAAAAGATTCTCCCCATTCTCCATTCAACCACTAAAATGATTTTCCTTAAACTGGGGTCTAATCATATCAGTCCTCTATTCAATAAACTCCACTGACTTCCTATTGCCTCCAAAAGTTCTGTTTGGCATTCAAAGCCCTTCATGACTTAACCTCCTCCTACTTTTCCAGTTTTCTTACACTTTATTCCCTGATATATAGTCTTCAATCCAGTGACACTAGCCTCCTGGCTACTCCACAAACAAAACACTCCATTTCTCAGTATTTCTCTCCATATTCTTAGTATTTTCTCTCTTGTCTCCCATGCCTGGAATGCTCTCTCTTTTCTGCTCCTACTACAGCCTGTCTGGCTTCCTTTAAGTTCCAACTAAAATCCCATCTTCTACAGGAAGCCTTCCCTAACCCCTCTTAATACCAATACCTTCTTTCTGTTCATTATTTCCTATTTATCTTGTATATAGCTCGCTTTGTATATATTTGATTGCATGTGGTCTCACCCATTAGATTGTAAACTCCTTGAGGGCAGGAACTATCTTTTGCCTCTTTTTGTATGTGCAGTGCACATACAGTGCAGAGCCTGGCATATAGTAGGAGCTTAATAAATATTTATCAGACTGAATATAATCCTTCAACATCCAGAACACCACTCATTCTAAAGCAGTTGCCCACATTTTGCCTCTCACATAACTTAACCAGGTCTGGAAAAAGCAGATTGTGTCCTAATGACCAGGGTCCACTAACCCTCAAAGATAGCTTTTCCAGGAAAAATGAGCGAGGGAATAATGATGGACTCTTACAGTGAGCACCTATACTGGGTGATTTTGTTGCTCCATGAACTTAACAATACATGCTTTAAATTTCCAATATTCCACCCAAGAAGTACCTGAAAGGCAGCACAGTTCGATGGAAAGAGAACTGGAACTGGACAGAGAAGACTTGGGTTCAAATTCCGACTCTGCCATTTACTTACCTGTATGACCTTAGAAAAGATTTTTAATTTCTCTAGGCCTCAGTTTCCTTATCTGTTAAATAAGTGGTGTTGCACTTCATGATCCTTGAGTTCCCTTCTAGTTCTAAATCTATAATTCTGTAATTCATTCTGAAAGGACAAGGGGGAGAGACAGGGAGCCACTTTCTTAGTAAGGCTGATGTTGTGGTCACACACACACATCATTCTGTCACTCATACCTTTTCCTTCTCTTCCCCTCTCTACTCCAATCTCTTCCCAGAATAATTCCAGGAGCTAAGAAAACATATGATTCAGATGTGTTGTTAGAGGCCATATCTGATCTTACTGCATCATCATTGCATTCTCTGTTCTAGTATTGCCTGTTTTTTACAAGTTAAAGATGCAGGGCTGGTCACTGGAACTCGAGTTACCATGTTTCCTTTATATGGAGACCAGGGTTCTGTGTCCAAATGGGTTTTGACAAGCCCTGGCATTTATTCTCTCGTGTACACTCTCTGAATCTCTATCCACTCTTTCTCAACTCCCCAATTAAATCTCTCTTCTTTTTTCCTCATCTAAGCAAAATACTTTCTCACAATAAACCCTAGCTCCATACTTCAAAGTCAGTCCTCCTTCCTCCAAGCCAGTTGCTCACCTTCCAACAACCAAGATTCAGCTCTAAGGCTACTTCCTAATGCTCTTAAATAGGCTCAATTGAATAAATAGAAAGAACACCTTCCCAACCCACAACTTTTCTTCTTCTATTCATTCTCCTAACATTCTCAATATCTGACTCAGGGGTGGGGAACCTGTGACCTCAGGGCCACATGTGGCCATCTAGATCCTCAGATGTGGCCCTTTGACTGAATCCAAACTTCACAGAACAAATCCCCTTAATAAAAGGATTTGTTCTGTAAAACGTGGACTCAGTCAAAAGGATATAGCCAAGGACCTAGAAGGCCACGTGTGGCCTCGAGACCGCAGTTTCCCCATCTCTGATCTAACTCATGCTGTACTTTCCATGGCTGGGAGAGTAGGACAAGCGCAGAGAAGCCGTTTTCTCCCCCCTTTTACTAAAACTACTAAGTATAAAGGGTATACTTTGGGAAATGAAAAAGTAACCTTTACTACAAAGTAAGTTCAGAAAGAGTTAATTCCCTTCCTCAAGGGTCTGACATATAATCATCACCACTGAGCATTTATTAAGTATCTATCTTGTACCAGAAACTGAGCTAAATGACAGAGATACAAAGAATCGCAAAAACAGACCCTCCCTTCCAGGAGTTCACATTCTCAGGGGAAAGACAGTAAGCAAACTGTGTAGATATAAGACATATCCAGAGCAAAGAGCAGGTAATCTCAGACGGAAGGCATTAGCAGTCTGGGTGGGATAAGGCGGGGGCAGATTGTGAAAGACCTCTTTCAGAAGAACATACGATTCTGTCTGGGTCCAGAAAGAAGCCAGGAAAGCCGGCTATTGGAGAGGAAGAGGGAGAACATTCCAGGTATGAGTGACAGCCATTGAAAAAGCATGGCATGGATAGAGACATGTAGTTTGTAAGGAACAGCAAGGCCACTACATTGCAGATACAGTAAGATTACTGTTGAAAGACCACTAGAAAGGTAGGAAGGGTCTAGACTGTGAAGGGCTTTAGAAGCCAAACAGAAGGTTTTATTTATATTTGATACCGGAGATAATAGGGAGCCATTGGAGTTTATTGAGTAGGGGCGGAGGTAGAGGGGAGAAGAGTGCTGATGTGGCAGTCTTGTGTTTTAGGAAGCTCATTTTGGCAGTTTAATAGAGGATGGAATGGAATTGGGAAAGACTTGAGGTAGAAAGACTAACCAGAAGGTTATTGTAATAGTCCAGATGTGAATTGATAACTAATCAATCAGCAATCATTTATTTAGTACTTACTGTGCATCAGGCACTCTGCTAAGGGCTAATGAGACAAATGCAGAGAATAAAATCTGTACTCCAGTGTTCTTAGGTTCTAATAAGACAAGAAATGCATATATAAATATATGCAGAATAATTCATATAAAGAGAATAAAGAGAAATACAAACTAGTTAAATACAACATAGTTTCAGAGGAATTGCTTAGCTGACTTTGCAAGACTGCCCATGTAGCCAAACTTTCAGTTGTCAAATTATCTTTCTCAGTCACCAATATTAATTAAGCACCTACTATTTGCAGAGCATTATATTAGATGCAAAGGTAATTTTTTAGAAAATTACAAGGTGCTTGTATATCAAGTAAGCTTGATGCTTACTACCCTTAATGTACTTAAAATAGATTTGGAGAGACAAGATACACATGTGTAAATAAATTACTTATTTACAGAACTGCATCAATATAGTGCAAAGTAAAGATGTGCTGACTAGAAACATGAACACAAATGTGATCGATCATGGAAGTAAACCAGGGCGTTGTCAAAAAATAATAAAATTGAAGATTGCAGAAATAGCAAATGTCTAGACATGGATATCAGCATTTCTGAATAGAAAGAGTATAAACAATAGAGAAAATTAGAGCAGAAAGTTTGTGAGAAGAAATAATAATTAGCAGTGCTAAATCTGTAATCCTATCATTCAAAGATGGTTAAATGAGATGGGAGGGGAGAGATACGGAGTGAGGCCTTAATTAGGAGAATATTATTTTAGTCTAATAAATTCTAATAAATTTATCCTCACTTTTACTTCCCAGGTAATATACAGATAATTGAGATATGGTTTTGATTAAAGATTAGAAGTAGTAAATACATTTTCTCATCTCAAAAATCCTCCAACTTTATGATGCTAGAACCCAAAGATTTTTTTAGTTTAACTTTGGATCTAGCAGTTTGTTTTTCATTCATGGAAAATCATTTTAAGTTTTGTTTTACTTTCAGCTCTGTGTGTGTGTGTGTGTGTGTGTGTATAAAATTCTGCAAGTTATAACACATTCTGGGATGACTTTGGTTTTGGTTTTTGGCTTTAAAAAAAAAAGGCAGCTAAATAGAGCACTGCCTCAGTGAATAGAGTCCTAGACCTGGAGTCAGGAAGACCTGACTTCCAATAAAGCCTTAGGCACTTGATAGATGTATGAGCTTGGGCGAGTCACTTAACTTCCTGTCTACCTGAGTTTCTTCATCTGTAAAATAAAGATAATAATCTCACATTGAAGAGGATGTTGTGAGGATAAAATGAGAAAATTACAAAACTTGAAGTGCTATAAAATGCTAGTTATTATTTTTTAAATATGGAACTTGTTCATATAGGGGCATAATTTTACTATAAACATTTTTAGTCAGGAAGTGGATCATTTGCTTTCTGTGCCCTATTTAAATTATGCAAATACTGATGAAAAATTAAGAGACCTATGATTTAAGCATTTGTTACAGTATAGTTTCCCTTGTACATCTAAGTACTTTTTGATAATTTTGTTTATATATCTTCTTATCTATGTGGCAGGTTCTTTTTCTTACCAATTTACTTCATCTGGTATATATTATTATAGCAGTGGCTTCATCAATGAAGCACAGTCTATATTTCTACAAGGAGTAATTAATGTTTTGCCAGCTGAAAATAAATACATTCCATTGCATCTATTCATTGGTGGAATTGAGGCAACATATGTTCAAGGTAAGAGAAGATAAAATAGTTTATTCGGATGTTTGATGAAAATCCTAATACTGATAGATCATTTGGGAACTCTTTGGATTAGGAGTTAGATGACTTAGATTCTAGTTATGGCTCCACCATTTATAATAGCCATGTGATCTTGAACAAGTCACTTATGCTCTCAATATTGCTATTTTCTTATGTATCAAATGGGGATAATAATCCGTCCTCCAACTCTTCTCTTCTATTAAAGTATAGGCTCCTTAAGAATAGAGGCTATCTTTTGCCTTTCTTTGTGTCCCTAGTGATTAACCTGGCATGTAGTAGATATTGAATAAATGCTTTTGGACTAACTGATGGGTTGTAGTCTCTTTATGCTGTCAGGAGGATTAGGAGGCATAATGTGAAAACACTTGCTGTTTTGTGTTTGTCCTTTTTTCTAAGAGGGCCATGATATCGGGGAAATGATGACATGACTTGCAGTTGACTTTGATTTGAGTGAGGGAGGGCTGTGCAAAGTCACCAGCCTCACTTTCTCCTCGTGAGCCATCTGGATCCAGTGACCTGATATTCTCAGGATGACTAGAGATGACCCAGAATGCAATGGGAGACCCTAGCCCTTTTAGGCTAAGGACTTTTCAGATACTCACTTAGAATGAGGTAACACCTATTCAGTGAATAGGCCTCTTTAAGAAGTTAGTCAAGGGATGGCCCCTTTAATTAGAAAAAAGACAAAAAAATCAAGCTGGGAGGGGAAGACTCTCAGGCTTGCTGTTCTAAAGAGAATCAGTCTAAGCCAGGAGGGCCCAAAAAATAAAGCCCTACACAAATCTAAGTTATTGTTATTATTGTTATTACTGCTATTAAGATTTTTCCTGCGAGCTGCACTGAGTCTGAGTGAAACTTTGAAACTTTAAATTAGGCAAATTTTCCCTCTTTGCCTATGCCTCCTATTGCTTTTTCTCTCCTGTGGGAACTCATTTAAAATACTAATGAGAAAGAACTCAAGTAGAATGTAAATTACCCAACCAAAGCTACTACTGTGTAATGAATAATTTGTGTCACATATCTTAAGATTTCCCTTCAGATTAATGGAGAAGATAATTGCCTTGAAGATTCCAATATATATACACAGAGTATCTCAATAATCTTAGTATAGTTTTAAGCTTTAACTGCTGTCAGTTTTTATAGATCAAGATACTGAAGCTAAGAGATTAGGTTACACAACTAATTAGTGTGTGAAATGGAATTTGAATTCAAGCCTACCTGATCCCTAAATCTAGCACTTTAAATTTTAACAGCTTAAAACTGCACTAAGACTTTTGGGACACCCTGTATTTTAAATGTTCCTTATCATAGCTTTAGGATTTTTAAAAAAAAATCAAATTAGTCATGTCCCTTCCTCTGCCTAGTACTGAGTCTAGTGCATGCAACTTTTTTCTTAATTTTTCAAAGCCTTTCTTGATTAGTTGGCACATCATAGTCACACTTAATACTTTTGAGGGTATAGAACCATGACCAATTTTACCACACATAATATAAACAAGAATTCTGTAGTGTACACATGCATTAGTGAAAACCTTTGACTCAAATCAAAGTTTTTCCCAATTGTTTGGTTAATTTTACAAAAGTAGCTTATCCAATGATAAATGAAGCAGTTAGGCAGTGTAAAGGTAAATAAAGCACTAGACTTGGGGATCAGGAAGAGTTGAGTCTAAATCTCACCTTACCTATTTATTAGCTATGTGACCCAACTTCTCTTAGCTTCAGTTTCTTCATCTGTAAAACGGGGATAATATTTTTTTAGATGACCCAGTGAATAAAGTTATGGATTTGAATTCAGAAAGACCTGAATTCAAATCCTACCTCAGGTACTTTTTAACTTCTTTCACCTTCAATATCTCCATATATAAAATGGGGATCAAAATAACACCTACCTGACAGGGCTGTTGTGAGAACTAAAAGTGATAACATGCCAAGTACTTTGCACATCACAAAATGTTATATAAGTGCCATTGCTATTGATATATTAGGTGCCCCTTAATTAAGTAGATTATGTATATTTGCCAGAATATTGCTACCATCCCCAATTTAATGCAGACTGAAAACAGTTCTTACTTTAGAATAATTTTCCATGATTTACATGTAACTCTTTTTTGTACCAAGGAGTACCTAATGAATCAAACATGAGAATATCAGCAGCAGATTGTATAGCAGAGGAGCCCTCATATATCCAGAATAATACTGGCGTTAAAAAACCTAAGGGAATTTTCTTTGAGCTTTCAAGCTGTTACTCACCATCCATAAATAACATTAGTCCATCCTATGGCACAGTAAATGAAGTGATAACAATAACTGGACATCGCTTTAGTAATCTTGGACATGCTAATAAGGTAGGAACAACTTTCTGCATGTACTATGTAAAGTCTTCAGTGTAATACTATGATAGTTCTCAGTTCTAAGCCTTGTAGCTTTGTGTCACAATTTTAGAAGTGCTGATATGAGTAATAAATAGCAACAATATTATTATTACTATTGTATAATAATTATATTTCATGAATATAAAGTATTTGAAAGTAATTAGAAATTTTTCTTTTCCAATTTAATTTGCCATTCATCAAGAGACTTAATTGTTCATCCATGTAAACTGTTACTGATTTCATTTCACAATTAATATGCTTTCAGGTTACCATTGGTGGCTATCCCTGTGTAATAGAAGAAAATTCTGAAAATATCATCATGTGTCGTATTGACCCTCAAAACTCAATGACGGTTGGGACTGGGGAACTTGTCACATTAATTGTACACAACCTGGGTACAGCCATAAATACCTTGACCAAAGAATTGGAGAGACGGTTTGTTCTTTTGCCCCATGTTGACACAGTGACTCCAAATGTTGGATCTACCAATGGGATGACAAGACTGATCATTAAAGGGTCAGGATTTGCTTCTTCTTCTGCTCATATCAGAGCTGTCATTGGAGGTTTTCCATGCACCATTTTGTCGGTAAATTACACAGTGATTGAGTGTGAGACATCCCCTGCTCCTGAACAGTGTATGGACTTAAATCTTCAGATACATGATATCCCCGCTCAGTGCCAAGGAAACTGCAACTTTTGTTACTTGGACAATATCACACCCTTTGTAACAGGAGTTTTTCCAAACATATTACAAAACGTGTCTACAAAGTTTCTGATAGAAGGGCAAGGATTTGGGGAATGTTTGGAGGATGTCCTTGTTTATATTGGAGACAAACAGTTCAGAGCAGTAGATGTTAATGACACAAGCATTGCCATGGTTGTGAATGCAATCCCAGCTGGTTATTATCCCCTTAGAGTTATAGTGATGACTAAAGGCCTGGCTGCTGGAAATTTCACTGTGAATAGCCCCTTAGTAACTTCTTTATTGCCAACTTCTGGAAGCATTGAGGGTGGTACTGCTTTGATTATTGCAGGAAATGGGTTCTCTCCAGGCAACACAACAGTAACAATTGGGGGTGATCCATGTAAGATTTTATCAGTTACCCCCAGTGAAATAAACTGTGACACTCCAGCCAGACCAGCTGCAACTGTCCATGTGCGGATCTTCACAAGCTCATTTGCCTCCCCACCATTGTCGTTTACATACTCACTGGATGAAACACCATTTCTTGAAGATATTGTCCCAGACAGAGGTACTTTCTTATTTGCAGTTTTGCTGTGTTGGTGTTATCTCATCAATGCTATTCAATAATGATGAACTAGAATATAGTTATTTTGTGCAAAAAGTGATGGGAGTTCTTTCTCACATAATTGCACTGAACAGTGATTGCTGGAATGTACAAGCTGGAATTTCTGAATTGCTTTTTTGTGTTTCATGTCTTTTTAAAAATAAATTTATATAATTCACATAATCACAGAATGTGAGAATTAGAATGCCCCTAAGCCAAGGCAGCTAGGTAGTGCAATGAATAGAGCACTGACCCTGGAGTCAGGAGGACCTGAGTTCAAATCCAGCCTCAGACACTTAACAATTACTAGTCATCAGTCCTTGGGCAAGTCACTTAACCCTAATTGCCCTGCCTTCCCCTCTGCAAAAAAAAAAAAAAAAAAAAAAAAGAATGGACCTAAGCTTCTAGTGAGGCCCACCCATTCCCAAAAAGGGATATCTACTATACCATATCCAACAAGTGGTCACCTAGTTTTGTTTGACCCCTTCCAGTGAGGAGGAACTCACTACCTTGAAAGGCAGCCCACTCTATTTTTGGACGGCTCCAATTGTTGGATTCTTAACATCATACATGAAATTTTCCTCTCAGCACCTTCTGTCTATTACTTTTCATTCTTCCTTCTAAGGCAGATCCTATTTAATGCTCCCACCATATGACAGCTTTTTTAATGTTTGAAGCCAGCTCTTATGTCTCTTCTTTTCTCCAGACTAAAAATCCTCAGTTCCTTCCATCTATCCTCATGTAGTGTGGATTCAAGAATCTTTACCATCCTGATTGTCCTTCTTGGGACATTCTTCAGCTTAGCAATACTTTTCTTAAACTGTAGTATTCAGAACTGAATGCAATGTTCCAGGTGTGGTTTGATCAGGGAAGAGTATAATGTGAATACAGCCTCATTATTCTTGGAAATTATATCTTTCTATACAACTCAAGATCACTTTTTGTGGCTGTTATATTACAATGTTGACTCATATTAAGCTTGCAGTGCACTAAAACCCTCAGATCAATTTTTTTTTCAATCAAACAGCTCTCTAATCTTGCCTTTCCCGTATTTTACTGGTGAAATAGAATTTTTGAATTCAAGTAGAATACTATCCTAGGGCTACCTAGTCAAATTGGGCAAAAAACTATTCATTTAAAAAAAAACTCCCATTAACTTCAGTTAGGACTTCCATGTGTTAAAGAAGCTTATGGATATGGAGACAGTGAGTAAAGCTATGAATAGAATACATAAATCATATTTACTCCCCAGTGCCACATTTTAGAAAGGACATTGATTAGTTGAAAAGTGTCTAGAGATAAGCAAATAGAATGATGAAAGACCTTGTGACCTATGCCAGTCGGTTAAAAGAGCTAGGAATATTTAGACTGGAGAAGAGAAGATAGAGGGATATGTGACAACTGTTTTCAGGTATTTAAAGAGTAGAGAAGTGGGTATAAGCTTGTTCTGTTTGTCTTCAAAAGGCAGAAGACCATTTAGTTCAAAGTCAGAAAGAATCTAATTTAGGTTTTACATGAGGAAAAACTTTCTAAGAATTAGAAGAATCTTTTTTTCATCCATATTTTGTGACTGAACATACTTGCAAAGGAAGGGCTATTCATCAGTATATCACTCTTATTCCCCTGATTCTCTCTGTTTAAATCTTTTCCTTTTGATATCATTCTTAGATATATGCTTGTGTTTGTGTGTATACATATGGATACATATATATTCATGCATACATGTGTGTGTGTGTGTGTGTGTGTGTGTGTGTGTGTATTTCTGGAGCATTGAGGTTCATTGACTTGCCCACAGTCACAGGGCAGTAATGTGTCAGAGGCAACACTGGAACCTAGATCTTCCTCACTCTGAGGCCTGCTCTCTATTCACTACTCTAGGATGCCTTTACAATTGTCCATCATTAATCTAAAAATTGATAAAAACACTTTCTTGTGATCAGAATAGTTCTAATAATTCAGCTGAAAGGAAATGTAGTCTAAAGACCTGATTTCAATTTTACTTTTTACTACTTTCATCTTTGGAGTGAAATATCTTATCTACCACCTTGGTCTCTGCAGTAAATAAATATCCAATTATTTCCTTTCTAAAAGTCCCTTGCAACTTCAGATATGTATATATTCTATTTTCACATATACACATCTATATGTATACATGTGTATATAGGTATCTCCATATTTGTGTGTGTACACATGTATACATGCTTATATAAACGCATACATATGCAAGCACCTTAATTTACAAATTAGAAAACAAAGCCCCAAGAGGTCAGATGAATGGCTCAAATTGACACAGGTGGTAGGCACTAGGAATAGGCATAGGCTCTCACTCCAGAGCCAGATGTTCTGTACCACAGTCATGGAAGACTTCAAATAGCAAGTGAATTCGTGTATTTCTAATACATATTTGAACTATATTTTTGTATAATTAAAGATAAAGATTCATTAACTTAAACATAATCACTCTTAGAGAGTTACTAATGATGGATAAAGAAAGAGGCAAATTAAACATAAAAATTCCAGACCATTTATGTTTAGTTTTAAAATGAACATGTGAATGCTGATAATCCCAAATATCCATGCTCCCTCTGAGCCTCATCTTGAACCTCCCCATTACTTTCTACTATCCCAATAAATCCAAGTCAATGACCTAGGACCTGGTAGAACAATTAGAGGAGGAGTCCTGATTGTTAAAGTAATTACAGATAATTTGCTCCTAGATTTTGAGTCCATAGTAAACCATATAGCATTTGGAATTTGTATAGAATGCATTGGCATACATTGTATTTTTGTTGAAGTTAATGCTATTTTTGAATATTTTGGTAATATAAGTGAATAAGTACATCTAAGTAAATATAGACAGTTTTATGGATCTTTTTTTTTTTTTAAGGAACACCAGGCACTGAAATTGAAATCACTGGATCTTCTTTTGGTTTTGATGTCTCAGAGGTTGTAGTAACAATTGATGATACTCAATGTAACATCACAATGGTCAGTGACAGTATATTACGATGCAGAGTTGGGAACCATGCTGGTGGCATTTTTCCTGTTATGCTGAGACATCTGACAAAAGGCTATGCGGTTTCCAGGATTGCTTTTGAGTATTCACTCACAATTCAGAATCTTTTTCCAAGACAAGGTAGCTAACAGTATAGAAATAAAAAGGTCATTTTTGCGAGTCTGTTCAATAAAAATATGTGATTATGGCATATGTATTTTGCAAACTTTATCACATGCATTCAATTTTTAGTTTCTATAAAATGCTAGAGGATATGTGTACACATGCTGCAAATTAAGTGAGTATATCAGAATCCTCTCAAATAACCAAAAAGTACTGATTGAATAATGACAGTACAACCAAATCATATGCCATATGAACCAAAATGCTATCTTCAAAGTGTTCAGACCTTTTATAAAAAGCAAATTAAAACAACACACACACATATGCACTCTTTGTGTGTTGGGGGGGGGGTATGTGGGGGGTGTCTGGGTGTGTGGGTGTGGGGAGGGGGAGGAACTACTAAGTAGGAGAATCAGGTTCCATGAATGTGATACTCCTTTTTGTTTTAGTTAAATATTTTTTCTATTGAAAATTTTTGTTAGACAAGTTTTATAATATTTAATTATAAGCAGCAGGTACTTAAATTAGAAGAGTAATTCAGCATGGTGTTTGACATTTTATATAATCAAATTATCAAAGGCTCTTTTAAAAAAGATGAAATCATTTACATTTTTTTCTCTGCATCTTCTCTAGAGAAATAGTGGGAATATTTAATTACTGTTATATAAATAAATTCTATTAAGCAATCTACTGTTTATAAGATTTCAGATGATTAAACTTGTTTATCATGATTAGATGGCATTTTAAGGCTACAAGTCATATTAATTAAGGATACTCTTGTTGGTGTATTTCTCCTAACTAGATTTTTTTTTCTCCTTTCCTTTTTATCTCCATGCCCAGGGAGCTTTGGTGGTGGGCTAACAATGACAATAATCGGTTCTGGATTTAATCCACAAAGCTCAATGGTATCAATATGCAACAATGAATGCGAAGTAGATAGACTTCAATCTGATTATGACACCTTATTTTGTAAAGTTCCATTTAATAATGGTAAGTGATGATTTAAGATACCTGGTGCCATGAAAAATGAGAGACACAATTTTTGTCCCATTATGATATTCTATCTTGAGATCATTTAGCTTGGTAATAATTTATTTGAAAAATTTATGTAATTCTCTTTCTTTCCTTCTTCCTTTCTTTCTTTCCCTTTTTTTCAGGCTCCTCCACATATATTGTTTTCTTGATTCATGTATCTTTCAAGAACCATATTCTGTCACTTAGTTACATTAGTTATAATAAAATGTTATCATTTTTATTTAACCCATAAATTTTCCTTATCATAGCACTTAAAACAGAGAACTCATCATTACTACTTCCATACCATTTTTCACTCCATCTACAATAACACATCACTTACCTGACATCATTAGTGAGAAGATCAGTATTCTTGAAGACCATATCTTCCTTAAGTTCTCATACCTTTTGAATTACATAGCCCTACTTCTACCACTCTGCCCCTCCTACTCCCCATACATGTATACCCAATGTCCCATATGTTCTTGATCATTGGATCTGAACATTTCAGCCTCTAGATATTTTCAGTTTCTGATTTGGCAAACATTCAGGCTTCCTGAAATGTTATGGATTTAATTCTTACTCAGTAGGAAAAACCAATGTGTCCTTGCAAAAACACACCACCAGTGGTAGACAAAATGATCTATAGGCATCCTCTTCCTTCACCATCAGTAACTCATAAAACCATGTAATATAATCAAAAATTACAGTTAAGGGCCTGTGTCACCTTTTAATACCATATGTATTCTTTAACTGTGGAAATATATGGGACTGGTGTAAAAAAAGGTGAAGCAGTAAACTTTTTTCATTGTGATCTTATTACCACAGGCAGTGGAGCTCAGCAAGACTGTGAAGTGAGGGTTGCTAATGGGGAGTACTCCTTTCAGTCAAACAAGACTTTTACATATATGGCCTCTTTAACACCAGTCATTACTGAAGTAGCACCAAGAAGAGCAGGCACAGAGGGAGGTACAAGACTCACAATCAAAGGATCAGGATTCAGGTACTATTTTTCATAGCTTTTGATACTCATGGAAACCTCTCCTTCCCTCCTCCTCAAACATACATATTTTTTCATATTTCAGCGTAGTACTTGCTTGAATATACTGATGAAAAAAATTCCACACTTATTTCCTAATGAGACTATCCATAAATGTTGTCTTTTAGAATGATACAGCAAAAAGAAAAGTTGAAAAAATCATTAGTCTATCTTCACACAGGATTTCACTTTTTACAAATCTCCAGAGAAAGGCATTAAGTAGTATCCCTTAGTGACCTTTTATAATTAGGAAATTCTTCCTGAAACATATTGAATTTAAACTGACTTTTTCTTGTTGTCTCATTGTTTGAATCAGAATAGGTCACCAGACAACTCAAAATTCCTCAAAAACACTGGAAAATGACTATTGATCCCACCCTTAACTCCCTTCTATAGGTCAAATAAAAATCATCCTTTCTTCATATGCCAAACTCTTATTTATTTATTCATGCTCAAAGAGAACAGAAATAGCAAAGATAACTAGAATCCACAGATAATCCATAAAATTCACTTTAACAAATAGTCCCAGATGTCTCTCCAATTAAATCCTTTAACAAGACTGCTAAAAAATGAAAGTGGTTCAATTTACTAATTTGTGGTTTTGGTCCATTTATTTTCTGTATTCTCCTTCTGTGCTAATGAGTAATGAGGAAAGCTACCAGGGGAAAAGAAGGAACAGTAATGAAACTAGATAGTCTTATTTCTTGGCCTTTTCATCATTTTAGTTACCTTCTTCTGTACATTTATTTCATGCATTTACATAAAAACATGATCTGGCAGCTTTATGACTTACAGCTAATAGTTCTAAGATTTCAAAGTTACTCATGAAGAAGAATGAATTTATATGGATCAAAAGATAAGAAATTAGCTTAATATTGTAAACATATAAACAAAAGAATTCAAAACTGTGGCAAGAAAGTCTAGGATGAGCAAACACAAATGTCTTGATTTGTTTGCTTTTCTTCTTTATAGTTCAACTATGGAGGATGTTCATATCACAATTGGACAAGCTATATGCGATGTGGAATCTACCAACGAGACACACATTATCTGCATTACAAATGCCCATTCTCCTTCCCAATGGGTTAAAATTTATGTCAGCATTGGAAGCAATGGCATTGCCAAACTGGTAAAATAACTATTGGGCACAGTGACCACAGTGACTAAGTCTAGCACACTTTGGTATTAGGGGAAGGGGAACAAATGGCTATGCATTATGTACTCAATGACTACTAATAGAGATCATTGAAAAGTGACTGCAACATAGGTCTATATAAGTGTGTTACATTTTTAGAGGAAACATGATATAGTCAGAAGAACTGGGTTTCAATACTGGCTCCTTTATTACATGTATTGTCATAGGCAGGTCATGTGAACCCTCTAAATCTTCATTTCTTCATCTATAATATGAAGATATTAGTAACTACTATACCTACTTCACAAAGTCATCATGAGATCAAGTCTGAAAGTACTTTAAACTATAAAATGTTATAAAAATGGAAGTTGTTGATGCCAAGACATTCTACGAATTTCAGTAATGTTTGAGGTCTTACAATTTTAATGCAATCATTTTCTATCACAGGATAATGCTGATTTCCTCTATATTGATGTTTGGTCCTCCAATTTTTCATGGGGAGGCCAGTCTCCTCCAGAGGAAGGGTCCCTTGTTGTAATTACAAAAGGACAAGTAATTTTGTTGGATCAAAGTACTCCTGTTCTTAAAATGCTGCTTATTCAAGGTAAACTTCTCAAATTATCTCTCTCTCTCTCTTTTTCCCCTTTCTCTCTCTCTTCTGTCTATTTCTCTGCCTCTGTTTCTGTGTCTTTCTCTTTATCTGTCTCTCTCTCTCTCTCCTCTCTCTCCCTGTCTCTCTGTCTCTCTCCCTCCCTCTCTCTCTCTGTCTCTCTTCCTCCTCCCTCTGTCTCTCTGTCTCTCTCCCTCCCTGTCTCTCTTTCTCCCTCCCTCTCTGTCTCCGTCTCTCTCTCTCTCTCTCTCTCTTTCTCCTATGCATTTAGATATTTCTGTGTCTGTGAAAATAGTTTAGCTTGTTTTTGATAGCTCAGGTCATTATGGACATGGCAGAGAATCCTAAGGACCTATAGGACTGTTTGTTCTTAATCCAAATGACCACTTGTCATTTCTTTCAATGTGAGGCAGGCTGTGCCTTATTGCTGCTGTCATTGTACCTTCTCCTTTATTTCCACTTCAGCCTCTTAAAATTTGCTCCTTTGAATCTACTGATAACCAAGCTTGTTAGGATTGAGTGTAAAATCAGTAGGTACTACAACCATCCAGGACCAGGTGGTGCAGAATATAGAATGCTGGGCCTGGAGTCTGGAAGACCTCAATTCAAATCCAGCCTCAGACACTTACTGGCTGTGTGACCCCGGGCAACTCATTTAACTGTTGACTACTTCCGTTTTCTTTTCTGCAAAATGTAGACAATAATAGTACCTACTTCTCAGGGTTGTTGGAAGGATCAAATGAGAAAATATATGTGAAGCACTTAGCACAGTACTTGGCACTTAATAAAATCTTGTTTCCTTCCTTCCATATTGAAGATTATTGAACTCACATTATAAACTTCTTTTGCTTTAGTACATGGACTTTGTACCTACTGTTTCCCATTCTCAGATACTTTTTTAAAAATAAATACCTTTCTGGGCCATAGCTGTACTCTTACTGGGGAGTGATTATCCCAAAATCTGACTTTAAGGTAAAAAGAAGGTTAGCTTACAAGGCACAATGAATAGAGCACGGGTCCTGGAGTCAGGAGGACCTGAGTTCAAATGTGGCCCCAGACACTTAACACTTAGTAGCTGTGTGACCTTGGGCAAGTCACCTAACTGCAATTACCCTGCTTTCCCCCCTCCAAAAAGACCCAAAAAATAAGGTAAAAAGAATGCTAATATAATATTTTTAATTCAGAAAATGGTACCTTTATTTTAATCTGACCAATAGGTGGAAAAAAATGTTACTCCACAAAAATGATTAAAAATAGCCCTAATACATATTTAGTAGATGTCAGTGAAAATTAGCTGACTAAAGGACAATACTGAAGCTGTAGATCAGATTTTCACTCCTCATCGAAGTTTTTTTCCCCAACTATCAGTTTTTAGGCCCATATTGATATTTTTAAAGCCCTGAGTTTATAGTATTATAATAATTTGTATACCTGTTATGTTACTGTTTGTAAAATACAATGAAATACAGGGTAGAGAATTCTACCCTAAGTTTTGGTGTATGGGCCTGATAGCTTTCTAACCACCAATAATATGTTTCTGCTAAAGACTTTAAAAAGCTAAGCTGCAATTTCATTTATAACCCCAGCAATGCATGAGATGAAAAGGAAAATTAAAGGTTTACTGTATTAAAAACTCTGAGTCAATTTACACATTCTTTAAACGCTATAAACTGCTCATTTTAATTTCTAACTTTTAGTTGTACTTTTGATTTTAATTAATTTCAAAATGGCTTGATTCATAGGGGGAAGTCTAATATTTGATGAGGCAGACATCGAGCTTCAGGCAGAAAACATTTTGATTACAGATGGAGGGATTCTCCAGGTACGTACAAGCACTTCATATGTTTGTTGGTTCATCTCTGCCTTTCCACTCTTTCCTTAAATTTGGTATTTTCTTAGAAAGACCCCTCATTTCTCCAAAGTTAGTATGATCTGTAATATCACCTTCATTTGTGCAGTGGGAAGGGGATGAGGAAATATTCTCTATGGGTATATTAAAAAAAAAACCAGCAAAGTGATGTCAAGTTGAACACTGAGCAGTAGTAAAACTCAATTGTAAAAATTATTCAAACTATTTACTCCTCCAAAAAAGGAGGGGGGTAGCATGCAATAGATGACTAAAAGCTAAAACTAAAGATTTTAGGAAATAGAAACTGAGTTGATCACAGAATCAAAGAATCACAGAGTTCAAAGGTACTTCAAAAGTTATATAGAGCAACAATCTGAAACACTTATGACATTGTCAACAAGAGATCACACAGCTTCTTCTAGAAGCTCTGGAATTAACAGCTCTAGAAATTGAGCTCTAGTGGGAAACTGGGAAAGAATATTTACAACCAATGTCTCTGATAAAGGCCTCATTTCCAAAATTTACAGGGAATTAAGTCAAATTTACAAGAATACAAGTCATTCCCCAATTGATAAATGGTC
>CM053587.1:253554876-253571826 GCA_028646515.1 Pseudochirops corinnae
CAAATAAAAAAAAAAAACTTTAAAAAAAAAAACAAAAAAAAAAAAAGAAATTGAGCTCTAGAATTAAGACCATAGGTTTTCCTAGCTCTAGAATTAAGAACACAGGTTCTCCTGCGAGATATAGGCCATTCCATTTTGGAACAATCTTTTGCATGGAATATATCAGAGGGCAATATGAGACTGAACTCATCCCGCCCTCTGTTCACACAAAACAAAAAAAAACAAGGAATGCATGACTTCACATGACAGAAATGAAAATATTTCATTTTTATTGTATTATTTTTATCTCATTTAGATTGGAACTGAAGCATCTCCTTTCCAACACAAAGCAGTTATTACACTGCATGGACACCTACGTTCTCCTGAGCTCCCAGTCTATGGAGCAAAAACTTTGGCTGTGCGAGAGGGGATACTTGATCTTCATGGTATTTCAGCCTATATTTAAGGGACTTGATTATAGAAGTGTAGCATTAGAGGTTAGAAGCAAGACTGTTGTACGGTACTATTGGTTTGGCCTTTTGATGACTCAATTCACCATCCATCAGTTACAAGGAGAACTACTTATTCAATGGAATTCTTTAGTCATTTATATAAAATGGCATTTAAGGATTCTATAAAATCTGGAAGTAGGGATAGTCATTCATCTGATAATAGGTTATTCAACTGTAGTTTTAAATATTCTGGTGTGGTTTCCTACATACTAAATGTAGGTAACTGTAGGATTTTCAGATTGGGAGGTGCATTACAGATTTTCTAGTCTAAATCTCTCAGTTTATAGATGAAACCTACAGAGGGGAAATTATTTTCCCAGGGTCACAAATGTAGCACATAGTGAATTTGCAGTCAGATCACAAGACTTTTTACTCAGAATACAAAAATATTTTTAAAGTTGTATATAACTAGAATTTTTGCAAACATAATCATTTTTGAAAGCCTCCAAAGGACTCATTCTTTAAATTAATTCCAAAGTGTATTATAAAATGAATAACTCTATAACGCCAATAAGTATCCATTCATTTCTCTTCTTTATAGGCTTGTATGTTTACCTATGAATTTACATATTGTGCTTCTAAACATCAGACAGGATACTGAATTTGTTTATATGAATGCAGTCTCTTATAAGAGAAACAGACACATTGCATTTTCCATCTACAATCAATTATTACCAATTTAATTGCTTTCAGTATAAAAAGTAATTATCATTCTATCTGTAAGATCATGCCATATTTGGACTGTTGTTCTACAAAAGAAATATAAGCTATATTCCATAAGGAGATGACTATTTTTGAGTTCTATAAAAACCATAATGGAAACTGTAATGAAGTTTATCAAAAGGTTCCTTTATTATAATAATAACTAGCATTTACATAGCACTTTAAGGCTTGCAAAGTGCTTTATTGATATTATCTCATTGGAGTCTCATAACAACCTAGAGAGGTAGGAGCTATTATTATCCCTGTTTTATAGAAGAGAAAACTGAGACAGACAGAGGTTAAATGACCTGCTCAGGTAAGTAAATGTCTGAGACAAGATTTTAACTCAAGTCTTTCTGTATCAGGTCCAGCACTCTATTTACTGTGCCACCTAACTACCAATAATGACAGACAAATAATTATACATTTAAGTTTAAAAATACTTTAGAAGTCATGTAGTCTATCTAATCCCCTCTTTTTAAAGGTGAATAAGCTGAGATCCAGAGATATCAAGCAATTGGTCCAATGGCGCACCAATATTAAGTGGCAGACAGAGGTTCTGAGTCTTCTACCTTGAAATCTAATATACTTTCCCTGACACACACTGAATGAGTTACTTGATTTAGAGTTTGATTCCTGAGTTTAAATCCTGGCTCTGCTTTTTTAAATTAACCTATGTGATCTTCGAAAAATCATTTAACCTCTCTGGGCCTCAGTTTCTTCATCTATACAGGGAAGGAATTGGATAAGATGGTTTCTGTGGACCCTCCCTATGATAGTAATTGTATAACCATCCAGAAGACACTATACTTATACATATACACACATATACATAAACATAAACATATACATATGCATATACATATACATATACACACATACATACATATTTTTAAATATGAAGGACAAAATGCTAAGGTAAAAACTTACTACAAATCTGCCCATAATCCAAGGGAAGGTGTGCACATATATATATGTATATTTACATACATATGAATCAATGTAAAATCCAACCTTAGTACTTTGCTTATAAAGATGTGAATCCCAAGAAAATATATACAAATTTGGGATTTGTATGTTTGTTTGGAATTTATATTTCTCTAGGTCTGCCTATTCCTGTGACCTGGACTCGGTTGGCTCAGACTGCAGAAGCAGGGGAGAGCACTCTGGTTTTACAGGAAGCTGTAACATGGAACGTGGGAGATGAAATTGTGATTGCAACTACTGGACACAGGTACAGCTAAGAGAAGGCTCTAAAAACCAAGATGGAACATAGTGGGGCAATTTTCACTTAATTTAATACTTCAAGTGAATCAAGGGGCACTTGCCAAAATACCAAACTCTAACCAAGTTTTTTTTTAATTAGAGCTCTCTAAAGAATCAGAGGATATCTGCTTTGGGACTATATCTTGCCCATTGTGGCACTGACCCTTCCTGATGTCAGCTGATTGGGGGGAGGGAAAGCCACAAGAATAGGAGTTAAAATCCACAGGGCCTTTTAAATGCATGAAATTTGTTTTTACTAAAATTACCTCCAATTCTTCCTTCTGTCTAATCATATAGTTTAGCAGACAAGAAATAAAATAAAGAAGACCACTTCTGAACAATATCACTATACTAAGTTTTTAAAGAAAACAATTAATTTTGCTTCATTGCTCAAATCACAGGCAACAGTAAGATTAGAAATGCCTACATTTATCAAGGAATAAATGGCAATTCAAGACAGAAAACCACTCAATAATAGTAAGGCTGTGACACACATTTAATTTCAGGGTTTGTTTTTTTTTTACGGAAATTAAGACTCAAGCTGGCATTTTTTGTCACTTTGCCATTTTACAAGTTAAAAATAGACATGCAGATGCTAAAGAGAGTTAAGTATATACTTAACTTCCAAGTGCTTATGTTCTGACATTTGAAAAAAAATGTAATAGTGTATTAGCAAAAGCATCACATTAGCAAGAATGTCTCAATAGAATATTTTAAAGTCTATTTTATAGAAATGTCTTTCAATGAGAAATCATTGAGAATTGTGAAGTTTAGATTCTGATCCAAGTGTACTCTCTTTCCATTTCATCCTCTTCAATGATTTCCTTCTCAGTTTCTATGTAGCAAACACTGAGGGTACACTATAAAGCACAGAAAAAGTACAGTTCCTATATCCTAGAACTTTATATTCAATTCAATTAAACAAATACTTATTAAGAGCCCTCAATGTCAAAATACCAGGCTAGGTGCTGAGGGAGATGAGAAATTTAAACAAAATATGCTAATAGTGGTATATGACATACATATATAATTATATTTCAAAATAATATATGAGTTCCCGAAAGAGCTAAAAGTCAAATATTTTGGGAGAGAAAGGGAGGACAGGATATTATTTGGGCATGGGGAAAAATCACAGAAAGCTTCCTAGAGTAAGCTTTAAAGCAGGATCTCGAACTAGGAGACCCAGAATCTCTTAGCATGGGACCCGAAGGAGTCCAACAATAGGTTCCAGGGAGTCTGTGAACTTGGAAGTCTTGATGTTTTGAGAACTGTATTTCAACATAATTGATTTTTTGTGAATCAGCCCCAAAGCAACAATCAGACAGAAAGGCAGAAACCCAGAGATCTGAGCTCTCAGTGAGGATACAATGCCACTAAATGACCAAGCCACTGTTCATTTGTACACCCATAGTGTAGGGTTGGAGAGCCATACTCTTGCATTCTAGTAAGTAGTAAACACCCTGACCCATGATCCTTTGAGCACTTACATTCCTTCTCATTTCATCACCCACAATCTCCCCATAGATAGATACTAAGTTCAACATAAAACTAATTTTAACATATGTTCATGCTTTTCGTATTAATCTTATGTTTTTATTTTGCATTTGTTTCACAGACACAGTCAAAGAGAGAATGAAAAGAAGACAATTGCATCCATTTCTGAGGATGGCAAGTCTGTAAAGCTAACCAGTCCCTTGAAATACACACATCTAGGAAAGACTATCACACTTCCTGATGGAGCATTGTTTGAAGCAAGAGCAGAAGTTGGTGTTCTTACAAGAAATATTCTAGTGAGAGGCTCCAATAATGTAGAGTGGAATGATAAAATACCAGCATGTCCTGATGGATTTGATACAGGTATTTTCACAGTGTTGGCATAACTAGTTTAATTATGCTATCTTTGCTCAGAATTTTCTTGGATTATTCAAGATACACGAATTTAATTTTAAAATGCCTGTCAAAGTCATTGTTGACCATATTGCTGTATGCTGAAATTTAGAAGTGCAGTTAAGATTCTTAAAAGTAAAGCATTTCAGTAGTATGTTTTTAATAATGAAAAACAGAAAAATGTGTTAGTTTGAAGGCTGCACAGACAATTAAATATCCTTGAGACAAAAGCCTTAAGAAAACCAGTAGTTTCTGTAAGCAACAGAAACTATTTACCTCTTTGAAAGAAAATCATATGTTTTTACTTTACTTTTGCCATGTTTACAGACTAGTTTATTCCATGTTATATTATTCAGTGTTTGAATTTTCTTTTATTATGATCTAGTATTCTATATAATTTAGTTTCAATTTACAAGTCTACAAGGCCATAATCAGTTGAGTATCTGAAAAGCTGACAAGACTGGCTTCCATCTTTCACTTACTTAGCCTCTTTTTTAATTCTCAAAAGGCTATATAATTCCTGTCTTCTGGGATGTCATCTATAAAAATAGATCTATTAAAGGATTGGTATATATATATATAGTTACCAAAGGATTGGTATATATATATATATATATATATAGTTACAGAATGCAGCCAAATATATTTTACATTTCTCCTGAATATTTCACTCAAGCATGATTGTTACTACAGTGAATTCCACTAAACAACTAATAACAAAATTCTTTGCTCTATATAGAAAAAAGGGAATAGATCAATTCAATTTACTTTTTATTATAGCACTTAGTAAATGTCTACAATGTGGATACAAATGGGATACTACGGATACAAAGACAAAACAACATCCCAGCCCTGCTTAGAGTCTGCAAAGTTCTTTTCTCTGTCTGGAACCAAGGTGACATAAGAGAAATTCACTCAGGAGAGAACAGAGTTCTGATTTGCTCAGTTGCTAACTAGTTGCATGACTTGGACAAACACCTCCTGTCTCTTAGACACAGCTTCCTTTTTTGTAAAATGCAGATAATAATGGCTGTCCTATCTACCTCAAAGGAAGCAAGGATGAAAGAAGATGGATATGAGTGCTTTAAAAAGTGTTTAAAAAGGGCTCATTCACCTAAATTATTCATGGAAAAGCCCTGATGAAATGAATCAAAATCCCTTTATCAATATGCTTACTATGTAATCACTGCTGAAATTATACATTAACATCTTTTTTTAAGGGGAATTTGCCATCCAAACATGTCTACAAGGGAAGTTTGGTGAAGAAATAGGAAGTGACGAGTTTGGAGCTTGTATCATGTTTCACGCTCCTGGACCTAGTGCAGATCTAGTCACAGGGAGACTAGAATATGTGGAGGTAAGCATTTTAAATAGATTCACATTCCTCTCATGTTGCAAATGAATGTACAGCTAGTTTAATAATAATTAATGGCTAGGATTTATATAGTGCTTTAAGGTTGGTAAAATGCTTTACAAACATTATTTCAGGGGCAGAGCCAAGATGGCAGAATGAAGTGAACATTTTTTTCCTAGTGTTCCCAAAAAACTCCTCTAAAGAACTTTTTGAAAGTGTGTCAAACTGAATTCTGAGTGGGATGGTCAACAAAAAGTAACAGAGTCACTTTTTTCCAACTCTAGAAAGCATAAGAAAAAAGAAAGAATGGTCTACAGACACTGGGATGGGGGCTGACTAGGGGTAAGGTAGAAGTGACAACAGCTGTGGACCTTCAAGGTAGTAGTGGTGGCAGCAACTTCAGTACCAGGAATGTTCCATGCACAGAGATGGTAAGGGGATTCAACACCTGGTTAGAAAGTCATTCTGGGGAGACCTCAATGTTAGCACTGGAAGCCCAGGCACAATTTGGCAGCTGCTTCTCCCATTAGCCATTTCTGGGTCACAGTTCTAGGGCATAAGAGAGGAGTGCTCGTTATCATGAGGATGCAGAGTCTCTGTCTGGTTATGGACAAAGTAAAAACCAGGCGGGCAGTGACCAGACTTCTCCACAGATCACGTCATCTTGGAAGCACTGAAAACTTACAGACCAACAGACCTAGGTATGAAAGTAACAGGACATAAAAGTCATAAAATCAAGCCAGACATACCCTACATACACACACTCCCAGAGGTGAGCAAAGCCAAACTCTAACATAGAGCCCAAAGTCAAGAAGTAGCCTATAAAAATGAGTAAAGAATAAAAAAAGAACCTAACCATAAAATGCTACTGTGATGATGGAAATGCAAGACGCAAACTCAAAAGACAATGACTTAAAACAATCTACAAGTAAAGCCTCATAGAAAAATGCAGGTTGAAAACAAGCCTCACAAGAATTTGTGGAAAGAGCTAAAGAAATGGATCTCTGAATAAAGAGCAAAAAATATTTTAAAAATCAGAACAGTAGAGGAAAATTTGGGGAAAGAAATGATAGCAATACAAGAAAATTACAAAAAGAGAATTAACAGCTTGGTAAAAGAGTTGACAGTACTGAAGAAAATAATTCCTTAAAAATTAGAATTAGACAAGTGGAAGCTAAAGACTCAATGACACATCAGGAAACAATAAAACAAAGTCAAAAGGGTGTTTTAAAATAGAAGAATATCTTCCATTTATGTAGAAAATATATTGAAATATCTCATAAGAAAAATATCTCATTGGAAAAGAGATTGATGAGATGTAATTTAAGAATTACTGGACTGCCTGAAAGTCATAATTTTTAAAAAGCCTAAACTTCATATTTCAAGAAATTAAAAAGGAAAACTTCCCTGATATCTTAGAACCAGAGGACAAAGTGGCTCCTTTGATTTTCAGGATTTATATTTTGTTTTTTAGTTAAGGAAATTTGGAAGAAATTGTCAGATTTATGGATAAGGGAAGAATTTATCATCAAACAAGAGAAGTTCATGGGAGGTAAAGGGGATAATTAATTACATAAACTTTTTTTTTGTACAAACACACCAATGTAGCCAAGAATAGAAGGAAAACAAGGAAATTTGGGGGGGGGGGCGTGATTTTAGGGCTTTTTCTCTGATAAAGATCTCATTGTGTGTGTGTGTGTGTGTATGAACTGAGCCAAATTTTTAAAAATAATTTTTTCCTATTTCCTAATTGATAGATGGTCAAAGGAGATGAACAAGCAGTTTTCAGAGGAAGAAATCAAAACTAGTCATATGGAAAAAGTGGTCTAAATCACTAATAATTAGAGAAGTGCAAATTAAAGCAACTCTGGGGGACCACTTCACACCTATCAGATTGGCTAAGATGACAGAAAAGGAAAATGGCAAACATGGGAGGGGGTGTGGGAAAATAGGTGCACTAATGTACTGTTAGGGAGCTGTGAGCCAGTTCCACCATTCCAGAGAACAATTTGGAACTATACCTAAAGAGCTATAAAACCGTGACCCAGCAATACCACTACTAGGTCTATACCCCAAGTAAATCAAAGAAAAAGTAAAAGGTTCCATATGTACAAAATATTTATAGCAGCCCTTTTTGTGGTAATAAATTAGAAACTGAGGGAATGACCATCAATTGGGAATGACCGAACAAGTTGTGGCATACAATTGTGATAAAATACTATTGTACTATAAAAAACAATGAGGGGGTGGTTTCAGAAAAACATAAGGAAATTTAAATGAACTGATGCAAAGTGAAGTAGGCAGAATAGGGAGATCAATAATCTATACAATAACAGCAATATTATAAAGATAGTCAACTGTGAAAGATTTAGTATCTGATCGAGACAATGATCCACCACAATTCCAAAAGAATTGTGGTGGAAAATGCTATCCACCTGCAGATGGAGAACTGATGTGTTTTTTCTTTTTCTTTCTTTTTCTTTTTCTTTTTTTTTGGGGGGGGGGGAAACATGGCTCATGCAGCAACATATTTTGCATAATTTTGTTCATATGATGGGAATAATAGTTCTTGCTTTCTCAGTAAATGAAGGTGGGGGAGGAGAGAAGTAGAGAATTTGGAACTGAAAATAAAAGTTAAATTAAAATAAAATTAAAATATGTCATTTTATCCTCACAACAGCCCTAGGAGGTAACCCAACACTATCCATTACTACACCATGCTGACTCCCGTAGCTGTGGTTTTTGTATTTAATAGGTATTCCACGCTGGCCAGGCTTTCCGGTTGGGGCGATATCCCATACATTGGCATCTGCTGGGAGATTTGAAGTTCAGATCTTATGTACGGGGCTGTGCTATTCACCAGACTTATAATAGAGCAGTTACTATTCACAACACACACCACCTTCTTGTTGAGAGAAACATCATTTATGACATCAAAGGAGGAGCATTTTTCATAGAAGATGGGATTGAACATGGCAATATCCTTCAATATAACCTGGCAATATTTGTACAGCAAAGTACTAGCCTGCTAAATGATGATGTCACTCCAGCTGCATTTTGGGTGACCAACCCAAATAATACCATAAGGCACAATGTTGCTGCTGGTGGCACTCACTTTGGTTTCTGGTACCGAATGAACAACCACCCTGATGGTCCATCCTATGACCCAAATATTTGCCAAAAAAAAGTTCCCCTAGGAGAATTCTTTAACAACACTGTTCATTCACAAGGTTGGTTTGGTTTGTGGATTTTTGAAGAATATTTCCCTATGCAAACAGGATCTTGTACATCCACCATTCCTCTGCCTGCAGTGTTTAATTCATTGACTACTTGGAATTGCCAAAAAGGAGCTGAATGGGTCAATGGGGGAGCCCTTCAGTTCCATAACTTTGTGATGGTCAATAATGATGATGTTGGGATTGAAACCAAGAAAATTTTGGCTACATATGTGGGAGGGTGGGGTGAAATCAATGGAGCACTGATAAAAAATGCCAAGATAGTTGGTCACCTTGATGAACTGGGACTGGGCCCTTCATACTGTACTTCAAAGGGTCTACTTCTCCCATTTAATGAAGGATTAACAGTATCTTCTGTACATTTCATGAACTTTGACCGTACAAATTGTGTTGCCTTGGGAGTAACATCCATTCTTGGAGTTTGCAATGATGCATGTGGAGGCTGGAGTGCCAAATTTATGGACGTTAAGTACTTTCATGCACCAAACAAAGCTGGATTTCGATGGGAACATGAAGTTGTACTGATTGATGTTGATGGCTCACTTACAGGTATTGCTATTTCTAATATAATAATAATAACATTTATATTGTGCTTTAAAGTTGGCAGAGCACTTTATGGATACTATCTTATTTCATCCTCACAACAATCCTGGAAGGTAGAGGCTATTATTGTACCCATTTTACAGATGAGGAAATTGACTCGTAGAGTGGTTAAGTGACTTGCCCAGAGTCACACAGATAGTTAAAAGTTTATGAGTCCCAGTTTGAATTCAGATCTAAATGACTCTAGGATGAATAATCTATCCACTGAGCTACCTAGCTCCTTCTATATCATAACATAACCTAACATTCCACATATAATGGAATATAATAATAATTATCTCATTTGATCCTCACAATAACCCTAGGATATAGGTGCTATTATTATCATCCCCATTTTACAGATGAGAAAACAGAGGCAAAGTGGAGTTCAGTGACTTTCCCAGGTTCACACAGCTAGCATGTGCCTGATATAGGATTTGAATTCAGATCTTCCTGAAACCAGGCCTGTTGCTCTCTTCTCTGTACCACATAGCTGTTTCAGTATATGTGATATTTCCCTATATAACATATAGTGTGCACATAAATCCAAATTATATTTAATTTAGTACATAAAGGACTATTTTTAACCTTTTCAGAGATTTTTCAGGCACTAGGTATATTACATTTCTTATATTACAACCAAATCAAATTTTGTTGAATTCTGAAATTATCTTTTCAAATTTAATTATAAGAATTATAATAACAATGCATTAAAATTTGTGATTTCTCTGTGTATGTCATCTTATTCAGTCTTTATGATAGCTTTGCAAGGTAGGCACTGTTATTTCATTTCTATAGACAAGGAAATTGGAGCACAGAAAAGTTAAAGAACTTACCTATGGTTCCACAGCTAATAAATTTCAGAGGTAGGATAGGAACCCAGGGGCAAAGGGACAGATCCTGTTCTGTCCTGATAATGCCAATTGTAGGGTGGCATATTCTCTTAGAGAATAATGACATACTGAAGAAAGAAAGGTCCATGCCAACTTGGTTATGATAGGTTTTATTAGGGTTAATTGGGGAGCTTACTCAGAAGAAGCCAGTCCTGTGTGGCAGCAGAACAAAGTAAAATGGATCCCCTCCCCAACCCCAGGTCAGGTCAGGTATCATATAGAAACTGAACAGACAGCATAGTGCCAGGGATGGCCCATGGCCATGTGCAAGTTCTCCCATGGGGTGGCTGGAGCTTCTTTTGCTCTTTATATTCTCTATGGAGTCATAGATTTCATTCCCAAGCTCTGACTCCCACTGTATGCCAGGTCTTTTTTGCTATAAATATAACACTTTAGCCACTGGGCTATGTAGCCTTTTAAGGCGAGAGGCATGTCTCCTAAGCAAATATTCACAGTTCATTACCTGAGAAAATTGAAACAAGACTGATTGTTCAGTCGTTTATCTGGAATTAAAGAAACTAGAAAGAGTAATAGGATTTTCTTTTGCAAATTGCATACTCTTCATTGATCGGAAATAAAAGACCAGTGACAAATAAACAAGGTGACAACAAGCATTTATTTTAAAATGTACATGCAACATGGAATTAGTACAGATTTAGCTCATTCTAAATCCACTAGACCATACAATGATACCTAACGTTCGTGGCAAAAGCCTCCAAACAGCATAGCAGGATATGTCTGGTGAGTCATCAAAGATAACATTATATTAAACAGAGTTTTAGTGTTGAGTATTATGTTATATACTGATTCTTTGAAGACTAAGATATTCAATTAACTAGAACCAATCTTCCTCAAATATCCTAGAAAATGAAAGTTTATTGAAAGTATACAATCTGTTATGCAAATGACAAATTATGATAAATTCTTTCTTTGACATGATTTTTAGATTGACAAAAGCATTTTTGAAACATATAATGTTCCTTTGAATTCTAAGAAATCCTTTTAGAGAAATTTTTAAAATTTTGTTAATCTTAAAAGAATTTGCATTTTTTTTCTTTTTAAACATTCATTCAAATTTGATGTCAGTTGGGAAGTTTTTATAAATTTTTTTTATCATTTTAATTAAATTTGTTTCATAACAATAATAACACTTTGTACCTGTGTGGCACTTTTTATTTCAAAGGGTTTTATTATATATAGTTTTATTTTATTCTCACTAATGTTTCTGTGAATTTGGATAGAACTGTATATTATTGGTCTATTGTATTTATTTATTTTTTGAGAATCTACATGCTATAGTATTTAGAGTTCCAGATCTTAAGGCAGGATAAGCCTGGATTCCAACCCTGTTTCTAACAATAGATGTATAATCATGGACATGGATCATGGATCATTTAAGCTCACTTAGCCTCAGTTTCCTTATCTATTAAATAGTCAAGAAGTGAAATATCTACCTCATAAGTCTGCTGTGAGAATCAAATGAAAAATGTATGTTAAATGCTTTGCAACTCTAAAGTGATTATATAAAATGTCAGCTATTATTCTTTTTAAAATCCAGGTACTTGTGTTTTACATGATTGTACATGTATAAACTATCTCAGGGAAGGGAGGAAGATGGGAGGGATAGAATCTGGAATTCAAAACTTTTTTAAAAAACTGTTTAAAATCATTTCAGTACGTAATTGGGGGAAAATATTACTTATAAAATCCAGGTACTTTAAGGCAATGAATTCAGGAAGAAAATAACAAAATACGTAATTAAATAGATCACAGGTCCTGTATGTCAGAGGTATAACCAGGATAGGGTGTTCAAGGCTTTGCCCAATGGTGCTGACGTTAGAGGATGCAGTATTTGAAAGGATCTGTGAGCTCTTGTAATCTTTTAGCAGGTAGAATTAGCAGGGCTTAGCATTTAGTTAGCAAAAGATAATTGGTTTAAAAAGAGGGAGTGAACAGAGGTTAGACTGAGATGAATTCCTCCTCCTTCCACCTCCTTTTCCCTCATTCAGCAGCCTCTCTGTCAGCTGCCTTTTGTTGACCTCTTAGGGTCTCTGTCCCCTCTTGCTCAACTGAGGTTTTGTATCATGTCACTTGCCAAGGATGAGAAAATTATGGCTCTACTGTGTATGGTAAGAAATTCATCATTCCTTAATTTTTGCAATAAAATATGTGTTTATTCCACAGAACACAAAGGACACTCAGTTGTTCCACACAGCTCGTTGTTAGACCTTGCACATTGCAAACAAGAAACCGAATGGAGCATTGGTTTCCCTGGATCAGTTTGTGACTCCTCCGTCAGCTTTCATCGCTTAGCATTCAACAAGCCTTCCCCAGTCTCTCTGCTGGAAAAAGATGTGGTTCTTTCAGACTCTTTTGGCAAGTTGAATTTAATTGTCTGACTCCTCATAGATTTTCTGCAAATGTGTTTGAGGGGACTAGATTGACTTAAAATATTATTATTATTATTATTAATAGTAGCTTAGATCATTATTTTATTATGTTTTCATTATAGGTACTATTATTATCCTTATCTATAAAACAGAGAGAGCCATAACACTGTTCTCAAGACAGGGTTGTTGTGAGGATAAAGTGAGATAAATCATTTAAAGCATATTGCAAACTTGAAAATATGATATAAATATTAGTTACGATTATTGCTACTAATGATTACGGTTTGGGTCATTATTAGGTTATTGTTATTACTAAATTATTAAATGAGATAAACATGAGCTGTTATTAGTAGTGATAATAACAGTAATAATAACGCAAACAGCATTTTAAGACTTGCAAAGCACTTCACATATTTTATCTCATTTTATCCTCCCAACAATACTCTGGGAGATAGGTGCTATTATTATCCTCATTTTACAGATAAAAAACTAAAACTAGAAAGATGTCACATCAAAACATCCCTTTAGCCACTTCTGGGCTGGTCTTGGTCTTGGAATAATTCACTTTGATCTCCATGATGGCCATGTCTTCCTAGTCCAGCCCAAATTCAAAACCTGCCCTGGGGCTGTGGCTTTCTGGATTCCTAATGCTATTTCATGTCCTCCAGCTTTGGCCGAGCAAGGGTGGAGCAGGGAAATTCCTGAATAGTTAGTGGCCTGGATCTTTGGGCAAACAAGCTGAAGTAAGATATAGGTCATGAAACTGGAGAACCAGAGGTGGGAAAGAGTATCGGGAAGAGAAGCAGTGAAAAGCCTAGAACCCTGAAGTCTAGGGAGCCTAGCACAGAGTCTGGGGGGGCGGGGGAAGGCAAAGAGAGAGAGGAGTTTGACTCTGAGGTAGGTAACTCAAGTTTAGAAAGGCCTTCTTTCAATTAGGTGTACTCAAAATTCTGTGAGTGTATTACTGGCCAGGTGTCTTTGTGCATATAGGTACCTGACTGGCCGTGCTCTCTAGTTTCCGCAGGATGACCATCACTTCTGCCACCCTCACTGTTCTCATGGCAACGACGATGTCTAAGTAGTGGTAGAATAAGCTATTCATTTCTTCACTTTTGTCATACAGTGGAAAGAATGTTGGATTTGGAGTGAGAAGAATTGGGTCTAAATCCCTCCTCTGTCACTACCCAAAAATGACTGGATAGACCATTTAACTTCTATCAGCCTCAGTTTCCTCCACTATAAAATTAGAGGGTTGGACTACATGATTCTACTTTCCTTTCAGGGGCTAATGTTTCTCATCTTAGTTTTGAGGGTCCTGTGCTTGCTGCTTGCTTTAGTTACCAGTAGATGGCACAGTTGTGTCCTTTTGTAAGAAAGCAGCACTTTTTTCCCCCTTCTGATACACAGGCCTGGAGAACACTCCAGAGTACAATTGCTTTCAGTAAATTAAATTATTGGGGAAAATGTGGTTTTGTTGGCATATGCAAAATTAACAATGATAAAAAAGAGACAATCGAATGGAAAGATATAAAAACAAGCGAGTGATGTTGGAAGCAAAAAAAAAAAAAAAACCAAAGGATTCTGTCAAATAGACATAATTTTCAGGAATAAGGAGGCAACTGTCTCAGTGTTCAGTTCCCTGGTCAAATATATCTGGAGAAGGAGGGATCATTGTCCTTATTTTCTAGCACAATTGTCACTTTAAAAAAATTTTTTGATATAATAATCAAATACTCAAATGGTTCTATGAATTTATTGATTTGGAAGTTCCTCCACTGATGCAGATTACAACCCATCCTTACCTGGCCATCCTGTGTGACTCTTACCACTTAACCAGGTCCTCAAAAAAGGTCATTACAGGTCATTTGACCTGTAATCCAAAATCCTAGAGGCCTTCTTTGACATTGAGAGGATACCAGTAGAGTTCTCAAGCTTTCTAGTTCCCATCTTTTTTTCTTAGCACATGACCACCCCATCTTCTCTTCCTGTCATTTAACTCCTTGATGATTTCCTTTGATAAAGTAAGAGTAGAAAATTATATGAGCAAACTGAATTTTTCAGAGCCCTAAACTAATGCTGTGAACAGTTGCTTAGTTTAAGGGGGAGGGCAGCCAGGTGAAAGGTTGGAAGTCCAGGCCATATGTATGTGGTTTCTCCTTCATCTTGAAGAAGACCATGACTTCAGGAAGATGATGCCATCACTTGCAAGTCAATTGGATTTAAGTGAGAGAGGGCTGTGCAAAGTTACCAGATTCACTTTCTCCTCCAGAGCCATTTGGGTCCAGTGGCCAGATATAGATCAAGACAACGGGAGAAAGCTCAGTGCAAGACCTTGGCCTTTTTAAGTTTGGTCTTTCTGAGTTCTCACTTTGACTGAGGCAATGCCCATTCAGTGATTAGTGATTTAAGAAGTGAGCCTAGGGATGGACCCTTTAATTTAAAAAAAAAAATCAAACTGGGAGAGGAAGACCCTCTGGGTTTCTGGCCAAAAGAGAAACAATTACATTTACTCTGAGCCAGCAGGGCCCAAACAATAACCATTAAGTGGTAATTGGGTAGGGACCTATGGTTGGCAAATAAAAGAGAGTCAGAGTAAGCTGGATTTAAGGCATGATCTTTAAGAAGGAACTCTAGCCAATAAACCCCAATATATCCAGGTAGGTTTCAGCCTTCAATTTTCCTTCCTTTGGGCGGAGCACCCTCAGGTGAGGACATGATACCCCATGCGGAGAGAGAAAAAGAGGAGAGAGACGGGAGGGGAAGAAGGGGAAAGGAGTGAAGGATTGGAAGAACTGAGTTTTCTAAGTGGAACTGGCCCGTTGAGCCCCTAGTGGGGCAGCTTGGATGACTCACAAACAGGAATGGGCAGTAGTTAGCTTCAGGAAAAGAAGTCTCCAGAGGAGTCTGACTGTCAGAGACTTGTTTCCAAGCACAACTTGAATAGAAGGAGAAGAAGGATTTTTAGGTAGAAGGGTTACACTTCTCTTTGGTCCCAGGGGGAAAATTAAGTACAATGGATAGAAGCTGCAGAAAGGCAAATCAAGGCTTGAAATAGGAAAACTTCCTAACAGAACTATCTAAAAATGGAATGAAATACCTCGGAAGATTACCCCCACACACACAACCATTAATAGACCCTTTCAAAGAATGACTCATGATTCCTTGCTAGGTAGTTTATAGCGGGAATTCTTTTTTGGTTATGGACCGGTATAAATGACCAACTGGAGTCCCTTCCAAACCTAAAATTCTGTGATTTTGTGAAATGACTTAAAATCTGAGTGCCTTCTGTATCCACTTATACTATCTCTATTTTAAATGTACTTCCTGCCTCATGCTAGTATAACTCATACTCTCCCCCTTCCCAATCAGGAATCTTGTCTTTTATCCATTTCCCTCTTGCAACCTCTCCCAGCACCTGAAACTTTTCTGAAGTTTCTAAACCTTTTCTAAAAGCTTTGGTAGTAAGTGGCTTCAGGATGCTTTGGTCCTTTTCAGGACTCACAACTACTCTATTTCCAGGTTTACTGCTTCACTGGTGAAAAAGCTCTGAGTCATGGCCTGCCCCCCATGAGAGTCAAGTTCTTAATTAAGTGTTTAGGTATCTAGGATTTAAACTTAGCAGATCGTCTAGTTTCTGCACATCACCTCTTCGAACTCTTATTAACCCCAAAAACTTACTCCTTTCTTGGGTCCCTTGATGTTTCTGACCTATATAGAACATGATTGGCATGTGATACCAGGGTCTTGCCCCTATTTTCTTTCTCCCATCTCTGGGCAGGGTAGTTTAACTTAAAATGCAGATGGGAAGATGAATCATTAACCTATGCTTTAAGCCCAAACTGACAGATACTTTAAAAAAAAATTCTTGTTACCAAAATATAGATTTATAATTATATTTTGAACAGAAAATAAAAGGTTTTAGCATAATAGGAAACATTTAGAACTTTAAGTAAAGCAAAGACATTCTAGAGCCAAGATTCTTTACCTGTGGCCTGTATACTTGGGTTTATAAAATATTTTTTATAACTAGTTGTTATGGGAATCTGAAGATCTTCCCTGCCCCTAGGCCCTTTGCTAATGTGGCTACGTGACTCTGAGGACCCTTGGATATTTGAAAGTATATTCTGTTCCCTAATAGGCTGAATGTGG
>CM053587.1:253572326-253624996 GCA_028646515.1 Pseudochirops corinnae
TAGGTAACTGATATATGTTTGATTGATTAAAGTGAAACCGTTAACCCATTTTGAGTTGCTTTCCTTTAGAAAAGCAGATCTAAGAACCTGTGCTAGTAGCCGCCCTGGGTATGCTAGGGCTGCTGTTACACTAGTTCAGTGAAATGGATTTCCTTTGTAGTTCTATTTATTTAGTACATTTTAAAAATATTATTCTGAGAAGGGATCAATAGGCCTCACCAGACTGTCAAAGGTATTCATAACACACAAAAAAAAGGTTAATCCCTGTCGAGTATATATGATAAAATGCTTTCCCAAATTTTCTGGATAATGCTAAAAAGCTAGGCAGAAATTTCCCATTTGCACTTGACTTATGAAAGTAGCTGCCTTTCAGAGGTACTGATAGAAATTAATTGATTTTTTTTCCATTTTTTTATATAGGCACAAGCATTATTCCATTTCAAAAGAAACGACTGACTCATATGTCTGGATGGATGGCATTGATCCCAAATGCAAATCATATTAACTGGTATTTTAAAGGTGTAGAACATATTACTAACATATCCTATGCTTCCACATTCTATGGATTTAAGGTAAGGAAAAAACCATTTCTATAGCCATTAAGGTTTAAGGTTTAAGTGTACTTTTCCTTCACAACTGCCCTGAGAAGCACCTAGTGCTAGTTTGACACGTGAGGATATTGAGGCTCAAGAATGAGATGAATTGCTAGAGTTTACACAGATGGTCATGTCAGAGCTGGGAAACTGGGATCCTCCAACTCCAGGTACAGTACTCCTTCCACTGGCTGTGTCTACAATCTTTTATAATTATTAGTTGACTGTTTTTGAATATCCTTTATCTAAATATTGAAACCTTTACAAAATCTTGGCCACATGCTATAGTTATATGTTATCCCAGAAATCTAAGTTAAATACCTTAAGGGTGGAATTATTATAGGTCACTGGAGTCTTCAAAGAACATATTCCCCTTATAAGATTAAACTCAGGAATTTGTTAATTTGTTCATTGTCATAGTATTTTCACTTTTAAAAAGATGCAAGAGTGAGCAACTACATTATAAATATATAACCAGTCAAGGGGAAAACAAACCAAAACTTTCAAAGCCCTAAAAGTCATGTAGCAACTAATCAGTTATACAGTTGTAAAAATTCATTATGCTTTTTTAATATTCACACTAAAATATAAAGAAAATCACAATGCAGGGGTTTTTTTAACACAGGATGAAGACTACGTCATAATATCTCATAATTTCACTCAAAAGGCTGATATGTTCAATATTATTGATATAAGGAATGGATCCTCAGATCCACTTGACTTGAAAACTAGTAGGAATGGAGACTGGCACCTCGAGAAGAACACTAGTACTTTATACTACCTAGGTGGGTATTCGTTCATGTACTACAGTGTTCTCTTCCAATGTCTCATTGTGCCATAGTAATAAGTACTGAGTTTCCAAAGGCTAGGTGAACCAAGCAGGATTTCTAACCATCCCCTACCAAACAGGAAAAGTTTCAGCATGGAATTCACTATGGATTGTATGTCTGCCCTCTGAAAACCAACCTGGCTAAGTTGGGCAAGGCTCATTTTCAGGTGACTGCAATCAGTTAACATTTTTACCAACAGAGCAATAAATCAATCTAATGAGGCAAGAGGGAGAATATCATCTTGCAAAGGTGAAGGATGTCTGCACATTGAGGAAATCACAGGTCTTTGAAGTATTGAAGTCTGCATTCAGCAGGAAGGGGTTATAGTGTTAATTAATACATTATATAACTTACACTTCAACATATTTTAATTAAAGGCATGGGTTTGACTTCCTGAGATCAGCTTAAGTACTCCTACACAAAGTCCTAACTTTTTTGTTTTTTCACAAAGAAACCAGATATGTTCAAAAGAGGCAACTAGACTTTATAATTTTTCACTTTATTATACAACCTTTGTGCTTCATTATTTTGGGAAGATTGAAAATATTCATGAAAAAAGTCTCTTTAGGCAAGTTTCTATCAGTTTTTGGCAACAATTTTTGACTGGGATAAATAACCTACGTCAATAAATAAATAACCCAAAATGAATCCCTAGAAATGCACTTTCATGTTTTACATTCACTTTAGGTACATTTTCCTCAAAATATCCATGATCATATAATAATATATCAACTTTAGGATATGTGAAGGTTGTAATCTAAAAATAATTTTCAAAAAATGCAACATTTTTCTAAATTATAGGGTTTTTTAAGCTATAAGTAGTCTTTGGTAATTGAATATATTAAAACTATTTCTGCTCTTGCTTTCAGTGTCAGGAAGAAATTACCTGCCTTCAAACCAAGCTATTTCAAGGACATTGGATCCTGATGTGAAAGATGTTATTGTGAATTTCCAAGCTTACTGTTGCTTCTTTCAGGATTGTATTCCCATAGATTCTTCAACACGAATTCCTCTTCTTAGAAAACGTCCAGAAATATATAAGTATGTCATTCTCTTTAATAGTCTTTCATTACCTTTCTTTAAATAACACTTTCCCTAGGGGTGGCTAGGTGGTGCAGTGAATAGAGCACCCAACTGTGGAGTCAGGAGGACCTCAGTTCAAATCTTACCTCAGACACTTAACACTTACTAGCTGTGGGACCTTGGGCAAATCACCTAACCCCAACTGCCCTGCCTTACCTCCTTCAAAAAAAAAAGCAAAAATTAAGATGCCATAAATAACACTTTCCCTGTCTTATGCTTTTCCTAGAAAACATCCAGAAATATATGTCATTTCTCTTTAATAGTCATCCATTATCTTTCTTTAAATAACACTTTCCCTATCTTATACCATTCATAATGCTGATCTTTCTTATATATCATAGTAGTCTCTTTATTCCCATTAGATTCATGTACATTTATATGATGTTGAAAAATTTTGTCTTAAAAATTATCTTAGTGTTGCTGTTTTTTTTTCCCTAACATAATGCTTATAATAATAACTACTGAGTTCTTGGTCACAATAACAACCTCTAAATTTCATATTGTTCCTATAGGAAAATATGATCCTTTTTGTTATATTTTGCTTTATAGTGATCTGTTTTATAATGCAAGCCAGCAAGCAAACAAACATTGAGTACATGCCTGTCAAATCACACACCAGACACTATGCTAGGGGCTAGGGATACAAAGGCAAAAGCAAAATAGAACCTGCCCTCAGAAGCTCACAGCCTAACGGGGAAGATACTATGTATGTTTGTATACATATATGTGTGTGTGTATGTGTATGTGTGTGAATGTGCATGCATATCTATGTGTAAGTATGTGTATGTACACACACAATATGTATTTATATATATACATATATATATGTATATATATTTAAATATATATATTTATATATATTTATATTTATAAATATATATATTTTTATATATTTATATATATAAATATATATATATTTATATATATATGCTATATATATATATAGCAGTTACAAGGTAACCTTGGAGGGGAAGGCTGAGCACACCAGAAAGAGCCTCACACAGAAGGTTGCATTTGATCTGAATCTCAAAGAAAGGTAGATAATTTCATGGAGTAGAAGAGAAAGTGTTTCCAAGCATGGGAGACAGTTAGTACAAAGGCATGGAGATGGGAATTAGAATATATAGATCATAGAACACATGGAGTAATGTATAAGAAAGCAATAAAGTAAAGTGATGGATCTCAAAGGGGCCACAATGATCATCTAGTACAACCTCCCATTTACAGATGAGGAGGCTGAGGCTTAAGAAGTTTAAGTGACTTTTCCAAAGTCACACAGGTAAAGAAGAGGGATTTGAATTTAGATTCTCAGAGTCCAAAGACCATATTCTTTCTACTGTACCATCCTGTCTCCATTAAGATACGGTAAAATTGTGAAGATGTTTAAATGCCAAATAGAGTTTGTATTTTATTCTAGAGGCTAATAAGCAGTCATCAGAGTTCACTGAGTAGAGAGAGATGCAGTTTCTAGGAATTCAGCATGTAAAAAATAAGGAAATGTCTATATTTGTTGTACTTTTTATTTTGTCTGCCTTGCACTATTTCTATCTGTATTTATTTAACATGGGTTTTAGAGGCAACTAGGTGATAACAGTAAATTGAGCACTAGACCTAGAGAAAGGAAGATTTGAATCTAATCCAGTTTCTTGCACTCACTGATTGTGTGACCTTGACAAAAATCACTGTTTCCCTCAGTTTCCTTATCTGTGAAATGAAGACTTATACTAACACCTACCTCCCAGGTTTACTGTGAGGATAACATGAGATATTTCTAAAATGATTTAAAAACATTAAAGTATGTCATGGGCCACTTGGGTACCAGCCCCAAGTGTGAGCAGAGACATGAGAGAGAATTAACCAGGGAGTAGTTGGTAGGAAAGAACTCCATTTAATGATCATTTGAACAAGATTTTTAAAGATCCAAAAGACAAAGATTCAAGTATTCTCATCAATAAGCTTAGCTAGTCATATCCTGGGGTATTATCATAGTTTTATCATTATAATAGTCTGCCACATCCTGGAAGTAGCTCAGATAAAATCAGGCTCCTTAATTCTAGGCATCAAAAAGTCTTGGGAAAGCCAACAGGTCTTTGGAAAGTCAGTTAGCCTTTTTAAAGGCATAACAAAGAGGATGCAAAAGAGAGTAGGCTTCAAAGCATCTAGGTTTGTCTAGGTGTAATCATTGTCTTTGGTCTATTATATCCTGGAACCAACACAGAATGGATAATTTGATAAGGGACAGGTCTTTTTAGGTGTCTGAAGTTTGGGGAAAAAGGCCTTGGTGTCAGGGTCTCAAACAAAAGTCCTTTTAAGTGTATTCCTGGGGGATCTCCAGGGCACCAGCCTTTTCAAGCCACAGTCACCTGGAGAGGTATTAGAACACACTATTGAGAACTTTATTTAAGTCCTGGATTAGGCCTCCTAGGCTCCCCACAAAAGTGCTATATAAATACTAGATATTATTATTATTATATGTTTATGCCTAGAATGAACTCTCTCCTCACTTCAGGCTCTTAGAATCCAGAGCTCTCTTCAAAGCTCAGTTCAAATGCCATGAGGCCTTTACTGATCTTCCCCAATATTCATGCCTCCATACCAAAACTACCTTATATTTATTTCTCATATACTTAGATTGCATTCACTTATATATATTACATATGTTGTCTTCCCTGTCAAAATGCAAATTCTTTGAGGGCAAGAACTGTTTCATTTTTATCTTTGTATTGCAGCATCTGTCAGAATTCTTGCTATATTAGACATTTGATGAACTTTTATTGATTTATTAATAACCTATGACAGTGGATAGAGTGCCAAGCTTGACACTGGGAAGACCTGTTTCAAGTCAATCCCTCCTATATTTATTAGTTGCATGATCATAAGAAGTTAACTTAGTTTCTCTGAGTTACAAACTTCTTTCAAAGATCTTAAGTCATATATGGGTTGGGATAATAGGCCTTTGATATATTAATGTGCTGCTATCACTGACCTGTCTCTGCTTTTTGCTTCAAGTACAAGTTCCTATTAACCTAAATAGCTCAGAAATATATCCTTTCTGATTAAACCCTCCCACCCAGAGATATTCCCCCTCTTACTATTTATCCATCTCTTGACAGAATGTAGCAGGTCTATCTCCCACAAAATGGCAGTGAGCATATTTTACAGAATGAAAGACAGCAACACATAACAACTTTTTAAATTTAGACAAAATCAATTCTTACCATGTGATATTTTCATTGTAAACATGATAGTAGATATGGTGAGGATGATGTAGTTCAGGGGTTCCAAATCTTTTTCAGCTCTGGTACCTCTTGGCTTTCAGTATTTTCCTGTTCCCCCCATACAATAGGAGAGGAAGGAAGGAAGGAAGGAAAAAAGGAAGGAAGGATACATTTATTAAACCCTTACTATCTGCCAACTACTGCATTGTATGTGTGTAATATGTGTAACATGCCAAGTACTGCACTAAGCACTGGGGATACATACACAAGCAAAAAAGAAAAATAAACCCTGTTTTCAAGGATCTTACATTCTAGGAGGGGAAAATAACATACAAAAAGGACCTTAAAAGCAGTTGTAGTGAATGGGGAGGTATAATGGCATAATTTTGAAGTCCAGAAAGTCAGGAACAGGGCTGGGAGGGGAATAAAAGCAGACTAGCCTGGACCGCTTTACAATATGGAGCCTATAGCAAGAACTTAATAATGGGGGTAAGGGGAAATGCACTTGCAAAGAGACATGCTGAGGTAATCAGACCTCACAGGTGGTAGGTTGTTCAAGAGTAAGGCAGCACGAAGCACTGAGGGAAGGTCCAGGATGAGACCCCAGTAGAGGTATGATTTTGAAATCCAGAAAGTCAGGTACAGGTCTGGGAGGGAATGAATGCAGGCCAAGCTTGGGCCACCTCACAAAATGGAGGCTCCAGGAGGAAAAGAAACAAATTATAAAGTTTACCATTTAGATGCACATGAGAAATAAAACCAAATAAATATTTTTTCATGGAGAAAACTTTATTCCATATTTATCATCTTTAGTATCATAAAGTCATTAAATATTTATCTATGTACTCAATCTGCATTTCCCCCCACTAAAACACTACTTTGGGAATATTACAGTAGGATAATATATTTAAGCAAATATTTCCCATTAACCCTGAACACAAATCTCATTATTCCTGTCCTAATGAGAGAAGAGTCAGTTGTATAATATGGGGGGAAAAGTGTACTTAATCTCATTCAATGTATTTCTGATCTTCCTTATGATATTGTAAATTCAAATGTAAACAAATGAGCAATCCCTGAGCTCAAATGGGCACTCTGTTATCCCAAACATCTTGTATGGGTGTCCTACAACTTAGGGACATTTATCCTACTAATATTCTTGGCAGTGTTGACGGTGACAGTGACAGTGGGAATGAACTGAATTTTTTTTTCCTCTTCCAGCTTATGGTCTAATGATTCTTTTTGGCAATCATCACCAGAAAATAATTATAGTATCCCTCAAGAAGGAGCAAATGTGGTGATTCCTGAAGGTAAACACATAAACTGAATATCCATATGCTTATGCTACATTCAGAAGACTCAGGACAGAGGTGGCCATGATTAATAGTTACATCATGGTTCAAGGCCAGAGGATTTAAAGGATATGAGGAAATAAGCCTCCTCTTGCTGTTGAAGTTGAAGTTTTGACAGGATGTTATACTAATGAGACCCAAAAGCACTAATCATAGTTGATAAGAAATAGATTAAGGGGCACTAGCTGGGACCAGAAAGCAAAGAGGAAAATATCTGAGGGGTGGCTAGGTGGTACAGTGAATAGAGAACTGGCTCTGAGGTCAGGAGGACCTCAGTTCAAATCCGGCCTCAGACACTAAAACTAGCCATGTGACCTTGGACAAGCCACTTAACCCCAATTGCCCTCCAAAAAAATAAGAAAATATCTGTCTAGGTCTGCCATACTATGCCTTGTCTCTTCTCCATTACCACTTCACTTTGGTGATTTTCCTTGTGTTTCTTGTCTTTTTAAGGAGAATGGCTGGTACTTCCTCTTGTCCCTCTGATTTTGTCACCCAAGTAGATGGATGAGAATTTATGGCTAATCTAGGAATATTTGTAAATTGATTATTTTTTATTTTATTCAATATTTGTTTTGCCCTCTTTCCCTTAAGTGCTGGTGAAATAATTTTGAAAAATCCAGTGTGCTTTGGAAACACGAGGTGAGAGGAAAGAGATATCCATGGTGTTACTAGGTAGGAACTTCTGGTAATGGTAGAGATAAAAAAAGATTTACTACTTACCACCTTCTGCATGCTGGCTAATAGAAGGTAACATAAAATTAAGGGAAAAAAAACACCAGAGAAGCAGCTGATTGTACAGCAGCTAGAGAGCCTTAGACTCAGTCAGGAAGACCCAAGTTCAAATGTGGCCTTGGATACTTACTAACTCTGTGACCCTAGGCAAGTCACTTAATCTCTATCTGCCTCAGTTTCCTCAACTGTAAAAGGAGGATAATAATAATGCTTACCTCCCAGGGTTGATTTAAAGATCAAATGAGGTAATATTTGTTGAAATCATTTAGCACAGTTCCTGACACATCATAGGCTCTGTATAAATGATTGTTTCCTTCCCCCTCTCATGGCTAGAAGAACCAGTTCCTTCCTTCCCGAGAGTTCTGTTGTCATAAATCTCAACCTCTTAGAGCTAGTATGGAGATGAATCTCAGTACTGAGAATGAAGAGTTTCAATTTAATTTTACAAATGTTTGTTAAGTACCCAAATTATGTACAAGTCACTATATTAAAGACTAAGGATAAAAATCCTGCCTTTGAGAAGTTTATTTTCTATTGGGAAGAATAAACATGTACACATAATAAGTACACAATTATTTAAGGGAATAGAAAAAAAATTTAAATTGGGGAAATCAGGGAATGCTTCATTTAGGAGATGATACCTGGACTATTCTTAAAAGGAAGCTAAAGATTTTAAGAAGTGGAAAGAGTAAGGATGGAAAACTTTTCAGACATGAGAGAGCTATGAACTAAATCTAAAAAGGTAAGTTGGAACAATATTACAGAGAACTTTAATTGCTAGGCTGAGGGTGATTTTGTATTTTATACTAGAAGCAATAGGAAGCCATAAGATATTTTTTTTTTCTTAGCAAGTTAATACCATAAGAAGATTACGTATATAGCTATGGGAAGAGAAGAAAGCCTGGAAGCAGTTTTCCAGCAATAAAGCTATTGCAATAACTAGTCCAGATGACAAGTGATGAGAGTATAAGCTAGAATAGCAACTATTGCAAATGGCAAGAAAGGGATGCATGTGAGAGAAGTTGTACAGGTATAATTGAAGAGACCTGGGAATTGATTGGATATGGGAAGTGAGAAGAGTAAAGATCACTCTGAAGCTGTAAAATTGGGTGACTCAAAATATCATAGTACCTTCAATAGAAATAGGAAGTTTGGAAGAAGATAATGGCTCTATTTGGGACTCAGGGAAAGTGGATGGCCTGCCTCTGGAATGTGGCTGGGAATAAATTTGGAAGTCAAGGCTAATTGATAGGGTTTATATCATGAATATTTACATTTATGTAGGACATAGTCTGTAAATTATTATGTTACTTGCCTACTGTAATGAAAGTGTTCTTTTCTAGGCACATGGATAGTTATGGATGTAGATATTCCGTCCCTGGAAAGACTTATTATTTTGGGAGTCTTAGAACTAGAAGATAGTAAAAATAATGTAAGCACTGGAAAACCCATTTACAGAAAAGTTGTGTTGAATGCTACCTACATATCAGTGCAGGTAAGAATGAGGAGGGCATTTTAGAAATATGATTCCTTATCATGAAGTGGCAGATTGTATTACATTCTATATTAATATAATCATGAGATATTCAGTTCAACAAATACTTATCAAGTTCCTACTACATACAAGGTACCATGTTAGGTAATAGATTTACAAAATAAGACAAAGAATATTCACTACTCTCAAAGAGCTTAAATGATACCTGATAAATACCCAATCAATTAGTAGGTAATTATTAAGTGCCAACCATGTGCCAGTTAGGTGCTGAGGATACAGATACAAAGAGTAAAACAATCCATATTTTCAATGAGTTTGCGTTCTAATAGAGCCGACAACCAAGTATAAAAATACATATAACATTCGTATAAAATGAGTATGCACAAATATGTGTATATACACATATATACATATACTAAATACATGTGTGTATATATGTATATGCATACATATAGTTATATGTGTATGGTTAAATATAGTATGTTTATATATGTGTGCATATATATACATATGCTGTATATTAAATATACATGCATATATGTATGTGTATTTATATGTATGTGTGTGTACAAAGTAAATTGGGAAGGAGGACACCAGCAGTTAGAGGGATTAGGAAAGGCTTGATGATATATGAACTACAAATTATAGGAGGGGAACTCTATAAGGTGGAGATAAAGATGAAATATGTTCCAGGCATGAAGGAATCAACACAAAGACACAGGAATGGGAAATGGAATTCTGCAAGTAGAAAACAAAGAAAGGCTAGTTTGAGTGACTCACAGAGTGAGAGGGGAAGGGCAGTGCTAAGTGAGGCTAGGGAGATAGTAATAAAGAATCAAATACACTTTTATGATTCAAAAGCCCACATTGGTTTTAGGTTAGGGTTCGAGGAGAGCTTCCTACTGTTCTGCTTCACCATTACCCTGATTCCTTAGGCTGGGCTTTTCTTAGGTAGTGGCTGTCATGTTACTGTGTGAACTGTGATTGCCCTATTATCTGAGCCTTTTTGGTCTGAATTCAAGTTTTATATAGATTAGTCATATGAATGGTTAGGTAAGGTTGAACTAAACCCTGAAACAGGCTTGGTGAGATTCTCTAGGTGATTCTGAACACTTAAAGGAGTTGAGGACAGCCTTTAAGTGTCATTCCTTAAAGCCATAAAACCATAAAAACATAGACTGAATGAGATTAAAGGTGAAAGTCTTTCAAAAATGCTTCGGTGGTTTGTACCAAATCATCCCCATTCAATCCTGTAAATCTTGTTCTTGAACTTGTAGCATTTTTATTGTTCTGTCAATCAATCACCAGTTATATCCTATTAAAAGAAATTCAACATATAGAGCTTTGAGCATTGCATAATAAAGTCATCTTAACCCCTTCCATGATAGAGCCTAGAACTGAGAAAATATTATTGGATGAAATTGTTAACGCTATGAGAAAAGTATGCAAGTTGGGACTTGCAAAAAGGTTCATTTGGCTGAAAGGAGCAATCTTCAGGAATGAGAGGGACTAGATCAGCAGGTCTCAACCTGCGGGTTGCAACCCCTTTGGGGATCGAACAACCCTTTCACAGGGGTCGCCTAAGACTATCGGAAAATACTAATTCTGATGGTCTTAGGAACTGAAACACTGCTACGCTACTCTATCCATCTTCAGGCGGGTCCACCTACATGTAGATATGCCCACATACGAGTGTTAAAGGGTCACGGCATGAGGAAGGTTGAGAACCACTGGACTAGATGATCTGTGAGGTCTCTTGCACCTCTAAGATGCTATTTCTCTATATAAGTGACAAGTCTCTTGAGGATACGGCATTCACTTAAAAGACAATATGCGAGGATGATACCCAACTCTACAAACCTGACAAATAATCTTTTGTGTTGTGTTTACCCACTGCAGCTAATATAGTAGTCTTTTCACAGTGGGCATAATAAATACTGTTGCCTGGCTGAAGGACAGCATCCTTGATTGATCTCTACTTCATTTTGGAGGGGGGGAGAAGAAATAAAGAAAAGGAGAGGGGGAGAGAGAGAAAGAGAGAGAGTAACCAGAGGAGTCTCATTCTATACAAGGGACTTTCTAAAATTCAAAGAAATAGTCTACCAACTTCAGCACTGCCTCTGGAGTCAGAGGGTCTGGATTCAAATTCTGCCTCTGATACTACTTGTGTGTTTTTGTACAAGTTGTCTAACTTCTCTGGGTCTCAGTTTCCTCACATCTAGATTGAGGGGGTTGGGTGTAGTGGCCTTTGAGATCCCTTCCAACTCTCCATCCTATGTACCTCATAGCAGTCTCTTTTTTTCCCTTGCCACAAAAGCCAATCTGATCAGATCTTTATTTAATTAATAAAGTAAATTTACTGAGTCCACCAGATGTCTCTGGGATGAATACCAACCATATAAAATAATTCACTAATTTTCAGTTTAGATAGAAATGCTAATTATTCCTTAATCTGTTGTTGGGTTGTTGTTTTTTAAATAAGGATTTTTTTCTAGTATAAGGCATAGCAGCCTCTAAGGCCTACTTCAGACACATACAGGTTGTATGAACCTACAACACAAGTCACTCAACTTCTCAGTGTACTCTGGCAATTTTCTAAGACTATAAATTGCAAAACATAATGGTCTGCATTGGCAGAGGGAGTGTCCTCACTGAGAATTCCCCATATTAATAAAATGTTAGACTTTGTCCTCCCCTCCAAAAATCCTGTGAATTGTTAAGTTCTAATAATTTTCTGATTCATGACAGGGTGGTCGATTAATTGGGGGCTGGGAAGATAATCCCTTTAAAGGAGAATTGCAGATTATATTGAGAGGAAGTCATTCTACTCCAGAGTGGTCTCTTCCAAATGGACCAAATCAAGGGTCAAAGGTCTTAGGTATGTATCTCCAAATACTAAAAGAATTTGGGTTTTGACATAGTGTTTAAAAATGCATGCAAAGGATTTAAGGCAACTCCAAAGGCCTCATGATGGAAAATGTTGTCCATGTACAGAAAAACAACAATGGAGCCTGAATGCAAATCAAAGCATATTATTTGTTCTCTTTCTTTTTTTGGTTTGTTTCTTCTTTCTCATAGTTTCTCTGTTTGATGCTAATGCTTTTTTACAACATGACTAATGTGAAAATAGGTTTAATATTAATATATGTGTAGAGCCTATATCAAATTACACACCTTCTTCAGGTGGGGAGAGGGCAAAGATAGTGATAAAATTTGGAACTCAAAATCTCATGAAAGTGAATGTTGAAAACTAAAGATTATTTTTGAAGTATGCAAAATAGAAACACGTTTTATTTTGAAGATTCCTGGTTCTGTAGTATGGCAAATGTTATGTGAACACTTGTTTCTGTTGATTGGGTAAACTAGAGGAGTTACCAGGACATTATTAGACTTAAGGAATATGGCTTTACAGAATCACAGAATTTTAGAGTTGTAAGGGAGCTCAACAGTTACCTAGTACAATCAAGGCATAAAAGGAATCCCTGTTATAACATACTGGACAAGTGTTCACTTAGCTAATGTTTTACATTGAATATAGACAGACCAAAGGTATTTGGGAGACTCAAATGAGTTAATGTATATAAAGCACTTTGCAAAACTTAAAGCACTATTTGTGTGTGTGTGTGTGTGCCAGTTATCATCATCATCATCATCATCATCATCATCACTAAACTCCAGTCACCAGGCCTCCAGGGTGGTGATGGCTTCATTCCCTCAGCCTTCTATTATACTTTGGCTGAACTCAAGCAATGTTTATAGAACAATACAGGGGTATGCTGGTAAGTGTTTAACAACTAGTCTCTCAGGGAAAAAACTTTATATATATATGTTTATGTGTGTATATATACATACACACTCAAATTTAATCTGCATTACTAACACTTAAGTGTAAATGTTTACTATGAAAATTTAACAATCAGCTTATGAGAACTAGTTAGTAGTATTCTACTGTTGATTAGTCTTGTCTTTGACACATAATGACTATGTGGCACTGGGCAGATCTCTAAACTTCTCAGTGTTCTAGGCAAGACTATAGACTGTAGAGAAGATACTGTACTACATTGGTAGGAGTTTCCTCACCTGGGAGTTCCCTATACCAATGAAATCCCAACCCCAGGCCCTATCTCCCTAAAATTCATTAGTTATCAAAAATTCTTCCCATTTATAAAAGTGGACTAGTATATTCTTACTTCCCCTGTCTCTTATTTCTCTGTTGTCTAATGTAGTCAGTCATAGAATTATGTAGGTCCATCCTTTATAAATGACTGGTCCCCAGGGAATGCTCACCCCAGCCACTTCCCTCCTCTTTCCTCTGCCACAGCTTTGGATTGCCATCCTCTTTTTTCTCTTTCCCCTTTACTGCTAAAATAATTCTTTCCCTCATCTCACTCTGTTCCCATTACTCACCTCAGTCCTGGTTAGCATCTATAGTATCAGAACTGGTAGGAGCAAAAGAGGAGGATGAGACCATGATGAACTCAAGCAGCTGCTCTCAGTACCACGTACACACATGCACATATGCACAGTGCAATGGAGGGTGGCAGGTGGGGATGAAGGGATAGTCTGTTATGGTACACTTTGCTATATACTGAATGTTAAGCCATTTTTTAAGTGTGAATCTTGATTCTAGTAAATGATTGCCTTGTGAGAGAAAGGATTCTAATTTCTCTGAAACAACTTTAAAGCAAGAAATTAGTGACAGTCAGCAGCTAGGTTAGGTACAGGTATTCCCAGTGTAAATAAGCTTTAAAATGTGTCTCTCCTTTTAGTTCTGCCACTGAGACAGCATCCAAAGAAGCTCCACCAGGAGGTGCCAGGGTCAGAATAATTCAATAAGCTTTTATTAAGAGCTCACTATGTGCCAGGCATTGTGATAGCTGTACAAGTGGGGAAGTACTCTGGATAATGGGGTTGCCTTCTTATGTAGTCTATAAAGTCAACTCCAGTGCTCTCTTTCCATTCTAAAAGTTTCAATATCTTAGTGAAAGAGAGCATATAATCTTTTATTCCACGTATGTGTTTCCTTCTTCCAGGAATATTTGGCGAATTGGATCTTCATGGAATCACACGTGCAGTATATAAAACGAAGCTCTCAGAAACAGCCATGGCAGGTTCCAAAGTCATATCACTGATGGATGCTGTCGATTGGGAGGTAGAGATAATACTTGGTCATAGAAACAAAAAAACATTTGTAAAAGTTGTCTCATCTGTTCATAGACAACTCTCTTTACAATAGGAAAAAAACGTTTATTTGTACATACAGTTATTATGCTAAGTCAGATTGATCAAGATCCAAGTCACCTTAGAGAATGGAATGATGTCTGCCAAAGTCATTTCTTCTTCGTTTTGCCTTTGAAAGCCTGCAGATTTTCTAGGATAAACAAAGATTTGTTTATTGAATTGTTAAATTAAAAATGTTCTTCTATGAATAGTTTATATACTTAATGTAAAATCAAAAAGTCTAAACACTCAAATGCATTTTGCTCTTAGCTTGATTATTTCTCTTCAGCCTTTTGTCATTTAACATTTCAAAGCTTTGGGGAAAAGATAGACCAAGTTCAATTTTTTTTTTAATACTCATGTCACATGAGGGTTTTCAACATAATGGAGAAAAATCCCTACATCAAATATTCTTTTGTATAGTACTTGCAAACTAAGAATTTAACAAGAGACCTTCCCAAGTGAGTGAGAGTTGGCTTCATCACATTCCTGAAAAATCCTGCCCCTGAAAAGGGGTAGATTAGATCACCTTCTAGATCCTTTTATGAGCCTAAGATTATGGTCCTTGCCAACTACATTTTAGCAGCTTTCAATAGGATCAGATAATCAATTTGAAGTAATAGTTCTTACTGAATCCCAACATGAATAAACCCTAGTCAGTTTTTAATATAAATATTGACAAATATGTTTTTATCTGTTTTATTGCACAATGTTATGGATGATCTCTCAAAATGATGAAATGAGATATAGGGAAAAGTCAGAGGTGATTCAAAAGAACTAGTAACTCAAACCACACCTTGTTACAGTTAGAGAACTGAATTTCCTCTTTTTTTTTCTACTGCTATAAACTGCAATAACTAAATTCTATGGTTTCTCTTAAATTATGAAATTATGATAATTTCATATACATTTCACTGTATACATTACATTGTAAATCTGCTGCTTGAAAGTGATTCTTGAATTTTTCCTTTAATTTTTTTAAGGTGGGAGAAGATATTGTGATAACAACCACAAGCTATGATTCCAGACAGACAGAAACAAGAAGGATTACCCAAATCCTGGCTGATCAAAGAAGTTTTATACTAAATGATTCTCTTTCTTATGCTCACATTGGTAGGTTGTTCTATAGCAAAAAACTATTACTAAAATGTTATTATATATTCATATTTATAAGAGGAAGGGATAGAAAGGACAAAAAGCTCGTGTCATATAATCTACAATTATAAAAGAGTTGTTATTGTTCAATTGTGTCTGACTCATCATGACTCCCTCTAAAGTTTTCCTTGGCAAAGATACTAGAGTGGTTTTTCATTTCCTTCTCCAGCTCATTTTTACAAATGAAGAAACTGAGGTAAACAGGGTTAAGTGACTTACCCAGAGTAAGTGTCTGAGATCAGATCTGAACTCAGAAAGATGAATCTTACTGACTCCAGAACCCAGTACTCTATCCATTGTGCCACCTAGCTGCCCATAACAAACTTTAGAGGTTGTCTAATTCAAATTTCTAGTCTTAGAAATGAAGAAAGTGAGGTACAAAGATGTTTTATCTGAGGTTACACCATAGTAAATAGATGTCAAGATTTGAACTCAGATCTTCTGACTCAAATGAAGTAATGTCTTAATGTTATGATAGTTTAAATCCCTTGAAGTTATGGAACAGAGGAATTAAAATTTGAATGACAAGTCCAACAAAGTACATTAGAGAAGTATTTCCTTCATTTTTTTTTTTTTTACCATATATTTTGATTTTTATGTACAGGCTGTGCTTAGCCTGACTTTTTATCTCTCAAGATGGTAATTTCAATGCCAAAAAAATTCAGCAGATTTTATCATTTGCATTTTAATTAGAAAGGGCTTTGCATAGAAACTGTCTTATACCATTTTTTTGATGATGGAATTGAGGCAAATCTTTCAAGAATGTGAGTTTCTTAACAAAAAAAGCCACAGGATCATAGCGTAGAGGTGGAGGTGGAGGGGATATCAGGGACCATCTAGCTCAACTTCCTTATTTTACATATGAGCAAACTAAAGCTAAGAAGGTGACATGACTTGCCAAAGTCACACGAGTAGTAAATATTAGAGGTGGGATTTGTACCTAGATCCTCAAATTCTAGAATGAGTGTCCTTTTCATAAGCTATAAGAGTTGTATTCTAGGCTTCAAGTTCTAGAGATCAAATCAATTTGCCAAAGATTCTTGCTCTCCCTTAAAGTTGATCTAGGATACTCCACTTTTCACCTTTGACTACTTCCATAGTAATTGAACTCTCATCTCAATGCACCATGCTTTCTGACCTTCTCTGGTCCCAGAACCTCCATGATTCCCTGAATTTAGATTTAATTACCTTCCCTCTCATTCTCTACTTTCTGACAATCTCTACACCATTGGAAGCTGGGACTTCTCTTCTGGCTCCAATAGGAGAGCTTTTTGCCCAAGTTAGTTGGAAACCAGACCTCCATGCCAATTCCTGTAATCTCCCTGCCATGCCCCCTGTATTCAATTATATGTCCCCATTCACTTACCAGCATCCTTTTACATGTTGTCTTTCCCCATTAGAATGGATGGTTCTTGATGGCAGGATCAGCTTTAAATGCATCCTCAGTGCTTTGTTCAATATGTGTCACATAGCAAGCATCTAATAAATGTCCCATTCATCTTTCTATCTTTTTTTATAGCCAGTGTATCTAGATACTCTGATCTGGTAACTGTTTCATTTTTCCCTTATCTCTATCATGTATTACAGACGATAAGGATAACTCTTCCAGAATTCTATCAATTGACAAACATTTATTAAGTACTTACTATACGCCAGTGTGTTGAGTTCCCCTCCCAGGGGAAAAATGATACAAATTTGTAAATAATATAAGAGGGTAAGATCATTTGAATACGTGTATGTACATACATATATGTATGTATATATATATATTCTAACAGTCTATATCTATAATTCTTCATGCTAAACTTAGTCAATAACTCTTTCTAGGAGGCTTTACACCACCCCATATGGTTTTTTCATGGCCCTAAAAGAAAATTGTGGCTCCTACCCTGGAACCTCCCTCCAATTTGAAATAGGCCCATCTGAATACATTGAACTCAGTGGTCTCAGATTCACTCTCAGCCAATGAGGAAACTTGCTGGTTGTATGGAAGATTTGTGGGTAATGTGCCCATATTCCTACTGAACCATTTACTATCTGACTTTTCTTTAGAGCCCCTCTCCATGCTTGCCCCTGACCAAGAGGAAAAAAGCAAATACAAAACAGCTGACGACAGAGTCCCCATCAATGCCAAGTAGAATATAACCAATCTTCAAAAATAAGCTTTGCTAGCAAGCACATAACTCTAAATAAACTCAACCATTTCTTGTTACTTGCACTGAATATTAGAAATTAAACTGGATTTTTAGTAGATAGCAAAAAATGAGGGAAATTTTACATGGCAAGAGAATGGGACATAGCGTTTGAGATCCTGGGGTCAAGTTATGGCACTGCTACTAGTAAGTGACTCTTTAACACTGAACTCATTGGTAAACTTAGCAAGTTGGACTAGATGGTCTCTATTATTGCTTCAAGTTGCAAAATTCTAGGATAACATATTCATATTCATTTAATAACACCTATCATCCTGGACTTAATACAACCTAATTAGATTCAAGGGCGGGGGGAGGAACTAGGCTTGTTTAATTATTGATGTAATTTTTTTTTTCGATTATGTGGCTGGTGAAATCCTTTCCACCTCTCAAATTCTGTAATTGCATGATTCTATAGTAATATTCAATGCCAAAAGGTACATGAGGCAAACTAAGGCATTAACCTTTGGCAAGCTGAAACTATTTGTCATTTTGGTAAATCGTTTAACTACTCTATTTAATTTCCTCATCTATCAAAATGATAATAAGTTTCTTAATTCTCCACACAGCCATGTTTTAGTGAATAATTTGAGATGATTACAAGCTTCCTCTAAAAACTAATAAGCAGTAACTCTGAAACAGTTGATTATATCCATAGTATTGAAATAATTTTGAAGAAATATTTTTAGTTATATGTCAGTCTGTAAACAAAAAAATGTGACAATTTCAATGTGAAACCCACGTTTGAATATGTAAATCAATGTGGTTAAGTTTTAATTTACTGTACATTTATGCTGACATTTTACAAATAGAAAGGTCTTTACCATATTACTTTGGAAAGAAAATTGAATCATAAAAATAGCTGTTTCTTAATATCAATAATTGAATAACTTAAATATTTGTTGCAGCTGAAAAATATCAGATACAAGGCACAGGCCAGGACTACACATTGGCAGCTGATGTTGGTATACTGAGCAGGAATATTAAAATAATTGGTGAAGATTATCCAGGTCTGTTCAAGGAATCCTTTGGAGCACGAGTGTTGGTCAGCTCATTCACTGAAAACACGGTGACTTACAAAGGTATTGTTAACTTAATGCAAATTTAGCTTGTTTTCTAAATGGGGGGGAGGTGGGTTTTTAATTAGTAAAATCACTCAGCAAGTACTTATTACCATGTACTATGTCCCAGGTACTGTCCTAGGCACTGGGGATATAAACACAAAGAAGGAAATATGCTTATATTTTAACTGAGAAGACAGAAAGTATATATAAAATATATACAGTGTAAATATAATTTAATAAACACAAATATATATAAAGAAGTTAAATCAAAGTGGCATAAGAGGGAGAGCCCTAGCAATTGGAAAGGCTTCATTCATGCATGAAAGTCATACTTTTGTTGTATCCTAAAGGAAGAAACAGAGGTGAAGATGATGTACATTTCAGGTGTCAGAGAGAGAGAGTGACTGAGTCACAGATAAGGAATAAAGAGAAGGTCAATTTGACCACATGGCACAGTGCAGGTTGGGGAGTAATGTCCAGTGAGGCTAGAAAGATAGTTTGGAGCCAGATTGTGAAGATCTTTAAAAACTAAATAGAAAAGTTTCTATATAATAGAGGACTGGCCAATATAAGAGTCCAGTCCTTGAAAGCATGTGCATTGCCTGATACAATTCCTCATGAGTAAAGCCAAGACTCTCCACTGTATATGCCCCAAAGCAAGCTCACTCTTCTTCCAGCTGGAGAATTGTACTGTGTATGCTCCTGAAGATTGCATTCTCATTGACCAATTCCAACTGCATAGATCTCAACATAAAGACAGTAGGAAGCTATTGAAATGTATTGAGTATCTTTCAAATATCCATTGGGCAGACATTTATTTAACTCTTACTAAGCACAAAACATCATGCTAAGTACTATGAGGGGATGCAAACAAGAACAACTATAGACTCTAACTGCATCCTAATAGGGTGATATAAAACATGCACACATAACTCAAATTAAGGATAGAACAAAAATATATAAGGAGGTTCAAAGTGCTGTGACTCCTCAGAGGATAGAGAGGTTCCTTCCAGTGGTGGGATCAGGAAAACTTGATGGAAGAGATAACATACAGGTTGGGCCTTGAAAAGGTGGAAAAGAGGCAGATGACAGAGTTGCTGGGGAAGAACATTCCAAATATAAAAGAACAGCTTTAGCAAAAGCACAGTTAGGAAAAGGCAGAGTATGTGAATAAAGAGAAGTCGAGTTTGACTGCAGCTCAGTGTTACATATGCAGGTGAATAGCAGGAAACGAGGCTGGAAGGGTGATTTCCCACGTAATCAAAGAAGGCTTTGAATGCTAGATTAAGAAATTATGACAATTCTAGTTTTAGGGAGATTAATCTGGGAATACTAGAGATCTTTAAACTTGAGATCTCATAAGGTTCTAAGAACTGAACACTGTGGAAGAGATGGAAGACCCTCAAGATAAAATCAATGAGGAGGCCAGCATAAAAGACTGGAAGAGAAGTAATGACAATCCAAAATAGGTTTGTGGACATGGGAATGACAAAAAGGGGGTTATAGACCTTCCAGAAAGGAAGAATCAACAGGTCTATGGTTATTCATGTCATGTTATCCATCTCCATTTGTGTCATATAAAGATTTCATAAGTATATTTTCCCTTCAATGGTTGATAAGAGATCTTGAAGGAGACATAACCTAATCCTATATTACAGTCCTTTCCAAGGTGATAGCACTCTATTATTTAATACTTTTGAGGGTACAATAGATATGAGGCCATATAGTTATACCAACATGCAGCCCACATTTTTCCATCTTGTTCAAATAAATATTAGGGAAAATTATCAAAAGCTTTACTGTGATTGGTGAATACTGGGTCAAGAAGCAGAAAAAGATATGAAACTACAGACTCCCTTTTAAAAATGCTTGTCTTCCTCTGATCGCCTCTCGTCTTGCTGTTCTCAAAGAATACTGACAAATTATTCAACAATCATATCTATCAGGTTTTTTTTTTAGTACAATAGGATATATTTTTATGACTGATAACTTGGACATGTTCAAAATAGCTAGATACAATCTCCTCACTTTTCATGATCTTCATTTCCTTTGACTTTTCTTCTGCCCTATCAAACTACAAAGTAGGAGAAAAATAGGAATTGAGTAGCTCTTTCTCAGTTTCATATCTTAATATTACACCATAATCACCAAGGAACAGTCTATCTCTTCCCTGTTCTTGGACCAAACCCTTTTTTTAACTGTTAAAGTAGTTGTCTGGCATTCTGTGTACTCTTCGTTCATCTTTTCTGTGTTATCTTTCTTTAAACCTAAGTTCAGTAGTTATATTGATTTATTTAGCTACCCTTTCATCTTCCCCAGGATACTTTGTGATCTCATTGTCACAATTTCATTTTTAAGAGCTTTCCATTTCTCTTTGGCTATCTCAAAGAACTATATAAATGCTAGCTATTATTATTTTATTGACAATCATAATAATTGATAATATTTATATAATACTCTAAGGCAGTGGTTCTCAACCTTCCTAATGCCGTGACCCTTTAATACAGTTCCTCATGTTGTGGTGACCCCCAACCATAAAATGATTTTTGTTGCCACTTCATAACTGTAATTTTGCTACTGTTATGAATCATAATATAAATATATGATATGCAGGATGGGTTGAGAACCGCTGCTCTAAGGTTTGCAAAGCACTTTACATACCTGATTTCATCTGATCCTTACAACAAAATTGTGAGGTAGCAATTATTTGTATAATTATCTCCTTCTTACAGATGAGGAAACTGAGGCTCAGACAGGCTAAGTGTTATGTTCATGGTCACATTGTCAGGGCCAGGATTTGAACTTAGGTCTTCCCAACTCCAGATCCAGCATTTGTTAAGAAGCAGCTAAGTGGTATAGGGAATCGAATACTGAAGTTCAACTCCAGCCTCGCACTGTATTTGTCTGACCCTGCACAAGTCACTTTATCTATGCTTGCTTAATTTCCTAATCCATAAAATAGATATAATAGCACTTACTTCCCAGGGTTGCTGAAAGGACAAAATCAAGGCCTTCTCAATTCTAAGTCTAACATCTATTCTACAATATCACACTTTTAGAAGTTTGGGCCTTGGAACTTTTTTTTCCTCTGAAAAAATTTGAAATCTTCCTCCCCAAAGTTTCTAGACTATATATCTAACTATGCCAACCCTTCCTAACTATGCTGAGTTACTGTAACTTTAATGTAACATCATTGATTTCTACCAAGATTTCTAAAGGAAAGCAGAAATTATGATAAACCAGCAGGGATTATTCAAGAATAGGTCATGCTAGCCTATATATTTGGGGAGGAGCAGGAAATGTTGACCCCTAGAATTAAGGAGGTCATTTGATGAAGTCTCTTACAGATATTCTGGATAAGATGGAAATAATCGGATAATAGATTTAAAGGTGGTAGGACCTCTGAGTTCATCCAGTTCAACTCTTCCATTCTACTAATGAGACCCTGAAAGATCAAATGACTCCCCAAGATTACATGGATAGTAACTAGAAGAGCTGGAATTTGAACCTTGATCCTCTGACTCCAAATCTGTCAATGTTTACCTTTGTACTATAATTGCCTTTCTAGAACAATGGTAGCTACATGATGATACAATCAGTTAGATTAAAAAGTAATAATATGATTGGAACCAAATTATCAAACTGGGCATGTCTCTAGCTGAATGCTGCTCCATCCTACTCCATGTTCCATACAAAATTTTCAATGAATGGCATGCTTATCGCATTTACAGATGACATCAAGCTGAGAGGAATCTATAAGTTTGGCGTCAGGACTAAGATCTAAAAAGACTAGAATAAAAGGCTAGAATGATAGACCAAATCACAATTCTCTAATGTGGTATTTCCCAAGCATCTGTCTTTGTTTTTATTTTCTCTTTATACTCTAAGAGTCTTTGAGATAGATAAATGATAGACAGAAAGATAGATAAATAGAGAGACAGAGACAGAGAGAAAATGAAATGTCCTAGAATCTTTCCACTTACCTTCTCTCTAAATACTTTCTTTCCCCCATTGACCATTCATTTGGAAGTTTCTTACATATGGTTCCTTCTCTACCTACTAGAGACAAATCTGCGTAGAGAAAGATGACGAGAAAAAACTTTAAAATGGATTCTTTACCAGGATAACTTCTCTCAGGGGGCAGTGTTGGTCCTATTCATTGCCTCTCCTTCTCTCCTTTTAGTTCCCTCCTGATATCCTAAAATCTAGCTTTTGATTTTATCTTTCTGTGTATCCTTCTTCACCAAAGTTTATTGTCACTTCTTTTGGCCAAATACAAAAGTGTCATCCCTTTCTCCATCTCTCTATGGCATTAGTAATTTCTTTTTCCTTCCCTTCCTCTTAGCTGACTTCTGGAAAATCAGTCAGTTAATCAATTGGTAAGCATTTATTAAGGGCCTACTATCTGTCAGTCACTGGGAAGCTGCTTTTTGTTATGTTCCTACCACTTCTGATATACAGAGTATACAAATAGTGATCAAAAATAACTAACAGCAATCCAAAACATCAGAATTTAAATTTGAGCAAAATAATATCTTCTGGTTTGCTTAGACACAAAGAAGCAAAGTAAAAATAGATTAATTTTAGTTTCCATAGAACCTTTAAAGAATTTTATTCAGCCTTTTTATACTATCTTAATGTATCTATTTCATAGGAAAATCATATAACTCAATATGTGTTTCCCTTAGGAAATGCAAGAATCAGTAATGTCGAATTTTATCACAGTGGTCAGGAAGGTTACAGAGACAATATGGATCCAAGATATTCTCTGGCTTTTCTTAACCTTGGACAGGTTTGTATTTTTATATATATATGAAAACAAACATATATTTCTACAGATACAGAAATATTTCTAATTTATCCTAATTTATTTAAATAACCAACTATATAGCAACAAGTACCCTAGCATACCCAGGATGGCTGCTAGCACAGGTTCTTAGATCTGCTTTTCTAAAGGAAAGCAACTCAAAATGGGTTAACAATCTTACTTTAATCAAACATATCATTTGCCTAGTTTAGGGGGAAAAGTCAACACCCTGAACTTCAGAGAATACAAACAGAAGTCACAAGCAGAAGTTAGAATTAGACAGAGAAACAGATCAGCAGACAGGGCTTCCAGCTGTCTGACCATTACATTCATACCTAATTAGTCACCAGAGAGAGAAGCACCAACATCTGGGTTTTCAAAGCCTTGGGGCTCAATGGCTGCCCAGAGTCTCATCTGGCCAAATCACACAACTCTTCCCAAAGTGAGCCCCAAAGCAAAAACTCACATCGGGGTATATATAGCCTTCTCCTGGATCAGAGAATGTCACAACCCTGTTGACCCACTGCCCAATCACAAAGTAATAAGGTATGGGCATTTTTGAAAAACAAGCTTCCTGCCACAGACTCCATGTGAGCACATTCAGCCTATTAGGGGGCAGAGTATATTTTCAAATCTGGGAAGGTTCTCAGAATCACTTAATCCTATCAAAGGGCCTAGGGGCAGGGAAGATCTTCAGATTCCTGTAACACCAACTTTTAAATTAGTAGTTTAATAAGATTTTAATTTTAATAAGTTTAATAAGCTACCATAATAAATTTCCCATTACCTTTTTAAAAAAAGCAATCAGAAGTCCATTTCATTTGTATAATTTGCTTTTGGTCAGTGAGAGAAACGAAGATTTTTAAAAGTGAAGAGGTTAAGACTTTGTTTTATATTCCATAGTTCTTTATTTACTTTGTATTGCCACAAAATATTTTCCCAAATAAGAATATATTAAATGAAGTTAACTTTGTCCAAATCATCATCTTTTGGAATGAGAGGGAATTTGTTTACCAAATAATGAAGGAGGGAATTGTTACTTAAATAGTGTCTCCAACCTTCAAAATGTAGAGGTAATAGTTTGGTTTTCTAATATTTAGTATTGAAGTAAAGGCAGCCTAAAGAGAGAGATCATGAATTAGTTTTTAAAAAAATATTCTATACAGAGAGACCTGGCTTCTACTCCTGGTTCTGTCACTCACAAATTATGTAATAGTAAACAAATGGACCTTTCTTTCTTCATTTGTGAAATAATGATGTTGGGCTAGAATATATTGAACTGCCTTTTAGTTCTAAAAAGTCTAAGCTAAACAGATTTTGCAGACATATATATAATATATATATGAATATGTGTATGTATAGGAGTATATGCATATATTCAGAACACACATACACATATACATATATATGTATACACACACACACACAGAGGTAAAAGCTAGATCTCATATAAAGAAAAACACTTTTTTTTGCTTTTTTCCCCCAAGAGGTTTCTTCTGAAAACCGTATTTACTCCAAATATATTTTTTTTCTTGAAATGCATTTCATCTTCACTTCAAAGTAAGCTGAGTCCTAGTGTCTTTTTTTTTAATAGGTTCAAGAGTATGCCTCATCTTATGTCCGTGGTTGTGCTTTTCACAATGGTTTTTCTCCAGCAATTGGTGTGTTTGGTACTGGTGGATTGGACATTGAGGATAACATCATTTATTTAACAGTGGGGGAAGGTAAAATAAATGTTTTGGTCTGAATCTTACATTTACATCTCATGTTTTGTTAAACTTATAGAAAAGGGAAGAAATTATTACTGGTCATAACTGATGGTTTGACATCAATGTAGATTAAATACAAAGTATTTTAACAATGTGTCATAAATATAAGTAATTATCAGCTTTTAGTTTGAAAATATAAAATGATTACTTATCAATGAGGCATATTCTATGGCCAGCCTGATTCAGATCACTTCATTGATTCTACCCAAAGGTCAGAATTCAGTGAGGTATTTGTGACCCATAAAAATGCAACAAAACAACTTTACTCATATTAAAGAATAAAAAGGACATAATCCTAAGATTTAAAACACAGTAACTTAGGTAAAATGGTTAATACCCTCCATCTCTGCAATCATATTAGCAATCTGCCATAGTAGGTCAGGAATACCATTCTCTACATGTTTATAGGAACAAGTGACATCAGCACCCTGTAGACTGGCCTCTTTATGCTTCAGGAGGCAAGGAAGTCCAACAGCCTCTCTGCCCACTTAAAAACTATCCCAGCTCACATAACAGTTGCCATTCTTTCCACAAGACAAGATTATTATTCTTTATTCACCGGTCACCTATTTTTCCATCCTTCCATAGTAAAAGTAAACAATACTATAAAGTACTAAGGCCCCCAAGTTTGCAAAATAACTTAATTGATAATTTTATTTCTCTACTTTTTATATTTTCTTTTTATTTGCAGGCCTAAAGATATGGGGAAATGGCAACCGAGTACGAGGGAATTTGGTTAGTTTTTCAGTTTGGCCAGGAACATACCAAAACAGAAAAGAACTAACTTCAACACTGTGGCATGCAGCAATTGAGGTACTAAGTAGGAATTTATAATTTCATGAAGTTAGAAGGGACCTCAGAGGTTATCCAATTCAACTCTCTACATGATGCATGAGTCTGTTGAATATCTTCACTGACAGAAAATTAATCACACAAGGCAGCCCCTTCAGTGTGCTAGGGAAAACCTATCTTGCCTAGATGATAATTGATGCAGTGCTATGATAGGTCAGATTCAATTATGTTTCTCTTGTAGACATAGAGAGATAGTAAACTGAGTCCTGAACTCGCAGTCAGAGTAGAGCTGGATTCAAAGCCTTCATCTGACACTTATGAACTATGTGGTTATGAAGGGAGTATTTACACCAAAAAACTCATTGGAAATTTAACTGTACAGCTGTATATAAATGAGAATGATGAGGAGGGGGAATAGAAGGAAGAGAAAAAGGATAATACTACAGGTTCTGAGTCTCCTTTTTCTTAATATTAATTCATATAATTTTTTTTCTCACTTTATCACTTCCCCCTCTAAAATGTTCCATTGCTTTCAAATTCTAAATATTTGGGTTATAATCCCAAGTCTAGTGTTAAATTAGTAAAGTCCTAAACCTCTCTACACCTCTCTCATAGTTTCCTTAGCTGCAAAATGAGGGTCCCTAAAGTCTTTAAGATTACTTTGGGTATAAATACATGATTTTATAAAGTTACTAATATTTTCCTGCTATTATTACATGTGACCTCTCTTAGAAACCTTGAAGTTTGTGGAATATGTTGTCAAAATTCTTTGACCAGATGTGGGATGCAATTAGGAGAAGAGAAGTACAGTATAGAGAAGAATAGGGGTGGCTCGGTGGTACAATGAAAAGAGCGCTGGCCCTGGAGTCAGAAGGACCTTCGTTCAAATCCGGTCTCAGACACTTAACACTTGCCAGCTGTGTGACCACGGGCAAGTCATTTAACACCAATTGCCCTGCCTTCCCCACTCCAAAAAGCAAAAGAAGAAAAAGAAGAAGAAGAATAGGATTTGGGGGAGAGATGCAACAGTATTCTTGGTCTTAGTATATTTTTGCTTTGATGCTACGTTGATCATTTGATCATTTCCCCATGTTTCAGAAATGATAAGGGTTATGTGTTTTTATTTTATCCTTTTATTTTTCTTGACTTATGAAAATGTCCATTTTAGTAAATATGTTCAACTGGAACTAGCTTTTTATTCTAATTAATTTAATTTAAAAGAATTAATTTCTAATGACTGTAATAAGGCTTAAATAACCCTTTATAATTATGTCCATATTCTTCTTTAGCAAGTAAGTCAAATGGATAACAAAATACAAGCCCAAACAAGTAGAAGAAATACTCAGGAATGTAACACTACTTTTAATAGAGTAGGATTAGACGTAAGGCAGGTTAATCATGAAGTCTATCAAAAGGAGTTTAGTTACTAAAATATCAGAAGTCTTTTATAAGGTAGTTTCAACCTAAGAGGCAATCCTAGGAACCTTGAAAATAGCATTATGCCAGGATTCCAGTGTAATTTAACAGCATAACTTAAGTTCAAATTGGATGAGTAATCAATTTTAATTGTTTTATCTTTTACAATGGAGACAAAGATAGTATGTTTTGTAATGTACACATGGAACATTACAGAGGAATCTACATATTGTGTAATTTCTGTTATATGGTTACCTAACCCAAAGTATTTCCTTTATTTTTGTACTAGATAAATATGGGTACCAATACAGTTTTACAGGATAATGTTGTTGCCGGATTTGAAAGAATTGGCTACCATATTGATGGTGAACCATGTCCATGTAAGTTATTTGGTATACAGCATATCCATAGCATAGATCATCTACCATTTGATTGAAAGAAAAGTAATGTCAATATAATTCAGTAGGTGACATCACTTCTTCCTATTACAGAACAGGTTGAGTGAGTGAAATTTCTCCAAGATAATATGGAATACCAAAGAAAATTGGCTACTTTTAAGAGGAGTTTTATTAAAATGTGTGTTCCAAACACCTTACACAATTAATGTCTCTGGCCTTAATACACAAAAAACCATCGTCTGCTTGGACCTATGGTGAATCCACTCTCTTTATTTGGAAAATAAATAGATAGACAGATAGATAGATAAATGTTTACTAATTCTAGGTTCCAGAGATTCTTAGAAGAGTCAAGTAAAAGGCAACAGGACTAATTACTGGGAAAAAATAATATTAATTCCAAAGTCGTATTATTCTTTTTTTAAAAAGTTTCTTTCTATAGGGGTATCTTGATGATTTGAACCAACATTTTTCTAGACAATTCTTAAGTTCTTGGGTTCAAAAGAAATAATCATTGTTTTTATATTCTCTTTTAAAGTATATTCTTGAAAAAAATTAAGCCTTTTTGACATCAGAAAGAACTGATATCATGATATATACTCTATAGTTTTAAATAGTCTTAACTAATCAAGTTAATATTTCTTTGATTTATTATTTTACAGTCTGTAATTTTTCTATAACTTCTCTATAAAAGGACTTTGTTTTACCAAATTACTGAATGTCAGAATATGATTCCCAGCCATAGGTGTCTGCTTAAATGTATTGATCCAAAGCTGTAACAGATCAGCATAAAGAACTCCTTTTACCAAAAACTCCTCCATAACTCAAAGACAGGAAATTGCCTAGGTCAGGAACTAGAAAGGTAACAGACTCAGGACTTGAACTCTTATCTTCCTGAATTCAGATTAAATTTCCTATATATTGTGCCATGTTTTCTCTCACTATATGCATAATAATAATAAACAACATTGGTATTACTCACAAACAGCAGGGCCCTTTTATGTATCTCTTACTGCACTTAAGGAATTCTCTGCTTCACACCTTATGATTGATTGGTATAAGAAACTCATAGTTAAGGAAATTCCCTCTACTCAAGCAGATCAGTGTTTGTTCTCCAATTAGTAGTCTTTGGAAGTTGATTAGAGTTTTAAGAGATTAAGTGATTTGTCCAGGATTGCACAGCCAGGATGTGTCAGAGGTGAAGCTTGAAATCAGTTTTTTCTGGCTCAATCTACCATACCACACTGCCTCCTTTCTTCTTTATGTCTTTTTAAATGTGCAAAGGGTCAAGAACTCTTCATTATAGAAGAATCAAGAATCAATCTTCCACAAGTCTTACATAAAAAATATTTCAGAGAATTTTATTTTAATCATGTGGCATATTTTAGAAAACTTTCTTTTAAGTGGATTTTTAAATAAAAGGAGAGCAACATACCAAAAAAAAAAAAAGATCAAACATGAATATATCATCTCAAATAATAATAGGAGCTAATGGTCATTCATATGACCTGAAAAATGACAGATATAACATTATTTGGTCATTATGTAAAAATTAAGTCAGAGAGAAGTCAATTTTTATAGTTTTGTTAAACTAAAAAGTGAGGAGCTTAATAAAGACATGCTTTGCTCATTTAATAATTCAGTTTGGTATTTTCTTTCTAAACCAAGCTAATTCTTCAGGAAAATGGCATAACAATGAAGCCCATGGAGGTTTATATGGTGTTTATATGAACCAAGATGGCTTTCCTGGATGCTCTCATATACAAGGGTTTACAGTTTGGAAATGCTGGGACTATGGCATCTATTTTCAGGTAAATGTGCTTCATTCCTAGTGATTTGTTGATTTTTATTATTAGTTGTCCTTAGGACTATGATATCCCCCAAAAATGTTTTGCAGACCACAGAGAGTATGCAAGTCTCTAATGTGACCCTGGTTGACAATGGAATGGGAATTCTTCCCATTATATATCTGCCAGATGCAAGATCTCACAAATTTTCCAACAAAACAATACAGATTAAGGTAAGAAATGAAATCTCTCTCACAAAGTATTGCTAGCCAAAAATTACAACCAAGATACCCCCCCAAAAAAGGTTCTGAAGAATAATGAACCTTTTTGAAGGGTTCACCTTGACTTCTAATCTAGTGCTTTAAACTTCTTCATAATAATTTATTTCAGAAAAATTCAGTATCATTATTACTTTATTATTATTAGTCCTGTGAATATTTAATATTATCACATGTGTAATAAATGACTGTTTCCTAGAATGTATTAGTTGTAGGAAGCAGCCCCCAGTTTAACTGTTCTGATGTTCTCACCAATGATGATCCCAATATTGAACTTACTGCTGCCCATCGGAGCACCAGACCTCCTTCAGGTAAACTATTTTACAAAATTGAGATTTTCCTGTACAAATAAACATTTAGCTAAATTTTATGATTTTTTTTTCCCCCTTTGGAACAAGGAGGGAGAAGTGGAATCTGCTGGCCTACCTTTGCCTCTGCACACAACATGGCACCAAGGAAACCCCATGCAGGGCTCATGAGTTACAATGCTATTAGTGGATTGTTGGAAGTTTCTGGTAGGTTTAAAAATTTTAATTAGCAAATTGTCTGATAGAATTTAAAAATGAAAGAGGAAACCATCATGTAAATATTTCATAATTACATCTAAAAAAACCCTTAAAATTAATATTTGTATGAATTGAGATTTAAAAAAGTCAAAGGTCAGAAGAGTAAATTTCAAAAATTATTCCCTAGTCTATTATGCAGGGAAGTGAAGAAATGACAGTTTCTTGACTTTTGAGAAGGGAAATGAAAATGGTTATGATCATAATGGCAACTCACACAGACAAGCATAGATTAAGCTGGTTTTCATGACCAACTTATTAAGCATACAATGAAAGTTTTGCTCACTTCAATCCAGTTTTCTATAGTAAATTTCTTTAGGATTTCATTTTAGGGAGTTACTTCTAGCTCATGAGAGAAATCTGGACTCAAATTTCCTTAACTACATTTTCCCCCTCATTTTACTCTTATTGACTTAAGGCTACTGTCTCAGAATTTCTGTATTCCTTTGATGGCAGGGAACCAATTTAAAATATTACATGGAGTTTGAATGGAACGTTTCATATTGATTTTAATAAATTTCCTTATCTGTAAAATGAAGGGGTTAGGCCAGGTGATCTTCAAGGTTTCTTCCAGCCCTAAATCCTGTGACAAATATGTTCCAGAAAATTAAAGGCAGTATATTGGCATAAAAATGGCCTTTGCAAAATAAAGCCATATTTCATTAAGGAGCACAGATAACTACATTTCTTTTAAAAATTCAGAACACAGAGCTGTAAAAGACAGTATGATAAAGATGGAGGTAGCCTTATTAAAACTTATCCTCCAGTTGGACTCCCTTTTTTTGGAATAAAAAGAGATAGCAAGAACTAGCAAAATGAACATAGCTGAGTATATATCTGCTGGTGTTGCTGTTTCTTTTTTGAGTCTGTATTTCTGAATAAATGCAATACATTAGGATCTGTGAATAACAGGGTTAACAAAAGAATAACATCCTCCCCAAACAAGCAAACAAAAAATTCCAATTGGACAAAGTGGGATTGGGAGATAAATTTGTGAGATTAGAATGCGATACAAAATGTTTTTTGTAGCTATTGCTTTTAAATAATAAGTATGGTAGGTGATTTTATGTTGTTTTTGTTTTAGATTCCACATTTGTTGGATTTAAAAATGTTTGTTCAGATGAAACTGCTGTGATGTTCATGACAAACCCTTTAAACGAAGATTTACAACATCCAATCCATGTGAAAAACATTCAAATAGTTAACACAACTGAACAATCAAAAATATTTATACACAGGCCTGATTTAAGGTAATACTCATTTGCACTGATAACTGTAGGTAAAATTTTATCATTTCTATCCTGTTGCTCATTTTTCCTATATATCTTAAGATGTTATTATACCAAAACTATAACCAAGCGACTGAAACTCAAAATATTACCCATGTGAAAATCACCAAGATTACATGCATCACCAATATAACTGTGTGCAATTGGGAATTTATTTAATATTAAGGAGAGTACCTTGAGCTTATGTTTAAGCACCATCTTTTAAGTTTCAAAGACAGACTTAGATTATGTGGTTATGTATCTCCAGTCACAGACATGGTGAAGTGAGAAGTATCTGTACTGTTTTTACTATCACTTCCTTGTACCTGACTTGGAGAAGAGAAATAGATAAAGAAAGTCCCTTTCTTAGGCCCACTACTCTTTTCCCTCTGTATGCTGTCTCCTAGTGACTTCATCAGTCCCCATGAATTTATTTATCATCTTATAGTTGATGACTCCCAGATTTATCTATCAAGCCAAATATCTCCTCTGGGGCTTCAATCACCCATTATAACCCATTGTTGGACATTTCCAACTGGAATTCTGGAGACATCTCAAACTCAACATATCAAGAACAAAACTCAGTTTCATTCCCCCCAAAACAATCCAACCTTTCTTCCAAACTCCCCTATTTCTAAGGCACCACCAATTTTTTCAATCTTCTGGTTTATAACTTCAGCATTATCCTCTACTTACTCTGATACCACACATATCTAAGCAAGTGCAAAATCTGCCATTTTTCTCCTTTGTCATGTTTCACATGCAGCCTCTTCTCTCCACTCACACAGCTATCACCTTAGTTCAGGCCCTAATCATCTGTGGTCTAAATTATTTCGATAGCCTTTCAACCAGTCTCCTTACCTCAAGTATTTCCCCATTCTAGCCCATCCTAACCATTGCTTCCAAAGTGATTTTTTTTAAGTGTAGGTGAACCATAGCATTCTCCTCTTAAATCAACTTCAATGACTTCTAATTGCTTATATAATCAAATTTAAACTTATTTGTTTAGCTTTATGACCTGGTCCAAATTTCTCTTTTCAGTCTAATTAAACATTACTTCTACTTCTGCACTCTGGAATCTAGCCAAACTGGCCTTCTGTCTGTTTTTCACACATAGTGCACCATCACTCATCTCTGTGCCATTGTACTGGCTGTCTGTCCCCCATACCTGGAATTCATTCCCTCCTTACTTCCTTCTCATGGAATCCCTCTCTCTTTCTTCAAGTCATAGCTCAAGCACCGCCTTCTGCCTAAAACCTTTCCTGAGTGCCCCTACTGCTAGTGCCCTACCTCTCTAATTACCATGTATTTAACTACTTTGTATTTATTTAAATTCTTTTTGTATTTCTTCTACATGTATTTATATCCTTATTGTATGTATATGTGATATGTGTGTAGATGTATGTGTGTGTATTCTTATATCTCCTATAGAATATAAGCTTCTTACTAGTAAGGATTAGTTCCTTCCTTCTACATGCATCCCTAGAACCCAGCACCACCCTGATACAGCAGACATTTAACAAATACTCGTTGATTCATTGATAAAGGATGAATTAAAATGGGTATGTGAACTTCCCTGCCTATTGCTATAATAGAGTTCACAGAATTACTCAAATATTTATTACCTGTTATACCATATTTACCCTTCCTGCCTCACCATTTTTTGTCTGTGAAAACAATATGCTTGGAATTTTCATTTGTCTCTTATTATAAATAAAACGATATAATGACAAACTAATGAAAATTGTTACCAATGGGTTACCAAAGGTGTATTTGAAGCTGTTGGTTTCTTAGGAGAATCTGTAATGCTAGATACAAAGAGCTACAAGAATGTTATCATTTTGTTAAAGATTTTTTCTTCTGTTTGATTCTGCGGTACCTCAGAGCTGGATAAAAGACCTAGACAGTATAATAGATCGGAGGATGCTGGGTAAATGCATTATGCCATTCACATTACCCTTTACAAACTTCTGATGCAGGGAAAGCCAAGATTTCTGACATTTTACAAAATTATGATCTATATTAAGAAATACAGTTTTTTCCTAAGTAGTGTAACTAATGATTACTGTTTTATGACTAAATGAAATGAAAGTGCCCTTAATGTGTTTGACTTAATACAGAATATACAATCTAAAGCCCATTCCCTTTGGACTTATTAACCCTACTTTAAAATTACTTTTTTAAATCCCCATGAAATCTCTGATTTCATCCCAGTGGATACCTCCCTTGGTAAATCACAATTCATCTCTGCCTTTTCTTCACCTGCTATTCTTGCTCATGTCTTTTTATAAATCTTCCTTAAAGTATAACCATAGTGCTAGAAGCTCTCTTTTTATTCTTTTGATATTTTGTTGATATCAGCACAAGTGGATTATACATCTCTGGACTATTCTTTACTCTTGCTTCATGACAGGTATGCTTCCTTTTTCTAGTCTTATATCTCCTTGAAAACTTCTGTATGTGTGTGTATATGTGTGTGTTATATCTTGCATACTAGCTACTATCATTGGTAACATGCTAACAAGTAACATGCTATGGTATGTTACAGCCTGCTTAGACCCATTATATATTTTTCTATTGTCATTTAGATCCCCTTCAATTCTGATTATTTTTTGTTATTTTATTATTATTAAGTTCCACAATTCTTAATTCAAAGTTTAAGTTAATGTGTGGGATAGAAACCTCTGCCAGATCTTCAAAATCGGAGTCTGAGTGAGAAAGCAGAAAAGGTTTTTATTCTTTCTCATAAGGAAGGGCACAGCCCTCTGTTCACTAAAGGGGCTTCTGCCAGGGAGTACAAACTGTAGAAGCTAGCAGGTTTCTGTTCTCCTAATCCTAACCCGTCCCACTCCCCTGTCTGGTCTTACCATTGGTCAGTGAAGTGGGCTCACAATCTCAAGATAATGGGGGCAAAGCAATCTCAATCCTTCATTACCATAATTATTCATTTGACCCTTCTACCCAATCATAAGGAAATATCCTTCAGTCCCTTACTTGCACATATCTACACACCAAATTTGGGGGGGGAACAACCAATGAGAAGAAGGCTAGTGCTGTTTCCTTTAAGTTTCATTACCCCATTCCAGGGCCTGTGGAAACTTAACCCTTTGATATCTCTCACAGTTAATATCTAGGGAATAAGGAAAAGGGTCAAAATAATATTTGATTTGTTTAATATAATGCAATAATAGTAATTTACACATGACATATTTCACCTATGACAAGGACATTCTTCACAATCCTATGCAGTAGATAATACAAGTATTATTATCCCCTTCATACATACAAGGAAAGTGATGTTCTAAGAGGTCAAACAAGTGACTTGCAATTTCTGACTACATAGCTAATAAATGTCTGACGCCTATAAACCAGGTCTTCTCGTTCCAAGATTAATGCTGAATCTCCTAACCAACCAAACTGGCTTTCAGTGTAACTTCAAGTTATCATTTTAAAGGTGATACTAATCGACTATAGGCTGAGCCAAAACAGTGGCCACCTTAAAAAACACCAAAGGTGTAGAGAAGTTCACAAGAGATCACAATTGGTCATCTTATTGTTCAAGGATTTCAAATGGTCATATTGCTTTATAGAAATATTCTATCCTGGGACAGCTAGGTGGCGTAGTGAATGGAATACCGGCCCTAGAATCAGGAGGACCTGAGTTCAAATCCAGCCTCAGATACTTGACACACTTACTGGCTATGTGACCTTGGGCAAGTTACTTAACCCCAATTGCCTTGCCTTCGCCCCTCCAAAAAAAAAAAAGAAAAGAAATTCTCTATCCAGGGGTGGGGAACCTGAAGTTTGGATTCAGTCAAAAAGACTGCACTTGAGGATCTAGAAGGCCACATGTGGCCTCGGGGCAGCAGATTCCCTACCCTTGCATTCCAACTTGCTTAAATAGATCATGAACACCATAAAAATAATACTTCTACCTTTCCTTCTATGATAATTTTTTTCCTACTATACTTGTGCTTGTTAAGATTATTCATCAAATTTCATCTTCAGTATTCAGCTCTCATCCCTTCTATAAATTAATCCTCCAAACCTCCTCTTCAGAAATTCTACTAGTGTAGAGTGTAAAGCAGTGACATTTGAAGCAGCTAGGTGATGCAGTACTTGAGTCAGGAAGACCTGTGTTCAAATCACAAATAACATATTTTTATGAAAATGATTATATTTTCCAAAACAAAAAAAAGTTTGAAAAAATGGAATTATTTCACATTTTTGCAAATCTCTAATTTTTGTCTGAATTCTCATAATTGCTTCTTCAATCTGTTTTTTAATTTATTTTATTTTTTAATTTATGGAATAAAACAAATATTTCCATAACATAGTATAATAATTAAAAAATGATTGCTCATGAAACTGCAAATCTATTATGTACAACTTGCTATTCCTTTTAAATATATAATAAAATTATCATATAAATTTCTTTTTTTTCTTTCTCCTCCCCCATCCTAGAGATAGCTACCATTAGACACAAATATGTGTATATATGTAAAATCATTCTATACATACTTCTATTTATCAGTTCTTTCTCTGGATGCAGGTAGCATCTTCCTTCATATGTCCTTTGTAGTTAATTTGGGTATTTATAAAAGTCAAAATGACTTATTCACTCAAAGCTGTTCTTAAAACAATATTGCTGTTGCTATATATATAATGTTTTCTTGGTTCTGTTCATCTTGCTTTTCCTTATTTCATGCAAGTCTTTCCATGGTTTACTAAGATCATCAAACTCATGATTTCCTATAGTGCAATAGTATTCAGTCTATTTTAATAGGTAGTTCTAGTTGAAGCATATGAAGAAAATTAGACTTCCAAAAGGATATGCAGTTAGAAAATGGAGGAATACTTTAATAGGGTTTTTTTTAGACAATTGGGGATATTGTTCTTTGATACTACACCAACACTCAACAAGTAGTACTTTCTTAAAGGTTAATTGCAATGAATATTCTGAATTGATATGACTATTAATGAGCTGTTCATATGCTGTTATATTAAAATTCCTAAGTTAGTTGAATGGATTTATTATTCAGACATGATTTGGTACCATATTGGTCATGTGAGAAATGTTGGTTCAGTGAGTTATGCAGATCTTCCAAATGTTGGCACATTTCATTACTTCATATCAAAAATCACATTCATAAATATCACCAACAATCTGATCAGAAAAGTTTGGAGTATTGGGATGCTACTAAGCTCATTGTGGCAGATAAGCATTTTCCAAAATTTATTATTTTCATTTACAAACTTGAATTTTAACACTAGCAACAAATGCTTTCAGTTATCTTCCTTGAAGTTACAGGCTCACTTAATTTGTTTTTGAGGAAGTGTCTGCCAAATATCCATGTGAATAACTATAGTTTGTCTGTTAGTCATTCTTTCAGGTGAAAAATTATATTCAGTAAAAAAAAAAAAAGGCAACAAGTTCAAATTGAAACTCAAACAATCACGCAAATGCTTCTCCTTGAGGCAACCCCTAGACTTTGGTAGGCAGCAGAAGGACTTAATGTATACTTCCTGTTTCATTACACAAACCAATAAAGACATGTACTCAACAGTTGAGATCTAGTAAAATTAATAATTTTATTGCTTCACCAAGGACCTTCTTAAGTGAAAGTGCATTTTTTAAAACTGCAGATGTGTGGCAGTAAAACATACAATGATTACTAGTACAGTTTGTTGTCACTGACTTGATTCTTGCTATGGTGCCAGCAGTTTTACCCACTTTTGCTTTTGTTCCATCAGTGCAAATGTTATTATTGCAAATGTTATTTTCAGGACAAAACATAAGAGTCAAAAAAAGGTACCACTTTTTAGCACCACTTGTGTTTGAAGCCATGTAAAAAGTGGGGGGAAGTCTCAGTGTGAATATGAGGATCTCTTGTGGTTTTGATCTCATGAATGCTTCATGAAACTCACCCCACACACACCCAAAAGATTCTTGGGGACTTTCAAGGGTTCTCATATTTTAGTTTGAGAACTATTGTTAATTTAAAGCAATGGTTAGTGAGTATCAGTCCTGTTTCAATCCTCTTGTTCCTAATAAAAAGAAAACCACCAATGGAAGGGATATTTCAATATCCTATCAGTTAGTCAACAAGCATTTATGAAATGCCTACTACATGCCAGGCAGTGTATAAGCATGAGGAAAACAAAGAAGGGCGATTCTGTTCTGTCTGGTGAATTTTACATGTTTGCTGAATAAGTCCATGGAATATTGCAAACACTCCACACACATTAAACAAACATTAAACTCAATGATATTTGGCATGCCAGAATCATTGTGTTATTATATTCCATAAATATAATTTGTCTTACTGAAATTTTAAAGAAATTCACAAGTTGACAAAATAACCTGATGAAATATAGACTTCAGCAAAATATTAGTTATATATGATATTTAGTTATAGTGAATATTCAAAAATATTCAATGGGATGATGGGCAAGTGAGTAAGTAATGATCTTACCAAGTAATGATTAATTTTGCCTTTTTTTTTTACCCAGTAAAGTGAATCCATCAGACTGTATAGATATGGTCTGTGATGCCAAAAAGAAAGCTTTTCTTAAAGACGTTGATGGCTCTTTCCTGGGGAGGCCTGGTTCTGTGATACCCCAAGCTGAATATGAATGGAATGGAAATAATCAGCTTGGAGTGGGAGACTATAGAATTCCTAAAGTGATGCTCACATACCTGAATGGCAGCAAAATACCTGTTTCAGAGAAAGCACCATATAAAGGTTTGAGGACATTTTCTTGTTTTTAAAGCAAAACATTTTCCTTGCAATGGAGACACAATCAGTCAATACCTGGAGATAGCCTTTCCTTAATAGACTTTTTTATACTTGTTATAGTGAGAAGTAATTCATGTATCTGAAGAGATTTTGTTTTCATTGATAAAATTGTATATGCATCTGATTCTAGGAATCATTAGAGATTCTACCTGTAAATATGTATCTGACTGGCAGAGCTACCAGTGCTTTGGGATGGAATATGCCATGATGGTTATCGAAAGCCTGGATTCTGACACAGAAATACGAAGACTTTCTCCAGTGGCTGTATTGGCTGATGGTTATGTTGATCTTATTAATGGTAAGTATTCAATCAAAGTGGGCTACATTAATATGAGACATTAAACAAATACCTGCTAAATTTTTAGCTGTTCTATAATTATTCATTGCATATTCTTAACCCAAATCTTTTCCTTCCATGTTTTCCACTTGCAAGTTAAAAAAAAAATACAACTGTATTCTAGAAAGACTTGACTTCTTAGGTGTCCAAACTTATTAGTGAAGTAGAGCAGTTATTTCAAATTGGTCACATTAAAACAACAACAACAAAAAAAAACCCACATATAATCATGCTTTTTCTATTTGTATTGGAAAAAGTTAACTAAAATCAAATAGGAGAAAATATTCCTGACTCTTTAAACATTATAATTTGCCTTATATGAATTAAAGATAAAAACATTTGACAAAGGACATTTAGAGAACCCCAAGGGAGGTATCTACAACCCAGAAATTTTTCATTCTGGGGAAAAAAACAAAAAAACTTTGAGGTACATTTTGGAAATTAGAGTACAATCAGTCTTGCATCCACCAAGCCTATTCTTAGCTGGTCCTGGTATAGTTGAACCCTGATACGGTCCATTTAATGTATTTTGAATCAGAAAGCATTTATAGAGTGTCTAGTATATACAAGAGACTGTGCTGGGTATAGGTGCTATGGTCCACTCACCACCCACACCTCTACCTCCCCCCACCTTCTAAGTGGATTTGGATCCACTTAGATGGTAGCCTAGTACACAATAAAGAAATATATCAGGTTCATTAAGTCTTGAATTTATCAATAATAATAATATAATATGACAATTATTTACATAGCTGTTCAAGGTTTGTAAAGAGCTTTACATATTTTATTTCATTTGATCCTCACAACAACTCTATTAGGCCATATTGTTATTTCCATTTTATAGATGAGGAAACTGAAGCTGAAAGATGTTAAGTGACCTTCCCAGGGTCACAAAGCTACTCACAAAAGCAGGCTTTGAACTCAGGTCTTCCTGACTCTAAGTTCAGCTCTCTATCCACTTTAACACCTATACCAAATCAGGTTTCATGTGTTTTATAGTATGATTTTTTTGTATTTCTATTCTAACCCACACCTACATACCTAGTAGTTTTGCTCACTCCCATTCCTCCTCCTCCTACCCCAATATACACATGACAAGGACACAAAAGAGATGTTATCAAAGTAGGATATATTCCTGTATGTTGATAAATAAAAGGCTTACTTGGGGAAATGCATTACTTTTGCATTCTAAATTTGGGTCGATTTATAATTCTAACTGAAGTTCAGCTCTGAATATTGATAATTCTTCATGAAGGCAGGAAATTCAATAAAAGCTTATGAATAAATATATCAAGATTCATTATTCAGTATTTCAGTCAGTGTTTCATACATTTATTATCCCAGACACTTCAAAATTGAAGTAATGGGGAATTTTTTTTTTCTGTGAACATTGAACTTTAATATGGCACAGCTATAACCAAAAAGAGTCTGGGCCTGAATGGAAAGGTATCCATTGTTCTCTGAGTGGACTGTCCAGGGGTTGAGGAACAGGAGCTGCTCCATTCAATGTTCTCTTTCCAAATGGACACAATTTCCTTGAAGCCAACTGGCTGCTGAAGCTTATTCCATTTGCTTCAAATTTCTGTAGCTGGTATTCTGGAAAAGGACAACAGATTTCACAAGGATTCTGTTCTTTACAGTGGTTCTCAACCTGTGGGTTATGTTCAATTTAAATACATTCTGCATATAAAATATTTATATTACGATTCATAACAGTAGCAAAATTACACTTAGGAAGTGGCAACGAAAATAATTTCATGGTTGGGGGTCACCACAACATGAGGAACTGTATTAAAGGGTTGTGGCATTAGGAAGGTTGAGAACCACTGGTTTAGAATGAAGTCAAAAACATGAGATCATTCTTGAGATGTGATCATAAGGCTCCCAAACAGCTTTTCTTCTAAATATTTGTAGGGATCTTCTAACAAGGCAATGGGGTTTAATGCCTGAAGTCAAGCAAAACCTGGGTTCAAGTTGTTCCTGGAACATTCACAAGCTTTATGTCCACTGTCAAGTCACTGAACCACTCAAAGTCCATTTCCTCCTTTGTATTAATTAATCACTCAACAAGAGGGATCACATAAAAATTGCCCATTGCACAGAATAATATCAAAAAGTTACCTTCATAATAAGACCAAATTAAGAGTTTATTTCAAAGTTATAAATTTTTAAAGTAACTCAAATTATACAAAAGTAAGTAAGCTTAGAAATTATGACAAGGGCTATAAGATTTATGTGAAACTGATTGAGGGCGTGTCAATGTTATAAAACATATGATAGGAGTTTCCATTGAAAGACACAACAGTGCTGCCTACTTCACTCTTGTTCATCACAAGTACAATAACATACCTGAAAATTTACTTTAAACTAGTCACACTTAGATTCCTTTATGTAGGATGCTTCATTTAACTCTGCATTAGAACCTATCTAGTTCTCTAAAGCAGTGTTTTGCTGCACACAAAACTTGCTTATGTTACAGCATCTAACAAACATAGTCTAAGAAAGGGAAAATTGACAGGTTACCTCTAAATCAGCCAGAGTGCATGGGGCTTAGAGCTTTAACACTATTAAGCAGCTATTATGTACTACCATGCGCTTTTCTAGCTATTGAAGACACAAAGACAAAAATGAAATATTCCCTGCCCTCAACTTATATTCTATAGAAGTAATACACATATACTCATGTTAACTACACATAAAATGCAAGTAAAATAAATAAAAGGTCATTTTGAGGAGGAGGCCAGAGGAGATAGCACTTGAAATGGGCTTTGAAGAAAACTAGAGATTTGGAGAAGCAAAGGGGAAGAAAGAATGCATTCTAGCAATGGGGGTAAGTCTATTTCAAAGGAATGAAGACAAGAATGGGATGTCATATGTGTGGAACAGCAAAAAGGTGAGTTTGACTGGACAAATGAGTATATTGACTTACTAAGCCTGGATAGTTAGGTTAGAACCATGTTGGAAAGGGATTTAAATACCAAAGAGGAGTTTCTGTTGAATCCCAAATGTAATAGGAAGTTACTGGAGTTTATTGAACAGGGGAGTGACATGGTCAGACCTGTGCTTTGACAGCTATGTGGAAAATGAATTGGAGAGGGGATGGGCATGTAGTAGGAACCAATCAAGAGGCTTTTGCAATATTACTTGCAAGAAGTGATGAGGGCCTGAACTTGAAAGGTTGTAGTGTAAATAAAGAAGGGGATAGATACGAGACAATCAAGTGGAGGTAGAATCAACAAAACTTACAACCATTTGGATATGTGGAATATGGGAAAATGAGGAGTTGAAGATGACTCTGAGATTTCTATTCTTTTGACAAGCAGACAGATGATAGTGACCTGAGGAGGGGTGTACTTTGAGGTAAGGATAATAAATTCCATTGTTAAGTATATCACTCTGATAATTTTATACAAATGATGAGCTTCATTATGGCTATTTTCCTTTTTGGGCTAATTACCATGCGGGGCTTATTGCAAGTATTATGTTTAACAAGAGCTTAATTGCATAATTCAGGCAAATTATCTTAAATTTTCTTAGATTATAATATATTTTTAAGATTGGAGAAGGGTGACCTTTCATTGTTTTTCAGGTCCACAGGATCATGGCTGGTGTGGTGGATACACATGTCAGAGGCGGTTGTCACTATTTCACAGCATTGTTGCCCTAAACAAATCCTATGAAATTTATTTTACTGGTACCAGTCCTCAGAATCTTCGACTAATGTTGCTTAATGTTGAGCAAAACAAGGTAAGATAGAATATTACTAAATCTTTCCTAAATATAACTACAAAAATTTCCATCAGCTACTTTTCCCCCTAGAGCTACTTATTTAATCCAGTCATGGGTACCATATTTAAGAAAGGACATTGATGAGTTAAGCAAGTCAAAAAAGGCAATTAGGGTGACAAAGGGCCTTGAAGAACACAATGACATCACTCACAAGATGATGTCTTAACCTGCACACAAATTAGATTTAAGTGAGACAAAGTCATCAGCCTTACTTTCATTGAAGTCCAGTGGTAAAACAAGTCAAGACAACTGTGATGGCCTGGGATGGAGTTTTCTTGAAAGAACTAGACCCCTGACTAGCAGTCGGCATCTCTGCCCCCTTCTTTCCCTTTCTCTCTATCCCTTTTTTCTCCACCCACAAGTAGGTTCCACCTACCGTTAAAAGCCAGTTTTGGTTTCTACCCACACTTGTGACCCAACAGTTCACTGCTCTACAGAGTACTAATCCCTAGAACACCAACTTAACTAAAGGTAGAATGCACACACACACACACACACACACACACACACACTAGAATGGAATTGTACGTAGAGAATAACTGCTCAGGCTGCAGCTATCAATGCTATCTTTAAAAGTTGTTAGCATGATCACTGACAAACTGGAAGAGTATGTCAGCAAATCTATGACTCATAATACAACTTCCAGTAATCCCTCAGTCACCCTGAGGCTTGGGGTCCCTACTATACTGTGTGACTCCTTCATTGGGAAAGAATGATATAAAATCAAGGAGCTATGAATAAGTACATGGACCCAGATGCAGGTTTCAAGGATCATGCTACCAAACTCAAGTAAGTAGACAATTGCTCTTTCTGGCATACTGGACTCTATCATTTAGTGTATCAAAAAGATTGCATGGTAGAGCTTGAGACTTTCTCCCAGTCTCCCCTGAAGTGTGTGACCATATCGCCTAAACTGTCCAGGCCTTTGATCATATTTGAAGGAACAATACCGATAGTAAGTATCTGAGGCCAGATTTGGACTCAAGGTCTTCTGACTCCAGACCCAGAAGTCTATGTATGGGGGTAGCTACATAGGACAATCTAAGTCCTTTTCTCCAAGTCCTCATCAAGTTCCCCTTACATGTAGCTCTCTGCAGGAGACCAGCCTTGAGAGTTAGTTTCTCTGTTGAGTTCACAGCCAGCATTTCTCTTTCCTCACTAGGGGGTCTCACTCTCTGAAGCTGTTGCCTTCCTCTGGTCTTTCCACATCTGTCTGAAGGTTCTTCTCCAGAGGGCATTCCTACTGCCACTGTTTGCCACTGAGATCTCTGATACTCTTTCTCACATCCTGAATTCACAGTTACTGACTAGATACATCCAGCTTTGGATACTTGTTTGCCTAAGGTCAGGAAAGAATGAACACACACACACACACACACACACACACACACACACACACACACACAAGAGAAGCAATCATGCTCTTAGACAGTTGGAAAGAAGAACATACCTGACTGTCTGGACAGCTAAGAGTCCTGCTTCCTGGAAGCTACCAAAGAAAGAGACTACCTGGCTGCTAAGCAAGCCTTAATTCAGGGGGCAGTGCAGCTATGAGGACCCTGCATTCAAGTGATGCCACCTGGAGGTACTGGTGGCTTTTGCCAGGGTACTGGTGATGTCTAAGGAACAGCAGAGAGAAGAAAGGGTGCAGTGACCCTGCAGGGAAACCAACTAGAGCCGTGCTGAAAAACTGCAGCTTTCTGGAGAAGAAAGAGATATGGCTGCAGAAGTTAGGAGGCAGGACTGACTTTCATCAGCATATCAGCAAAAAGGCAGCACCCCTCCCACCAAGTGACCCAAGCAATACTTTCTGTATAATTAGTGATGGCAGTAGCAGGAATTGGATTAGTGGAATTGGCCTTTCTACTAGTAGTATGATGGTGGATTTTAAACTAATTATGTCAATCTTAGAAAAACAAAAATGAGATATTTGGAAGAGAACCAGGTGCAAAAGAAAATGGCCTTCATTGCTAAGTTCAATTTGTTAAGATGCATAAACTGAAAAGAAGTAGTCAGATGAACTCAGAATATCTCATCAGAACCATTAAGAAATATCTGAAAACAAGCATCTTTTGTTTTTTGGTTAAGAAGTTGTTATCTCAATCACTGCCATAATAACTAATGAACTAAGTATTCCTTTAGCCCATAGATGCTTCACCTCTTGTATGTTCATTCAGTTCTGGCTAACTTCTCAGTCATTGTTTCCTCTAAGTCTGCAGCCAAGGAGAAGACTTATCCATGTAGTATCACCTCTGAGTCATCCTTTATGGCCAGAAACAGCTCCATACTAAAATTAGGTGGACTATTTCTGTGTATGTTCAAAGCCTGCCTTCATCCCCATTGAGTGTGTTACTGGAGACAATTAATCATATCTATACTCTATCTTAGGACCTTGCTATAAATGAAGCCAGAAAGTATAAAGAAGTCATAGCTAAATAGAAAGGTGATTTGAAGACTATCATAAATGAAACAAATAAAGAATAATAAGTACACAAATGGAAAAAAAGGCAAGACTACAAAGATGAAAATCTCATAATGAAACTAACAACTTGGAATTATCTATGGATAATATAAATAAAACTATAGATTTATTGAGAAATTGGCACATTGGATTACAAAATAGTAGAAACAACAGAAGAAATAGCAAAACAAACTCAAACATGAATATAACTAGAATAAAGTGACATCTTAATAAGAAAAAGTATCGTCAGAGATAATCTAAGAGTTATTGAACTACCAAAGAATATGAATAAAGATAGAATCTGACCATAATATTTAATGCCCCCCAAATCTCATGGATTTATTCAAATTAAGGGATAGATTTAAAATTGACAGAATCCACAGGATACCAATAGAGATAAATCCCAGATTCACTTCACACTGACATTGATTCAAACTCTAAAACTGCAGTTGCAAAAATTTTTGCAAGCAGCTAAGAAGAAAAATATTGTATATCAAAAAATGTACTAATTACACTTTTGATGCGACTAAGAACAGAGGCATCAACTAGATAGTTGATTCTATGAATAGAGCTCTGAACTTAGAGTGAGGAAGCCTTTAGTTCAACAGTAATCTCAGACACTTACTAGTTTTGTGACCCTGGGCATGTCACTTAAGCTCTATCTGTATCAGTTTTCTCATCAATACAATGGAGGTGATACTAGCACCTACCTCCCAGGGTTGTAGTGACAATAAAATGAGATAATTTTTATAAAGCACTTAGTGTAGTACCTGGAATGTAGTAGGGCTAAATATTTGTTTAAAAAAATTTTAAGCAGAATGATCTGGAACATGATATATAGACTCATACACTGAAATAGATCTATGACTTCATTCATTTGAATGTTCCTCCTATTATATGGATCACAATCAATCAATGTATGATCATTATATGCTACTCTTAACCCTTTTCTCCCATAAATTTACCACACAATATCCACTCAACATGCTTAGGAACTTTCCTCAGTTTCTTCTGACATATTAAGGGTACCAATGGAGCACATGTGCTTAATTCATCCCTCTCTCACCAAAAGATCAGCTCATCATTTTTTCTATCATACATTTCCTTGATGTGATTCTTTATTCTGATTATCTTTCATAGTTCCTTATTTGTCATGTAGCTTGATCGTACCCATTATAAGCCTATCTATAGGCTCCTGTGTCCTACTTATTTTTAAGTCTTCAGAAACTACAATGTTTCACGAATTGAAATCATACAGCAACACTAATATAGTATTAATATTTAAAAGATGCACTTTGTACCTAGAAGAAGTTTGGGATTATTAAAGGAGGAAATTTTGCAGTTTCTCAAAAGCAATCTAGTCTGCTTTTCTCCTGTTTAATCCTGGGCCCAACCCATTACCCATGGATTGCCATGGACAAAGAATTCATCACCAAGTGGTCAACATGCTGATGACTGACTTCTCCATATTTTGCTAGACGTGCTCTCATAAAGTAGATTCAGTGCATTGGAGGGACTGTAAGGTCCTTTTCAGTATGGTTGTAATGACCTTTGCTTACAATCTACTGGTATAGCTTTTGAAAATGTAAGGTCACTTCCACACCATGATGAAGCAACAGTGCAGAAATTTGTGGAAAATAGGGCAACATAATTAATGAATAGTGGTGCAAAATTATCAAATAAATACTGGAAGAAAAGTAAATGCAATGTGTAAGAAACTAATTCATTATGTTCAAGTGGGACTCATATCAGATATGCAAGCATTGTTCATTTTAGGAAAACAACATTGATAAGAAAACCCACAAAAATACTAAGAAGACCATGTTAATAATTGCAGAAAAAGCTTTTGATGAAATAGAAAATGTATTCATTTTAAACACATTAAAATGGCAACAATTGAAGAATTTTTAATAATTGGATAATAATTACTTGGAAATAATAATTTGCTTTTTATAAATAACTTAGAAATAAATAACATCATAAAGACTATATAGAGATAGCAAAGGCAGTGGACTAGTAATGTAACAAGAATTTGTTTTTCGGTCATGTCTAACTCTTTGTGACCCCACAAAGATACTGGAGTAATTTTCCATTTCCTTCTCCAGATCATTTTAGAGATGAGGAAATTGAGGTAAATAGGGTTAAAGTGACTTTCCCGGGATCACATACAACTAGTAAGTGTCTGAAGCCAGATTTAAACTCCAGAACAGAGGTTCTCAACCTGTGGGTTGTGACCCCTTTGGGGTCGAACAACCCTTTCACAGGGGTCACCTAAGACCATCAGAAAACACATATTTTCTATGGTCTTAGGAACCTCCTCTGTCCTTCTCCAGGCAGATCCGCCCACATGCAAACATGCCCACATACGACTATTAAAGGATCACAGCATTAGGAAGGTTGAGAACTACTGCTCTAGAAGATGGGCCTTCCTGATTCCAGGCCCAGCACTCTATACACTGTACCACCTATCTGCCTCTGTAACAAGAATGAGACACAACAATAGCCCAAGTAGTACAATAGCACCCAGAAGATTTTTAAAAGAATCAAAGGAAATGAACTAATGAATAGCCTCCTTATGGAAGATCTGTGGCAAGATATTGGAAATAATATTATGGAATAAGGCATTCAGATTTGCATCAGGGAAGGATGACAGCATGGGTATGTCAAAATGTCTAATCACCATGATATTGCCTCTCTCATAGATTCACAAAGTAATCAGATACTCTTCATACATCATTACTCTATTAAAATTATAGTTCACTAAGAGGTTATATATTAACTTTAACAACACTACACAATTCCAACAATACATAATATTATCATCCTTCTATACTTCTTTCTCTAGACATGTAGCTGTAAAATGAGTGTAAAAATAATATTTCCATAGCACTTTATAATTTACAAAGAACTTTTGTCACAATTCAGTAGTATGGGTAGTACAAATATTATTACTGCCATTTCACAGATGAGGAAACCGAGATCCAAAGAAATTCAATTACTTTCCCAAGGTCATACTGTTAGCAGGTAATAGAGGCTGGAACTGAATCCAAGTCTTGTCTCCAGACCACTGTTCTTAATACTACATCACGCAACATCATGAAATATTTTTAAAGCATTACACCAAAATTAATTCAAATAGTGGTATCCATTTTAAAATAGACCCTGACTATAGGGTCTATTAGGGTCTATTTATTATTTCTAATGATCATGGCATTCTTCCCAATACTTTTGATAATAGCATAAGAGCTACAAATACTTGAAGAACTTGCTTTTTGGAAGCTTGATAAAATTATTAGGATATAAATATAATGAATTAGATCAAGCTTGGTAAGACCAGCCTTAGCTATCATTCTTCATAAGAAAAAAGATAAGGTAGAAGCAGGTATTTGACAAAGAGAATAATGCGCTAGACCTGGAGTCAAAGAGACCTCTGTTAAGATCTAACCTCAGACATTTCCTAGCTTTGTGTTCCTGGGCAAGTCACTTAATTTCTGTCTGCCTTAGTTTCTTCATCTGTAAAATGGGGATAATAACAGCACTTAACTCTCAGGGGTTGTTGTGAGGATCAAATGAGAGAATATTTGTAAAGCACTTTATAGATGTTGAACTGCCATACAAATACTAGCTAAAGTAAATTAAAAAGTATGACTATAATGAAATTAATTTCATTATTTGATTTGTTAAATTAGCTCTGAAAACAGTTCCAAAATAGGAGTTTCAAAAATGTTTTGAGCAGAAGCATTATTGGAATAAGTATATAGGCTCTAACGGTGACTAGCTGAAGTAGACAAGAGTGTTTGAATGCATGTGCTATACTTTCCTTGTTTAAAAGTAGAGGGGAGGGTATATATTTTTAAAATATTCATTGATATGCTTTTTAGATTAAATTTATTTCTGAGTATGTCCCTCCTTCGTTTCCTACCCCTTGTTGCCCCCTTGTAACAAAGCATAGAAAAGAAAAAGTTCAATTCCAAACTAACCAACATATTAACCAAGTCAGATAATATATGTCATGCACCATATCCAGAGTTTCTCACTTCTTCAAAAAAGGAAGTTGTACTTCCTAATCTCTCCTCTGAGGTCAAATTTTATCACTGTAATTACAGAGTATTCAGTTTCCTTTTTTAATTTTTTCCCCCATTTCTATTGCTGTAGTTAGTGTAATATTGTATTCGTGCCTCTATTTATTTCATCCCACATCAGTCCCTGTAACTCTTCCTATGCTTCTCCGAATTCTGTATTTGTTATTTCCTACTGAAGTAGTATTCCAGTATATTCCCATATGACAATATTTATTATTCATCATCAGTGGATATCTAATTTCTTTCCACTTCTTTGCTAACACACACACACACACACACACACACACACACACACGGCACTGTTGTATGTATTTTTGTGGATATAGGGCCTGTCTTTGATCTCTATGAGTATATGGCTCAGAAGAGAATCCCTAAATCAAAGGGGATTGACATTTTAGCCATTTTTAAGGATGATTCAAAATTAGAAAGTAGTTCAGTTTAGAGTTATATCTAATATTATATTAAGAGAACCTAAGTATGACAATGAAACAAAAAATGAAGTCAAAATAAAAAGAACATATTATTTTTCTCAGGTCTACTGACTGACTTTTAATACATTGTCTGCCAAATTTTCTATAAGTTAGCTTCACTTTAATTAGGCAATGTTAGACGTGCTTATTTTCAAAACTGAAATTCATTACAGAACTAAATATTTATAAAGTATTAAGTACCTAATTATATATGGTGCTGTTCTTTGTGGCATACTGTATTAGGTAGATAACTGAACCCCCCAAAAAACCACAAAGACCTTGGCTTTTAGGAATCTACACTTGGACTTTATATTCTATAGTTTAAAGGAAGCAAGGGCTATATATTTATATCATTTATTTTTAACAGGCTGTTCGAGTAGCAATTTTTTTTTCCACTCTTCAGCGTCTGGATGTCTATGTGAACAATTCTCTGGTTTGTCCTAAAAATACAGTATGGAACCATCAACAGAAGGACTGTGAATTTAACATTCACCTACAGACGGGTAATCCCCCTGAAATTACAGTATCAAAAATACATTAAAAATAGGAGTTAATTGTGTAATTGTGACTGATTTTTTGTAATTCAGAAGCATACCAGTGGGGCCTTAGAAGCTAAAGTGGCCAATAGTCAGAGTATATCATTCCACATTCCAGGATCATCCTAAGGGAAAGAGTAGTGAGTCATAGCCAGTTGGCTATGAATGTGACTGTCCTACTCTGACCCTCCATATCCCCAAGACCTGCCAATGTGAGTACAGATCAGAGGTGAATAAGTCAACCCAAAGCGAAGGAAGGAGGCTATGAGTACCTAACAGGCACCATGCCCATAGAGTACATGCTCATATAGATAAGACCACACCATGCCTGTGCTGCATGTACCTTCTTCCAAAAATTGACATGTTATTTGCCCTTCACACACCCTATGGCATCAGCTCCATTTTCCACACTTTCAAAGATTTCTAAAAGTGACTCAACAGTAATATCTTTTGTTATGCTGTTATATAGTTATCTGGGTCTTTCCAATGAAATTCCCCTCAATCGATGAATTTGTGGTAGCAAAGAAGAGAGAAGTGAACTGAAATGGAGGATTTTGATGAAAAGATCATAGAGTTTGGAGTCAGAGAGCCTGCATTTGAATCCTGGACCTGCTGCTTCACTACCATCTTAACCCTGGGCAAGTCCCTGGGTTTCTCAAATGTAAAATTTTTAAATTGTGAGGGTTAATTCTGAGGTCTTTTCTAGCTCTAAACCTATGATTTTGTGATCATTTGTTCCCAATATTTCCTTTTTTCTCATTCAGCAATGACTTCTTTCTTGTTGCTCAGCATCAGGTACAGGGTTGGAGTTTTCTTTGTTACTAAAATAATTCTCATCTTTTTTTTGCCCAGTCTATAAGACAGCACCTGACACATGGCTTGTATTTCATAAATTTTGTTAATTAATTGATCAATTGGTTGCTGCCTTCATCTTTTAAAGAATGAAATTATCAGTTCCAATTAATGATAAATAATTAACTGCCCCACAGTTATTCTGAGGGGGAAAAATTTGTAACAAATCCACCCACAGATAACACTATCTCAAAGCATAGCTAATAGTGATCACAGAATCTAAGAATTTCACATTTGGAAGAGGATTCAGAAATCTTCTTGTCTAACTCATGACAGACTGAGAGTCTCTGCTACATCATACCCATTTGCTGGTGATACAGTCTGCTTGAGGATCTCTAGTTGGGAACACACAAATTACTACCTCCCAAGTTCATTCTCAGTTTGGATAGACCTAATTGCTATTGGTTGTTTTTTTTTTTTTTTCCTTTCACTAATCCAAAATATGCCTTGGCAGCTTCCAAATAGTGTTCCTAGCTCTGCCTTCTGGAGTCAAGCCATACCTTTTCCATTGATCACAGTGAAAAGGTGATTTTTTTTTTAACCCAAGAAGGGACCATCTAATCCAATTCTCTCATTTTACAAATCAGGAAGTAAGACCCAGAAATGTTAGTTAATTTACCAAGAGGTCACATAGCTACTAATTTTCAGTCAATATTTGTACTAAAGTTTTCTGACTCTAAATCTGATACTCACTACTGGACCAGGATGGTTATTTGATTTTAAAGGGTGCAATCAAATGCCTGATTTTTCTAAATTTAAAATGTCCTTTTCAGTGGGAATGCTTTATCCTGAGACTTTCATGTTATATTAGTCTTACACAAGTTTATCTTTTTAAAAATATATTTGTTACACTGCAATAACCAGCCACAAATTCTTGAACATTATTAAAACAGTAATAAATTTCATGTGAATTCTCTGTTACCTTTAAAGAAAACAGTCCCGGGGGGAAAATGTGTATGTTTGGAATTCTCCAGGGCTTCTGTAAGATGAACAGTAAATCAGTGTTATTGTAGTAATGTACCTTTGAGGCTTTTAATACACACCTTCTTTTATGATGTGCTTTTGTTTTTAGTGAAAATAGCAAGCTTTGCAGCACAGGAGTTCTTTGTGAAAGTTGATAAAGAGGTATAACAGAAACCATATGGCCGTGAATGTCAAGTTGATTTTTGTAGCACAGATTGTTTAATTTTTGCTTTTGAATCTCCAGTGCCTAGGCAATGCCTGGTACATAGTAGGTATTTAATAAATTTTTGGTGAATTGAGTTCAATTCTTAATCAGGTCTTTGAAATATTAAACATCTAAATTGAACTACATGGAAAAATGCTTTTTA
>CM053587.1:253625496-253642745 GCA_028646515.1 Pseudochirops corinnae
AGAAAATCTGAAACTCAAGTGATTGTGGAACTGAATCTTGTAAACTAAAAGTAAATAAACAAGTCATTCGAAAAAAAAAAAGATTTTAGTTTTAAGAGAATCTTCATTCTAGTTAAATAAACTATGAAGAAAAATTGAGTAATTGAAATTTATAAGAACCTCCTACATATACAAAACCAGTATGAGGGTTTCTAACTACATTTTTTATTAACCATTATCATAGTAATATTTCATGATAAACTATAGCTATATTGCCAGCATAAATATTAAATTGTTACAGACTAAACACAGGTGTTAAATCACATTTGAATCCGTATTATTTTTATATTACAGATGAATAAGTGAAACATTACAATGAAGAGCATGCTGAAAACCTGAGATATGTAAGAAGCTACATGATAATGAACTATTTGATAACCATAATACAGAGAAAAAGACAACAGATTTTTAAAGTGTTCAAGTCATTTACCTGTGTAAGATTAAAAAGATATAAAAATCATCATTTACCTTCAAAACAATCATAGTATCATAGGATTTAGAGCTGGAATGGACATTAAAGATGATCAAACTTCCTTAAAGTAACAATTCAAGGATCAAATATGAAAGTTTCCTTTTGTTATGTAGATTATTTTGTATTATTATTTTAAAACTTGTAGAACTCTCTGATTTGGACATGGAAGTATCACTTTTAAATTCTTGTTCCAAAAAGTCAAGGCATCATTATAAATAAATCTAATATAGTAGGTCATCAAATATTCATTTGAACCATTCTATCCCAGAGATCAGTCCTATTCTAGTTTAAGTTCTTTGGATCAGATTGAAAGCAGTCTGAAAATGGGCATCCATTGGGGGAGCCACATGTTAAAAAATAATAATAACAATTTACATGAAATCTTATTCAGCATATTCCAAAAATGTTTACTTCTTGTTGAAGAGCTGTAGTCAATAGTACAGCAGCCATGCTTATGGCAAATTTGGGTGATACACATATGACTTACCTTGCTCATCTAAATCTTGTTGGATATCTTCAGTATCTACTATCATTGTCTCCTAATTTTCCAAGAAGTGTCAGTCACTCTGGGGTCATTTAGGACAGCAGGGTAAAAATGGCAAGCAGCTCCTTTATCACTCAGCTTCTGTTCCCAGGATGATACCCCTCCCACTTCCAGCATTATCTTCTAGTTAGACTACGTAGATTGAATATTTAGCAAAGAAAAAGTTTTCTATGTGACTTTCAAGAGACACGAATCATGTGAGAGAGGTGCCTGGATAATCTGGTGAAGAGACATGCATCACAGTTAGCAATCTCTAACTGCTCCCATCAGCTGACCCTGTGCTTTCTGGTGGTTCACCTGTATGTATATATTCTAATTTCTCATATGATACATCGATACTGGAGATCGTCTTCAAAATTTGATTTCAAAAACATTTAAAGGCAGAACAAAGCTCATGAGTAGGAAAGTTGGCATTTAGGTGACATAACTTTAAGAGCCCCAAGAAGCTTCCCTTCCAAAAATTATTTCTCCTTTTCTGTATGCTACTTGTTATTCCACCCTTAAAGAGACATTCCTCTGAGATAAAGAATTGACTTCTCCAAGCATCTTCTTTGAAAATATAAATAATCTCACTAGGGGTGATTCATTAAGTTGTCATTAAGTGTAACTTATTTTATCAGATTTCTTTTTTATTGACCCCCCCCCAAGGTAATAAAAAATGTTAATAATTAGGAAGAGAAGGATAATGGTGCAAGTACTTTGCAAGTATTTTAGATAGAGTACAACAGAAAACACGGACACTTGGTGTTTGGGGTAGGAACATTTGACAGAAGGCAGGAAATGGGCAGAAAAAAGGGAAATGAGAGGACACTGAAGATAAACTTCACCTGCTTGTAAAAAACAAATGTTTAAAGATCATACAATTTAAAATTAGAAGGAAACTTAGGGAACGTCTGACCCAAATCTTTCATTTTACAGATGGGGAAACTGAGAAGGGTGAATGACTTTGGGATGTAACAGTAGCAAGATCAGAAAATAAAGTGGAATCAGGTTGAAATGAAGTACATACCATGAGTGGGTCATGTATCACATCTGTAACATGACTAGGACAGAAACTATATCTTACCTTAATTCCTATACATACTGATTACCAAGTCTCAAGATAGCTAAAGATACATGGTTTTCATGTATTTTGACACTTTGGGTCATTTTATTCTAAAAATGTTTACTTAATCTCCCTATTCATTTAACTTATTGTTTGTATAAAAAGGATGTTTGACTTCTTTAGTATCCCTTTGGAAGTTTTGGCCCTGTGGAGGTGGATATAGCATAAAACTATAACATCAGCATTTCCTACTTTGTTCCAAGTACCGTTTCTCTACTTTGATACTGTATAAAGTGATGGTTTTATATTACATTTTCCAGCTTTTAAAATTTGCTTATTTTATAAAACAAAATATAATCTTTACAATTAATGTTAATAAGTCCAACAATAAGCTTTTTAAATAATAAACATATATGCTAGGTATCTGTACTGTTTGGTTTGTTACAGGATTAAGTAAAGAAATTGTTTATAATTGCAATGAATTCAAATCAAAGAATGAGAATATACAGGGTAGCCCAAAAATCTTGGCGCAATTTTAAACTTTAATAGCTTAAAATTTCATTAAGACTTTTGAAACATCTTTTAAAAGCTTTCAATAATTCCATAAGAACTGAGTCACAAACTACAGGGCATTTACCAAATATAAGATAGGAATAATTGCAGAACCTCAGAGTTGAACAAGGACCACAGGGAACTTCCAGTCGAATCCACTACTGAAATATGAATGATGTCTACAACATCCTCAAATGACTATCCAGTCTTTAGTTGAAGACCTGAAGTGAGATAGCCATTCAACTTCTGGATGCTTCTAGAATATAGTAATTTTTTTTTCCTTTATCAAGATGTAATAAACTTCTCTATAATTTCCCTGCATTGGTCCTACTTCTGCCTTTTGGGGCCACGTAAAAACAAGTCTGATTTCTCTTCAATATTGCAGCTTTTCAGATATTTGAATACAGAGATCATGTTACCCTTAAATGAGATGAAATGAGATAATATTTGTAAAACTCTTCACACAGGGTCTGGTACATGGAAGGCACATAACAAATGCTTCTTCCCTCTCCTACCTTAATTCTTCTCTTTTTCAGGCTTTGATAGTGTCTTATATTGCCTTGTTTCCATACCTTTCACCATCCTGATCACCTCTTTTTAATCCCTTTCTTGAAATGCAGGGCTCAGACTTAAATACAGTACTTCAGAGGCTGTCTGATGAGGGCAGAGTATCACTTCCCTCATTAAGATAAATGATTTCTACTGTTGCAGCCTAAGGTCAAATTAGGCTATTTTATAGTTGCTCATAAAGCAACTTTCAGAATTAATAGACTGAAATTAAGTAGCCTACAACATTTAACAAATAAGGAAGTGAAAAGAATGAGAATAAAGGATGTGATCAGGGAAAACATGTAAGTAATAAAGAGAACAGACTCGTTGCACGTAGCAAAGGGTAATAAGTCATAAGCCCAAGTTGCTACAGAAATACCCTTGCAATAACAAGAAAAAGTGAAGTATACCCCAACATGATATAGTGAATTTATGGGAGAAGATGGATAGGTGTTCCATAGAATGGGCAGATGTGGACAATTTGTTATCTATATCATTACGATGACATCCAGCTCAAAAAGATTACAGACCCATTTGAGTATATGAGAAGTTGAACTCTTAGAATAACAGCTGCTTTGGAGTATTAAAAATCAGTTGAGAAGTAGATGGCATAATAGAGGCAGCAACCCAAGAGAATTCTCCTAATATTCCCCTCCAAACAATGCTAAAATAACACCTCAACTCTAATTTTGGATTAGATCATCAACAAAAGGTCAGAGTGAGACATTTTTCTAGCCTAAAACAACTTAGGAGGACATCAGGACATCAGGTTGGGGGACTTCCAAGAGTGTACAGAGCTGCACCACCAACAGTGGACCTTGGATACAGCTTCAACAGGGGCAGAAGCAACTTCTGGAGCTCTCAGCCCAGAAATGGTAAGGGAGATGGAAAACTTGTCAGAAAGAGATCACAGGGAACCCCTTGTTGGTACCAGGTGTAGAACTGGTGGCTCTTTGGCAATTCTATTGTCCATATGCATTCTGGATCACAGTTTCAGAGCAGAGAATAGTTCTTGTGTTTGGTCATAAGGAAGCAGGGGCCATGGTCACAGCCACAGAGCTAAAAGGAGCATTAGCACTTGCAACTTCCTGGGGAAAGACCAAAGAGCAGACCAGAACAGTGACCACACATTTCACTGGATCACACTACCTTGGAAGCACTGAAACTTACAGATCCCCATATATAGCACTGAAAACAATATCATAAAAAAGCCTAAAGGTTAGAACAGTGCCTCCCCACCTCCAAGTGAGCAGAACCAAATTTTACCATAAAGTTCAAAGTCAAGAAATAGGCTGGGGAAAGGAGCAAACAACAAAAAAAGAACTTGATCATAAAAATCTATTATAGTGGCAGGAAAGACCAGACACAAACTCAGAAGACAACAATGTGAAAACAGCTGCAACCAAAACCTCAAAGACAAATGTAAATTGGATATAAGCCCAACAAAAATTCTCAGAAGAGTTAAAGAATGTATTAACTCTACTGTTGTTGGAGTTGTGAACTGGTTCAACCATTCTGGGGAATAATTTAGAACTATCCCCAAAGGGCTATCAAACTGTGCATACCCTTTGACCCACCAATACTATTACTAGATCTATATCCAAAAGAGATCAAAGAAAAGGGGAAAGGACCTATATATACAAAAATATTTATATTAGCTTTTTATGTTTGTGGTTAGAAAGAATTGAAAACTGAAAGGGAAGTTGGGGAATGGTTGAACAAGTTGTGGTATAAAAAATGATAAGGTAGATGACATCAGAAAAACCTTAGAAGACCTATATAAATTTATACAGAGTGAAGTAAGCAGAACCAGGAGATCATTATACATAATAACAGCAATATTGTAATGACAGTCAATTGTGAAAGACTTAACTACTCTGTCAAGACAGTTCAAAAGAACACATGATGCAAAATCCTATCTACCTTCAAAGAGATAACTGATGATCTCTGAGTACAGATTGAAGCATACTTTAACTTTGTCTTGCTTTTTTTTTGTAACATGGCTAATATAGAAATGTTTTTCATTATTTTACATGTATAATGGGTATCATATTGCATCCCTTTTCAGTGTGTGGGAAAGGGGCTAGAGGGAGAGAGAGAATTTAGAACAGAAAAAAAAATGTTAATTTTTTTTTAATCTGCTAAGAAGTCTCACAGAAGAGCTAAGTTCCAGAAGCTACAAATACAGATTAAATAGCTGCTATTCCAGTTCTATGAGCTCAAGAACTACACACTCTGAAAATTCTATAAAAGTATATCCAAAATTAAAACACCACAAAATGTCATAGGCTTGGTCAACTTTTTAATTCCTCCTGTTAAAAAAAAGAATTTTACTGAAAGCTGCCTGTTCATGTCCTTTGATCATTTATCAATTGGGGAATGACTTGTATCCTTATAAATTTGACTCAGTTCTCTGTATATTTTAGACATTGAAAGAGATATCCACATCCAGAGAAAAGAACTACAGAGTCTGAATGCAGACCGAAGCAAACTACTTGCTCTCTCTCTTTTGTGTTTTGTTTTGTTTCATTTCTTCTTTCTCATTGTTCAGTCCATTGGTTATAACTCTTCTTTACAACTTGACTAATGTTTAATGCAAAGGTATATGTAGACCCTATATCAGATTGCATGCTGCCACAGGGGAGAAGGAAGGGGCAGGGGAGGGAGGGGGAGAACATTTGGAACTCAAGGGATTATGGAACTGAATGTTGTAAACTAAAAGTAAATAAATAAATTTTTAAAAAGATTTTCAATTTTCTAATGAGACTTTATCTCTGATTTAATCATGGAAATCAGTTGAGGAAAACATCTCCAAATATGTCTTATAAGCCAAAATTTTAAATAATTTCTAGTTTCAAGATTCTCAGAGGTTTCTTCATGACTACCAAAATTTCTAACTATTATAGAAGCTACCCTTTACTTGAGGCACCTGGGTGGTACAATGGATAGATCACTAGGCATGGAGTCAGGAAGATCTCAGTTTGAATCCCATCTTAGACACTTAGCTAACTGTGTGACCCTAGGTAATTAACCTCTGTTTGCCTTAATCCATTGAAAAAGGAAATGGAAAACCACTCCAGTATTTTTGCAAAAAAAAAAAAAGGCCCATGGACAATATTGACATGCTATGGTTCACAGGGTCATGAAGAATCAGACACAACAGCCCTTCACTCAGTTTTAATAGAAAAATTCACATTTTAAAAAAATAGGTGAATTTTTAATTTAATAGGAATATTCAAGTGAGCCCCTCTGATCTTCTGGAGCAGATTCCATGGAGCTGAACTTGCATTCTGGTCCCTTCCAGTGAGCCAAATGCTCTGGTTCCTTGCTGATGCACCTTCAAGCCTAGAGGCTCCTAGAGGCTCCCATATAGTCTTTGTGTGTGTGACTAGGGACTGGGTTAAAGACAACTGACAATTAGAAAAGGAAATGCTATCACTGCACACACTCCATTCCCCAGGAGTCTCCCAAGTTTTGTAGAAAAAACTCTGCTTCTTTCTACTTTAGCTTCTCTCTGATTTGGAATACTTCTACCTTTTACTATCTACCAAGAAAAGGGAAGAAATATATCTCACTCTTTCCACCTGTTATCCTTTGTCAGCCCCAAGCTTGTGTATACAAATAGTGATAAACATGCTTGACTAGGTGAGAGTGAGAAAGAACTTCAAGACCCTGGCTTCCTCTTCTTTGTGTTTCTCTCTTTAAACACTGTTAATAGTTAACTGAGAAGAAATCCTGAAGATGTATATTTGTAAGCCTTTAGGACTACTCCCAGTTCCAGAAGTCCAGAATATCTTCATGTTGCTTCCTGTAAGAATACAATTTCTCATCGAAGATGCAACATTGCCAGGAGCCACTGACAGAAAGATGTGGCTATGCTCTGGTTGGCCAGCAGGTCTGGGCCTTATGAGTTTCTCAGGCAGAGAAGACTGAGGTGAAAATGTTTATCAGATCCACAAAGTGCCTTTACTTTTTTAGGGATTATGATAGGTGTAATAAGTTACTCCTTGATATTTTAAATATTTGTTAATGTGTGCTTATATATTTTTTATGTTTTAATAATGTCTTTTATGGTGGAGGAAATAAATGTCTCTCCCATATCTGTATACTTTGTATACTGAATGTCTTTTCTAGAAAGGACCTTGTTAAGTCTTTGGGGGAGGCTATAGAAATGAATGATACCTAATATTTAAGAAATTTTCCCTGGAATTCCAAGGTTGTGGCAATGAGCCAGAGAGGATGTGAAAAAAACCAGACTCCATATTTTTACAGTTAGGCTCTTCCAGCACTTAACCTAATCTATGTGAGTCCAGAGCTGGAGCTTCTTTCTAGAAGGGTAAGAAATCCAGATTTAAGAGACATCAATTCACATGCTGACTTCTGTTGCTTGTTTTCAAAGACACCAGAGGTAATTTTTTTTATTCTTACTATGTAGATAGTCCATCTTCTTTTCTAGTAACACATTTAATAATGTCTTTTACATCCATAACACTGACTACCCTGGCTCCCACTGCCTTAAGCCAAGGTATGTTACATTTCATCTTTCCCTTCAAAGTTTTCTGCCACCCTTAAGGGAGAGGGAGATATCAAAGGTCTCTATCAAAGGCCCCCACCAATGGTGTTCTTGCAAGTATTAAAATATGAGTCCCCTGTACCTAATTCCCTTTAGCCCCTAACAGATTAGGATTTACAATATTTGGAATATTTACTTTCATAATATATTACCAAATGTGCAAACATACTCTACAACATGTGCAAGGCATAATTCTTAGCCTTTCCCCCTTCCCCAGCTTCTTCTCCCTGTACCATCTTAGTCTCCGAGGAGGGGAAAGAGATTAGGCTCATAATTTGTTTGAGTTCCTATAGAGCACAATTCCAAGATTTAAATTCAAAACCCCACACAGGCTCAAGTGGGTGATTGGTCACCCTAGATTCTCTGGACCTCTTTGATAGGTGAGCTGACTGAAATATCATACCTGGAATTCTGGGTCCAAGGTCTCCATGACTCAAACACCTAAGTCTAACAGGGATTGCAAACGGCTACTGAAACAGAGAACAAATGAAAACAACAACAGAAATAGAAATACAAACCCCTCAAATCCATTTCTCAGAGCCATGGAATAAAACAAAAGGAGAAATTATCCAACCTTCTGAGTTCAGTTCATACCACAAGCGCTATGAATGAATATGCATAATTTTGACTCTCTGGACATAGGAAGAAGCAGTAAAAAGCACACAGAAAAGAGAATGAGATGATCCAGTCTGGCAGTTATAAAGACTCAGATGACTACACAGCTGATTGATAGAGCCTATTCTCATCCATGTGGTAGGGAACATGGAAGAGGCTATTTCCACCCATGTGTCGGAGAAATATGGAAGCAGACATGCTTATTATGGGTCTTGTTACACACCATTTCTTACCTGCAAGTTTCCATCGGTAACTTTCTGCAGTCTGCCTTACAGTATGTATCTTTCAACTGATGTTTGTCTTATCTGTATTTATTAATTTTCCAGGAATGTGGTATCTTAGAAAAAAAGTGGACTTTTGTGGCAGTGAGCAATTACAGAGCATAGAAAACACTGCATAATTATCCAAATGTAATCCAGTCCAGTTGTTGAGGTTTAGGGTTTCAGAGTGCTTGAGACCCTAAAATATCAACGTGCCAGGTCCTGCTGAATGAATTCGACTCAAGTCTTCTCTCAGCCAAAGTAAAGCAAAGTTTATTAAAGATTCGCCGTAATGGGTAGACTCTTAAGGAGCCCAAATATCTGTGCAGTTTATACCAACAAGCAGACCAGAATAATCTGACACGGAGTGAGTTTGCGCTAGATTGAATTCTCAGCCCCCTCATGGAGGCAAGGTGGATCTTATATACAGAAAGATTGTGGGAGGATTTAGGGGGGGTCTAGAGGAGGAGTTTGGGGAGGTTCTTGAGGAAGAGTCTAAGGAGGATCTTTGGTGGATCTGAGGTAAGACATCAGAAATGGGATTAAGGGCGGGAAATAGCTGAAGGCTACCTGGATATGACAGACAATGGAGGGCTAGGCTAGTTTAAGGGTAACAGATTTGGGTATAGATATTTTGATAGGATCAGGGGTTGGAAGTAGCTCAACAGCTGGAGGGCTAGACCAGGTTAAGAGTAATAGATTTGGGCCTAGCAATAATGAAAGGCTTGTGATCTCAGGCAAATGCTTCATCAAGTGGGAAGATTCAATCAGAGTTCAGGGGGTTTCCTAGAGTCTGTACCCCATCATAGTTATCTCCTCTTAATTGTGTCTATCTATGAGCTACATATTAACTGATTAATCTAATGGTTTAGTTATCTAAGCAATAAGTCAGTAAGTTTTTATTAAGTGCCTACTCCAGGTGCTAGAGACAAAAATAGAAAAGTGAAGTAGTTCCTCCTCCTCCTGGAGACTACATTCTATTGGAGGATAAAATATGTTCACAAGTAGCTCAGTGCAGGATATTTAAAAATAAATATAGAATGACTAGGTGTGGCATCAACAACTAGGAGATCAGGAAAGGTCTCATGAAAGCGGAATTTGAACTAAGACTTGAAGGGAAACAGGCAGAGTTGAAATGGGAGAAAATTCTGGCATAGGGAAGCATCTCTGCAAAGGCATAAAGAAATCAGAGATTGTGGTCAGGAACAGCAAGTAAACCAGTCTGGTTGGAGTGTAAAGTGTCTAAGGGCAGAAATATATAATAAGCCTGGAGAAATATGCTAGAGCCAGATTGTAAAGGAGTTTAGATGCCGGAGTATTTTGTCCTAAGACAATGGGGAGCCACCAAAGTTTCTTGTATTTTACACCTGTATTTTAGGAATACCAGTTTGATAGATCTATGGAAGATGTTCTGAAAAGGGGAAAGTTTTTATACCAATCAGGAAGCTATAGTAGTGACAATGATGAGGTACAGGTTCTGGGAACTCCTTTGAACTCTGATTGAATCTTCCCACTTAATGAGGCATTTGCCTGAGGCCGTAAGCCTGTCATTATAACTAGGCCAAAATCTCTTATTACTCTTACTAGCCTAGCCCTCCATTGTCCATCTGCTTCCCACCCTTGAGCCTATCAAAATATCTATATCCAAATCAATTGTTATACCCTTGAACTGGCCTAGCCCACCATTGTCTGTCAGCTCCAGGTAGCCTCCAGCAACTTCACTCATTTACTGGAGTCTGACCTCATTAACTCCTCCTGAAGACCCGCCCCAAACTCTTCCTCTAGACCACTCCTTGATTCCTCCCACAACCTTTCTGTATATAGGACCCCATCTTGCCTATATGGGGTGTGAAAGCACCATAGAATGACCTAGCACAGACTTACTCTGTGTCAGATGATTCTGGCCTGCTTGCCCAATGCAAACATCACAGATACCAAGGCTCCTTAAGAGTCTACTCAATATGGTGAACTTTTAATAAACTTTGCTTTTCTTTGGCTGAGAGAAGACGAGTCAAATTCATTTGGCAGGGCCCAGTGTATTGGTATTTTGGGGTCTTGAGCACCCCCAACCCTAACCCTATACCTCATCATCTTATAGCAACCCTGACCCTCTACATTTTATGAGTAACCTCTTCATTGAGAGTGCTGAACTAAGATTATTTGTGATGTAGAAAGAATGGAATGTGGGTGGCTAAGTGGCACAGTAAATAGAGCACCAGCTCTGTAGTCAGGAGGACCTGAGTTCAAATGTGGCCTCAGACACTTACTCATCATGTGACCTTGGGCAAGTCGCTTAACTCCAATTACCCTGCCTCCTTCACTCCAAAAAGCCCCCCCAAAAAAAAGAATTAGGAAGGATGTGAGAGATGTTGAGGATGTGGAAATGACAAGACAGCAACTGAATGAATATGGGTTTAGAGTAAAAAGTTGACAATGACTTTACGGTTGAGCACTTAAGATACAGAAAAGTTAGAAGAAGTAGTAACTTTCAAGGGTTTGATATGTGAGACATTCAGGTGGAGATATCTGGCAGTTAGTTGGAGATGTAGGATGGGAGTTCAATAGAGAAACAAGGACTGAATATGTAGAAACTGAAGTCATCTACACAGAGAAAATAGTTAAATCCATGGGAACTGATGAAATGACCCAGAAAAAATGTAGAAAGAAAAAGGCCTGGAATAAAGTGCAAGAGTAAGAGAAATGATAAATAATCATTTATTTGGGGCAATCCGAATTTTTCCCCTTTTTTCTAAAGTCCTGATTTTAAAAGTTCAGTGTATTGAAAAATATTACTGATAATGAGATTGGATTCAGACCTCACCCAGGTAGGGAAGCCATTGTGCTCTCTTTGGTTTAGATAGGAATAAATTCTTTGAACAGATTGCCCAAGGCTGGGGGGTAATTTAAGAAGTAAATGACATGATCAAAGTGCAGGTCCAGCCCCTCATTATAATATTCATTCTCTCATTAACTGTTACCAATTAGAATTGATTGCCACCCTTGGGAACACCCCTCTTCCAATGGGTATATAAATCGGTGAGCCTACTGCCATGATTATCTTTGTCCTAAGAGAGATGATCAAATGATGATCCTTTTATTAATTAAAAAAAATGCTGGCATTATTAATAAAATGATTAAATTACCCAGAATTTATATCTCTCAAAACTTTTTAAATGCCACAAGAGTATGAAATGGAACATTATTGATTGGCTTACAAAGGAAAAGCACATCAGTTGAGCTTTAAATTAAATAGTCACAGTTATAATCACATATACTACCATGTGATTTCAGTGAATACATTGAAGACACCATCACTAAGGAAAAAGCTTCTAAAGTTACATTTTTCAACCACTGAGTCAAATGCTTTTAAAAATATAAATAAACAATTTGGTTATATGAATTTGAAAAGCTTTTGTATGAACAAAGCTAAAGCAACTAGAGAAAAAGGAAAATGGATTCTGTTACAAATATCTCTGATAAGGGTCCCATCCAAGATACATAGACTACTAATAGAAATGTACAAGAACAAAGGCTAGTCACCAAAGTACAAGTTTCTTTTTAAAGGATATGAGGAAACTTCTCAAGAGAACAATTGAAAACTATTAGTAAATATATTATGAAAGAATGCTCTAAATCACTGATAATAAAAGAAATCCTGAGGTTTTTATCTCACAGCAAGAAAACTAGCAATAATAGTATATGGGAATAGTAAATGCTAGAGGGAATACAAAAAGACAGATATACTAATGTAGTGTTGGTGAAGCTGTATTGTTGATCCAAACATTCTAGGAAGCAGTTTTGAATTGGTAAAGACAGTGACTAAAATACCCATATCCTTTGACCCAGAGCTTGTACTGTTGGCATATATCTCGATGAGGACAATCATAAAGAAAGCTGCCATATACACCAAAATATTTATAGCAGAGCTCTAGAAGCAAAAATATGGAAACAAAGCAGATATCCATCAAATGAAAGATGGCTAAACAATTTGTGGCACCTGAATGTAATGGAATATTATCGTGCTATACCAAAAAATGTTTATAGGAAGATGTGTGTGAACAGATACCAAGTGAAGTAAACAGGGACAAAAACAACATATTAAATTATTATGACCGTATAAATAGAAAGTATGACACTTAAAAAGTCCAAGAGACATAGTTTCTGGGTAAGTAATCATTTTATTAATAATGCTAACATTTTATTAATAAAAGAAGTCAGTGGCACTCAAATGCCAAAGAGGAATCCTGGGGTAGGCTCACAGTTTATATACCCTTGGAAGAGTGGGTGTTGCTGAGGGCAGCAATCAATCCTGATCATTATCAATTAATGAAAAGAATGAATATTACAATGAGAGGCAAAAACATTCTAATAGAAGGGCTGGAGGATGTAACTTTGAGTCATTTACTTCTAAACTGCTCAGCCTTGGGTAATCTAGCCAAAGAATTTATCCCCACCCAAACCTGAGTAGAACAAGATGGACAGGCATTTACCTTAGACAAGATTGTCTAGGTGGGGTAAATTTTGGGCCAAGGTCAGTAATGTGTTTCAAAGGCTGGGCTTTGAACAAGAAAATAAGATAGGGGAAAAAGCCTGGATCTCCCCCAAAACTGGTTATAAATAATAATTTCTCTCAAAATAATAACAACAAAATAAATGCTATGATATTATTATTACCAAACTAGACCCCAGATAAGAAATGTAAGAGGATACCTCTCTCTATTTCTTTGCAGAGGTGGGAGTCTATGAGTGTGGATCACTACATATATTGGTCAGACTTTTTTGATATGTTGGTTAGTATTGTTGAACTTTTTCTCCCTCTTTTTAATTCTTTATTTTGGTAATTTGGCTCCCTGGAAGTGGAAGGAAGGGATATATTGGGAAACAGAAGTAATATGAAAACAAAAAAATGTCATAAAGATTTTCTTAAATCAATAAAACAACTCCATCTGACTTATTTCAACAAGGGGTAGTAAATGGTGGAAAGTTCACTGATAATACAATTTCATTCAGAAGCTTAATTCATATAAAGCAACCGTAATATTGAGGAAAATTTTTGTGTTCTCACAAATGAGTGAAAGTTACAGACAATATAAAATCTTATCTGCTTTTACTTTTGTGGTAAGTGTTATATATGTATGAATGAATATATGTGTGTATACACATACATATCTTAGTCATTTTTAAATATACTCTACCTCCTTCCCAAACCAGAAAAGCTTTCCTTGTTTAAAAAAAAAAGTTCAGTAAAACCACTGGACAAGCTGACAGCATCTGACAATGCACAAAACAAACCTATAGTGCCCCACCTCTCCAACAAAATGAGAAAGGTCCATTTTCTGGTCTACTCTCTAGCTTGGTTATTGTAATTATATAGTGTCCCATTTCACTGTATTGATCCTTTCATTTACATTTGTGGCATGATTTGGACAATTCATGCTACAACTCACCCACTGAGACCAGATTGATATACATAGATAAGTAACCTAAGAGTAATGTGCGTAGAAAGAATTTAACTAGATTGGAGAGGAAAACACAAAGTTGTAAAATGTAAAATGACATAACCTAAGTCAAATAGATTCTATTTGACAATAGGTCACAAAAGCCTTGGGCAAATACAACACGTAACATTTAGGTATAAAATCAATTACAGGGAGAATGACGACTGCTTTTCTGACCTGAGGAATCAGTCTTCTGCTGTGATTGGAACCTGAGACAAGCTAGCCTCTTTGTGGAGGAACAATGTATTAACTTCAATGGTTAATTATATCCTATCTTCTATTATGTATCCTTGTTCTGTGTTTGACAATTTTATCTTTACTGGCTGAGTACACCCTTGTTTTTTCTTTTATATACCTTTGTTCCTTTGGGTCAGTCATTTTCATTGTCTTAATAACCAAGTTAATTTTTTCTTGGTTCTTTTTGACTTAACACTGCTTCAGTTCATGGCTTCTCATATTTCTCTGAATTTGTCTACCTACTTTTTGCTAAATTTTGTTTACAATCTTTGTTACCACAAAAATGCTGCTTTGACTTCTTTAGTATTTAGAAACTTTTTTTTTCCTTGACATCTTTTTGGAATATCTCATACAGTGACTCTGGGTCCGAGCAGTTTTGTCACTTGGAAAAAAATACTTCTAAATTTCTCACCAAAATGGTTGGAACAATTCATTGCTCAACTGAAAGTGCATCAGCATTTCTCATTCCTATAGTTCCTCAGACTTTTTTTCATCCCTTTTTCAATTTTCTTAATTTGCTGTTTGTGAATTCAAACCTCAAGTTTTTTTTTTGTTTTGTTTTGTTTTGTATTTGCGTTTATCTTATTAGTGATTTAGAACAATTTTAGATACAGTTGCTAATAGATTGTAATTGTTTTAAGAACTGTTCACCTCTTTTTATCCATTGGGATATATTTGTATTAATTTGCAATATGTTATATCTCAAACCTTTATTAGAGAAACCAAATGCAAAGAGTTTTTTTTTTTTAACTTTTTAAAGGTATCTTCTTATATCTCTTCTTTGGGGACTAACTTGGTCACTATAAAATCACAATATGTCATTTGATTGTTTTCTTATTTACCTAATTGTAGCCAGTCAAGTGAATAACATTGATTAAGAGCCTACTATGTGTCAAATGGGTGCTAAGCACTAGGGATACCAAAAAACAACAACAATCACAACAACAACAAACCAGAACTAAACAAAATTTAAAAGTTTCTGCTCTCAAGGAGTTCACAGTCTAACAGGGGAGACAACATGCAGGTAACTATGACCAGATAATTAGTCCTAGTTCCATGACTCTAATGTAAGACTCTATTGTTAATGGAGATGGGAGAGAAATTCCCTCCCCAGCACTGATGCTAAAAACTTTTCCCCTTGCAGTGGCTAAAAAGCACAGTGAATATAGCTCTGGCCCTGGAGTCAGGAGGACTTGAGTTCAAATCCTGCCTCAGATACTTAATACTTACTAGCCCTGTGACCTTGGGCAAGTCACTTAACCCCAATTGCCCTACTCTCCCCCCTCCAAAAAGCAAAGAACAAAACAAAACAAAACAAAAACCGGTTCCTCTAAAAGACCTAAGGGTTTCTTCCATAATTGGCCTTCTGTCCCTGACTGCCAGGAATTAATCTCTTTCAACTGACAAAGCTCCTTGTCTTTACTGACTCCTGACAGTGTGTATCTTCAACCTAAAGAGCTGTCTAACTTTTTAAAGGCTACCAGGAGGGCATTGCTGATCCTTCTGCCAGCCAATGGTTAGTCAAGCTGTAATTAAATTAGATAGAGGAACTTAATGACTCCTAAAGGAGAAATGAAACAAAGTACTGCTGTACACTTCTTTATAATCTATAAATGGGTCACTCCCACTTTAAAATGTGTGAATAAAATGTGAACTGCTGAAGGTACCACAACCTTTACAAGGTATAAATTCAACTACTTGAAAACCTCATCTTCTCCTTTACTTACCTCTTATATTTTGCAGTCTCATCAAGGGGAATGGAGAATTCATCAACACATCCCCAGTCAACCCTTCAACATATTCTATGCTATTATTGTTATACAGTGTAACAGGGTATTGGGATTGGTCACTGAGACTTCAGTCCTTTTGAGCATGCTCAGTGTGCTCCACCTGATGCGATTCATATGTGATTTATGTGCAGCTATTATCAGGTTGCTTACCCCAGGAACTAGAAGTCTTCAGAATGGCTGCTGAGCTAGAACTAAAAATGTTTACAAAAGGTGCTTAACCAATGATTCAGTCTATCTCTTTTTGCCGACTTAAATTGAATGTTCAATAGACATCTTACTCTCACTATGTCCCAAATTGAAATCATTATTTGTCCAAACCCTCCTCTCTTTTTAATCTACCTATTACTGTTAAGAGTACTGCCATTCTGGGGGGCGGACCCAAGATGGCAGCGTAGCAGCAGCAATATATCGCAGCTATCACATTGCCACCCCAAAATACCCATGGAATAGGACTCTGGACCAACCTAGAACTTCAAAATGCACACAAAGATACTTCCCACTAAAGTAAGCTCGGCTATGAGGAACCATATCAGCACTGTGAACCGAAAACCAGCCTGGCCTGAAGCCACGGCTGTGCCCGGGGGCGGCTGGTCGGGAGGTGCAGAGAAAGCTATCAAAAGCTCTCAGGTGAGCGGATTAGCACCAGCTGCGAGGAGGGGGGATTAGCACCAGCTGCGGGAGTGGGGATTGTGAAAGAGGGAGATAAGCGTCCTGCCGAAAGGTCTCCAGAGCTGAGAAGCGCAAAGGAGGAGGTTTTACACCCGCCTACTCATTGTAGCTTCCTGCCCTCCACCTGCAAAAAGCAGGGGGACTGAGCAATTGTTTTCAGACCAGTGCTCTCGCGTTGAGCGGCCTGGATCCGGATCATCGTCTTGCGCCTCGGTCTTGGAGTCTTCATTATCCAGTCAGCCGGAAGTCTACGGCAGCCAGGAGGACCCCAGCGATTTGGGACAGAGCTTTCCCTTCTGGAAGCAGAGCCCCACAGAGATTGTAAAAAAATTCATGGTCTGAAGAACCATGAGTAAGAATAAGCATAAGAAGCTAAGTAAGAACAGCTCCCAAAACCTAGACTCCT
>CM053587.1:253643245-253666579 GCA_028646515.1 Pseudochirops corinnae
CATAATAGATTCTGCTCTAGCCCTTTATTTTAACTGCACGTGTGTCTTTCTATTTCAAGTGTGTCTCTTATAAATGACATTGTTGGAGTCTGGTTTCTAATGTATTCTGTTATACACTTCCATTTTATAGGTGAGCTTGTCCCATTCATATTCACAGTTTTTATTACTAAGTATGTATTTCTTTCCATCCCATTTTCTTCTGTTTATCCTTCTCTCCACTTTTTTTATCCTGTCCTTCCTCAAAAGTCTGTTTTGCGTCTAAGATCACTGTTTCCTTTAATCTGTCTTCCCCTTTTTATCATCACTCCCCCTCCTCCATATCTCATATCCTTTTCTCTTATTTCCCTATGGGATAAGAAAGATTTCTATAGCCATCCAAATGTGCGTGTTCGTTATCCCCTGTTTGAACCAGTTTTGATAAGAGTGAAATTACTTATCTCCACCCTATCTTCTCCTCTTTGTATAAAAACTCCTCCTTCCAAGCCTCTTTTACGTGAGAAAATTTTCTCCATTCTACCTCTCCCTTCCTCCTTCTCCCAGTACATCCTTCTTGCTCAGCCCTTCATTTTTTACAACATCCCCACATAATTAACTCATACCCATGCCTTCTATTGGTGTAGACTTCTTCTAACTGTCCTAACAATAATAAAGTTCTTAGGAGTTACATGTACCATCTTCCCATATAGGAATGCAAACAGTTTAACTTTATTAAGTCCTTATGATTTCTCTGTCATGTTTAACTTTTCATGCTTCCCTTGAGTCTTGTGTTTTAATGTCACATTTTGTATTCATCTCTGGTCCTTTCATCAGCAATGTTTGAAATTCCTCTGTTTCATTAAATATCTATTCCTCCACTCCCTTGAAGGATCATACTCAGTTTTTCCGGATAGGTGATTTTTGGTTGCAATCCTAGCACCTTTGCTTTGTGGAATATCATATTCCAAGTCCTCTAATCCTTTAACATGGAAGCTGCTAAATTTTGTATGATCTTGACTGTGGTTCCACAGTATTTGAAATGTTTCTTTCTGACTGCTTGGAGTATTTTCTTCTTTATCTGCGAGCTCTGGAACTTGGCTAAAATATTCCTGGGAGTTTTAATTTTGGGATTTGTTTCAGAGGTGATCGATGGATTCTTTGCATTTCTATTTTGCCCTCTGGATCCAAGATATCAGGGCAGTTTTGTTTCATAATTTTCTTGAAATGTGTTGTCCAGAATCTTTTTTATCATGACGTTCAGGTAGTTTGATAATTCTTAAGTTATCTTTTATTAATCTATTTACAAGTGATGTTTTTCCCATGAGATTTTTTCACATTTTCTCCTATTTTTTCATTCTTTTGTCTTTATTTTGTTGTTTCTGGATGTCTCATGGAGTCATTAACTTCCACTTGCCCAGTTGTAATATTTAAAGATTCTTTTCTTCAAGGAGTTTTTGTGCCTCTTTTTCAATTTGGCCAATTCTTCATTCTTTTTCAATGAATTGTTGTGCCTCTTTTACCATATTAGGCCAATTCCATTTTTTAAGGCATTACTTTCTTCATTATAATTTTGTGCCTCTTTTTTCATAATTTTTTTGCATCACTCTCATTTCTTTTCCCAATTTTTCCTCTACCTCTCTTATCTATTTATTTAACACTTCCAAAAATTATTGTTGGACTTAGGTCTTAAGTCTCACGTTGTTGTCTTCTTTTGAGTTGTATGCCTTGGTCTTTCCTGCCACCATAGTAACTTTTTATGGTCAAGTTCTTTTTGTTGTTGTTTGCTCATTTTTCCAGTCTATTTCTTGGCTTTGAACTTTATGCTAAAGTTGAATACTTCTCACTTGTGTGTGGGGACACACTGTTCCAAGCTTTAACCTTTTTTGTGAAGCTGTTTTCAGAGCTACTTCTGTAGGTCTGCAAGTTTTCAGTGTTTCCCAGATGGTGTGATCCTGGGAGAGGTGTGATCACTGCTTTCCTGGTCTGCTCTCTCTCCTTACCTTGTAAGGGCCCCTGTTCCCCCATGACCACAAGTGGAAACATTCCTCTTAGCACTGAAACTGTGACCAAGTCCCTTGCTCTCTTGTGACCACAAGCACTAGCACTCTTTTCTGCCTTGGAACTGTGACTAAGAACTGCTTATGAGCAAGAGTTGCCAGTCAGTACCAGTTATACTCAGTGTTAACAAAGAGTACACTGTAATCTCTTTCTGACCATTTGTCTTGTCCCTTTACCACCTCTGGACTGAGAACCCCTGAAGCTGCCGTTGACCTCTCTTCATGACCTCCTATATTATCTTAGGTTGGAAAAATGTCTTACTCTGACCTTTTTGTCACTGAGGGTCTAAAATTTTTTGTGAAGAGTTATTTTCAATTGTTTGTAGGGGAATGTTGAAAGACCTTTGCTGAGTTGCTGCTAATAGTATGCCAACTTGGCTGTGCCCTTTCCTTCCTTCTTTCCCACAAATACTACAATGAGATGAAAGATAGCTTATCTAACCATTGTGGAGTCTTCCCCCCTAATCATCAACCATATACATCCCATCAGGATCTCCTCTTACCAACAATCATAAAGCCTGGCCCACAAGGATATGATTACTCCTGTACTCTCAAAGAGCACAGGGAGCCATCACCTATATTGGTTTCAGGAAGATGGAGGACCCCTGACATTGTCATCTATCCTGCTTCTGAATTCAAAGGTCAGTCAGGTCTTTTCATGTACTCTGCAGTTGAACTCTGCTACATGTGTTATCTCTCCCAATCAGAAATGTAATTTCTTTGAGAGTAGGGTCTGTCTCCCTTTTCTATTTTTATTCCCAGCATTTAGGAGAGTTATTAGCATATAGTGAGTACTTGATATATTCTTTCCCCCCCTATTTCTTAGTAGGTGTTTAGTAAGAGCCTGTGAGATTAATGAATAAATAAATAAATGAAAGGGTGTTCAGCATACCCTTACTAAATAAATAAGGGGCAAAAAGAACGAGCAGTCCAATAGATCTATTTTAACATATCCTTAGAAAATCTTAGAAGCTTTGACCTAAGTGGGAGACTCTAAATTTTAAAGGAAATAACACCGTATAAAATGTATTTCCTATTATATCCTGATTAGCTCCACTCAAATGTGGTTGCTATAGTAATTAGCTCAGTGCTATGCGAACACCAAATGATTTCTTCAGGCAGGATCATGAGATCATTGATGTCCAACTTGATGGGACCTTAAAGGTCATGTAATCCAACATCCTTATTTTATAGGTAAGGAAACTAAGACCCAAAGAGGTTAAGTAACTTGCCCAAGATCAAACATTCATGAATATTACAAGTTACACAGTCAAAAAGTATTTCTTTTTATTAATATTAGAATATTCAGAGTAGTTGAGCAGCTAGTCCTTTTTAGATATTAATATGGATTTTATTTAGAAAGGAAAGCAATCTGTTCAGGTTTGGGAGATAGGGTTCACTGAAACTTTCTAGAGATTTTTTTTCCCCCTCAACTTTTTAGGCTATATAATTAAAATAAGAATTGCACAAAATAATATTTTTCAATGATGAATTTATATGATTTTTAACCATAAAAAATGTACTGCAAGCACAAGTGATTGTGTGCTTTTGTTAAGGAACACGGAAACACCTGGTTTTTAAAAGTAACTAGGAAACAAGGCAATAAGTTAATTTCCTCAGAAGTTCACAATTTAATACATTACTGTTAATATCTGGTAACATATAATTGACATTATACAAAAGAGCTTTTTAAAAATCTTCCTTTAATACATGCAATAGAAATTAATCAGGCCACATATTTATACTATGTTATTATAAGAATGGAAGAAAATTCTTCTCTCCAACTGATTAGAATCTTCCCCTGTGCCATGGTCAAATAAATCTTCAAAGTTAGTTTCTTTGAGGAAGTTTTACCTGGGTCAAGCAAAAATAACCCATGAAAAGGCCAGAAGGAAGGGAGGCAGAACCAAGATGGCAGAGTAAAAGCAGGGACTTGCTTGAGCTCTCCCCCAAACCCCTCAAAATATCTGTAAAAAATGACTCTAAACAAATTCTAGAGCAGCAGAAGCCACAAAATGACAGACTGAAACAAATTTCCAGTTCAAGACAATCTGGAAGGTCAACAGGAAAGGTCTATCACACTGGAGAAAAACACAGTCCAATGTGGCCCATGACTGCACAGACAGGGCTGGAGCAGGCCTTAGGAGACTGAATCACTGGCATTTACAATGGTTTCCAGACTTCTCAACCCACAAACACCAGGGACAACTTCAAAGGTTAGTAGGAAAGGTCCCTCACCTGGATGAGAGAGGTACATGGTCTGGCCCCAACCCCAGCCCCAGGGCAGTGACTGTAGATGCTGCTATAGCAGTGGTGACTGCTTCTAGAGCTCTTGGCCTACAGTGGTGGAAATTGAGTGGCTGATAGAAGGGGGATTGCAGGGATCTCTTTGCTGGCTCTGAGACAGAATTCTCTTGCTTGGCCCATGCTTGGATCTAGGTTGCAGTCCTGGGTGGTGGTCCTGGGGCAAGGAGAAGCCCTAGTGTGGTGGAGCTTGTGGTGGCAGTGGAGAGGGAATCCCCCTCACAGTTCCCACAGAGAAAAGAGTGCTTATACTGACTCACAGACCAGAGCACAGGCCAGGAGAGCAGTAAACACCTCTCCTTTGATCATACCATCTTCGAAGAACTGAAAATTTACAAGTCCCTAGAAATATCTCTGAAAACAGCTGTATAAAACCCCTGAAGCTTGGGGCAATACACCCTCCAATTAACAAAGAGCTCAAAAGCCAAGTAATTGGTTGGTAAAATGAGCAAACAGCAGAAAAAAAGACTATAGAACCTTACTTTCTTGGTGACAAGGAAGATCAAAACATACAACCAAAAGAAAACAACAGTCAAAGCTCCTACTTCCAAAGCCTCCAAGAAAAATAGCAATTGGTCTCAGGCCATGGAAGAGCTCAAAAAGAATTTTGAAAATCAAGTAAGAGAAGTAGAGGAAAAATTGGGAAGAGAAATGAGAGTGGTGCAAGAAAATCATGAAAAATAGTCAACAGCTATAATGTTAATGGAATAAGAAGATCTTCCCTGTCCATTAATAGGCCTATGTGACCACGTGTCCCCTTTTCCCTTGGAACAGGAGCCATGTTACCAGGTCTAAAGGTACACAGACATTTTAATCACAGCTGTGATACATCTTGAGTCACACAGAGCCCTTTGGGGGAGAAACTTACCTAAGGAGGAACTTGCTTAGGGGGAAGCTTGCTCACAGGGAGGCTTGCTTGTAAGAAGGTTTTCATACCTTTTGGTACTAAGCTAATTAGGCAGTGAGTCATGAGGGTTGTGGTGCCTTAGATTCTGAGCCTATTAGTTGAAAATTTTATATACTGAGAGGTTGGTATTTTACTTTGGAAGCTTGCTCACGAGAAGGATCTCTTAATTCTCTGGAGGGGACTCTGAGTAGTCATTTGTTAAGAGTCCCCCCACCACCTTCCCCCCACCCCCCACTACTCAGATATTGGTGTTCTCCGATCTGGTGGTGTATGTAGGTGGTTGTATTATTTTTGTTCAGATAATTGGAGCCCCATCTGTAGTATCCCCATACTAATTTCTCTGTGTTTCTCTGCTTATATTTTTTCCATGTTCAGGGTTCTGATCCTTTCCCAGAACTAGTGAATGACATATATATTTAATTAAAGTAAGAATGTTGACCCCTTTAAAGCTGTCTTTCCTTAGGAAAAGCAAATCAAAGGACCTGTGCTAGTAGGCCATCCTGGTTTGTCAGGGTGCTTGCTAAGATAATAGCTTGCTAAAGGAGACCCAAAAAAATGCTGAAGAAAATAACACCTTTAAAAATAGACTAACCAAAATGGCAAAAAGAGGTCCAAAAAGCCAGTGAGGAAAAGAATGCCTTAAAAAGCACAACTGGACAAATGGAAAAGGAGGTCCAAAAGTTCACTTGAAGAAAATAAATTCTTAAAAATTGGAATGGAGCAAATGGAAGCTAACGACTTTATGAGAAATCCAGAAATTATAAAACATAACCAAAAGAATGAAAAAATAGAAATATCTCACTGGAAAAAACAATTGACCTGGAAAACAGATCCAGGAGAGATAATTTAAAAATTATTAGACTTCCTGAAAGCCATGATCAAAAAAAGAGCCTCGACATCATCTTTCAAGAAATTATCAAGGGAAACTCCCCTGATATTCTAAAACCAGATGGTAAAATAAAAAAGGAAAGAATCGACTGATCACCTCTTGAAAGAGATTCTAAAAGGAAAACTCCTAGGAATATTGTAGCCAAATTCTGGAGTTCCCAGGTCAAAGAGAAAATATTGCAAGAAGGCAGAAAGAAACAATTCAAGTATTGTGGAAACACAATCAGGATAACACAAGATTTAGCAGCTTGTACTTTAAGAAATCTGAGGGCTTGGACTATGATATTCTCAAGTTCAAAGGAGGTAGGATTAAAACCAAGAATCACCTACCCAGCAAAACTGAGTATAATACTTCAAGGGGAAAAATGGAATTTCAATGAAATAGAGGACTTCCAAGCATTCTTGATGAAAAGACTAGAGCTGAATAGAAAATTTAACTTTCAAATACAAGAATCAAGAGAAGCATGAAAAGGTAAACAAGAAAGAGAAATAATAAAGGACTTATTCAAGTTGAACTCTTTACATTGCTACATGGAAAGATGATAATTGTACTCATGAGGCCTTTCTCAGTATTATGGTAGTTGGAGGGAAAATATGAATGTATGTGTGTATATATATAGATATATATATATCTATATATACACACACACACACACCACACATACGCATACATAGAGAGGGCATGGGGTGAGCTGAATATGAAGAGATGATACCTAAAAAATAAAATTAAGTGTTGAGAGGAATATACTGGGAGGAAGAAGACAGGAGAGGTAGATTGTAATAAATCATCTCACATAAAAGAGGCAAGAAAGAGGGGAATGGAGGGGAAGAAGGGGGAGCTAAGAGAGAATAAGTGAACCTTACTCTCATCAGATTTAGCTTAAGGAGGGAATAATATACACACTCAATTAGGTATGGAGTAAAGTAGGGGGGAAGGGGATAAGAGAGGGGGTATACTAGAAGAGATGGCAGATTGGGGGAAGGGGGTAATCAGAAGCAAATACTTTTGAGGAAGGACAACTCAAACGAGAGAATAGAATAAATGGAGGGCAGAACAGGATAGAGGGAAATATAGTCTTTCACAACATGATTGTCATGGAAGTGTTTTGCATGATTACATATGAATAACCTATGTCATTTGCCTTCTCAATGAGGGTTGGTGGGGAAGAAGGGAAAGAATGTGGAACTCAAAATTTTAAAAATGAATGTTTAAAATCGTTTTTACATGCAACTAGGAAATAAGATATATAGGCAATGAGGTATAGAAATCTATCTTGCCCTATAGGGAAATAGAAGAGAAGGGGATAAGAGAAACGGCAGGGGCGGGGGGGGGGGGGGAGTGATAGAAGGGATGCTGTCTTGGGGTGGGGGGAGGGGAGAGATGGGGAAAAAATTTGGAATTCAAAATCCTGTGGAAGTGAATGCTGAGAAAGAAAAAGAAAATAATTAATAATAATAAAAAGAAAAGTCCAGTAGATAATCGATGACTATTCACTGAGAACTGAATTGAATGATTCAATTTTAGCTGCATTTTACTTATATAAGAGAAATTAAAAGTTTAATATATAGTCTCTGACCTTGAAAAAAAATATTCTTTAGGTGACAAAATATACAAAAATCTAGCAATATTTACATAAGGTATAATAATCAAGCATTAGTCTAGTGCTTAGTATAGTCCCTGGAACATAGTAGGTGCTTAGTAAATGTTTACTGATTGATTGTTGATTAATTAAACTCTATCACAGACAATAAGAAATAAAACAGAAATTAACACTAGAACGTAAGAGACTTCAGGTCTAGTTCTTGATTCAAAACTTAATAGCAGGTAGACAAGTCTGTGCTGGTAATGAATTCAGCTGGGGCCATGTCCCAGGAATGAATTTCTGAGATCTGATTTGGGAATGAGTAAGCAAGTTCCCACTGTACTCGGTGATAAATATTCCCCGATCAAGGCAGCCTACCTTTTCGTGTGGTAAGGGGGAGAACTGGACAGCCAAGTTCTGGAACTGAGGGTTTCTTTACTATTTCCTTCTACATTTGTTTTGTTTTGCCCTGGCTGCTGAGTTTTGAAGGATGGCAGTTTGGACTTTGAAAGACATGCCAGTTTTTCTCTGGTGTCTGCAAGTCAAATTGAATCTTAGAATGTCTGAACTAGATAAAACTTCAGAGATCTAATCCAACACCTTTATTTTATAGCTGAGAAAACTGGGAGTCAAGGAGATCAAGTGATTTGTCTAAGATGACATAACTCCTGTAGTTAGCAGCAGAGTCAGAATGGAATATAGATCTCTGGACTTCCAGTCCAATAAGATTCCATTAACTTCAAAAAATTCTTCACTTGGTTGGAAATTAACTCTCCAGCTGCCTGCTTTTGTGATTTAATAGCTTTCTCTTTTGAATGCAACAGGAAGAGCAAGATGAACCTGAGGATAACAGGTTTCCCTTCCTACAACAGAACCATTCTTCCTGGGATTGCCCCTCAAAGCCCTGAAAAATTGTGAATGAGTTGTTAATTGATTTGAACTTAGAAGCTTGAGAGTCAGTTTGTGAGAAGGAAAAAAAAACCAGGAGCCCAGAAAACCAGGGTTGTGAAATAGCACAACTCCATGTATTATGCTAGAAAGAAAAATCCATAGCAGCTTCTCAAAAATGTTGCTTGATATTGATATTGATATTCTCCAGGCCTAAAAAGTAAACTTCAAGGAAAATTCAACAAATATTTATTAGTGTGGCATTTTAAAATGTTTAAGAGACATAATTTTTGGGTAATCATCTTATTAATTAAATGCCAACATTTTAATAAAAGGATGGTCATTTGGCTGTCTCTCTCTTAGACCAAAGACAGTCATGGTGATGGGTTCACACTTCCATGCACATCAAAAGAGGGGTGTTCCCAGGGTGGCAATCAACTCTGATTGGTTAACAATTAATGAGAGAATGAGTATTACAATGAGGGCTTGGACCTGAACTTTGATTATGCCATTTACTTCTTAAATTAACTCCAACCTTTGGCAATCTATTCAAAGAATTTATCCAGGTCCAAACCTGAGTAGAACACAATGACTACCCCACCTGAGTGGGGCCTGAATAAAAAACTTAATTGGATCTCATTATCAGCAATATCTTTCAAGAGAATGAACTTTTAAAATCAAGACTTCAGATAAAGGAGGAAACTTTGGATCTCCCCCAGTCATGGGTTATTAATAGTCATTTTTCTCATTTAGGAATCTATTATTTGCAGTACACTTGTGTTAAGCACTTGGGGAAATAATAAAAAGACATAGTCCCATTCTCATGGAGCTTGTAGTCTTGGACAAAGAATGAGAACAGCAGTATTTGCATTCTTTCCATGTTTTTCAGGTTTTGTGCTTTTCCCTAGTACCCTCCTCCTCGATAGCCCAATAACATACTTTCAGTACAAACCTTGGTAATACCCAAGCTCCAATCTCTCTCTCTCTCTCTCTCTCTCTCTCTCTCTCTCTCTCTCTCTGTCTTTCTCCCTTTCTCTCTCCATAGACAGGTACACACACACACACACACACTCACACACACTCTCTCTCTCTGTCTTTCTCCCTTTCTCTCTCTCACCATAGATAGGTATACACATACATACATACATACATACATACATACATACACACACACACACATATTGGGACAGTTAGGTGGTACAGTGCACAGAGTGGGGCTTATCTTTCTGAGTTTAAATCTGGCCTCAAACACTTACTAGCTTGTGACCCTGGGCAAGTCACTTAACCCTGTTTGCTTAAGTTTCCTCATCTGTAAACTGAACTAGAGAAAGAAATGGCAAGCCACTCCAGTAACTTTGCCAAGAAAACCCCAAAATGGGGTCACAAAGAGTTGGATATAACTGAAAACTGAACAACATATATGCATGTATATATATATATATACATATATATATATACATATCTCACATGTAATATCATTTATCACTCATGTCACCTATCATGTGATAAAAAAAAACCCTACTCTTCATCTACACCAGGACCTCCATTCCCTTGATCCCTCAATTCTTTCCTAGTCTATCTCCCCTGAACTAGCCACTCTTCTTTGTGAACTAATTCAACTCTATACTGTCCTTTTCTCTTGAATTTGAGAGCAGAAAAAGTGATGAAACTTTTCTGACTGGATTCACTACAAATTTATATTATATAACCTCAACTGGGCCTTCACTTGGTAGGCAATCCCATACCTGCTTAGGTCTAATTAATCTACACTTGACAGCTGTTCTTCAAACCTTTTAATCTCTCCTTAAACTTCCTATAGTCCTTTCTCCCCCTACTTCCTCAGCTAAGAACCTTACCTCATATTTTACAGAAAAAAAAATGAGGTAATTTGCTTAAAGTTCCCTCTTCATCTCTCATTCAGATGCCTTCTGCCACTAACTTCTCCTTCACTCCTGTCTCACATGATGAAGTGGGTCTAGTTAATCCCTCTACTTGTTCAAGAGATTCCATTCCATTCCATCCCATCTTCTCCAGCAGATTGCCTCCTGTCATCCCCACTCTTTCATTTATTTTGAATCTTTCCCTAACTTCTGGTTCATTCCTTACTTCCTACAAATATCCCCATCCTCAAAAAGCCCTCACTTGACCCTTTCATTCCTGTTATTGTCCTGTATGTCTTCTGCTCAACACAGCTAAACTTCACAAAAAAGCCTTCTACAATATGTACCTCTAAGATCTCGCCAACATTACTAGTGATCTTAGTTGCTAAATCCAATGGCCTTTTCTCTATCTACATTCTCTTTGACCTTTCTACAGCCTTTGTCATTATTGGTCACTCTCTCCTCCTTTAATATTCTCTTATCTCTAGGTTTTCAGGACACAACTTTCTCCTGGTTCTCCTACTTACCTACTTACATACATATATGTATATACATACATATATACATGTATATTCTCCTTTGATTGATGGCATCTAGATCAGAGGTTCCCAAACTTATTTGGCCTATCACTCCCTTAAAAAAAATTACTTAGCACCCCCCTGGAAATCTTTTTCTAACCCTTTAACTTTTTTTTTGCTTTTTGGAGGGGCAATTGGGGTTGAGTGACTTGCCCAAGGTCACACAGCTAAGTGTGTCAAGCGTATGAGGTTAGATTTGAACTCAGGTCCTCCTGACTCCAGGGCCAGTGCTCTATTCACTGTGCCACCTAGCCGCCCCCTTTTTTATTTTCTTTTTTATTTTATGCTTTTTGGAGGGCAATTAGAGTTAAGTGACTTGCCTAAGGTCACACAGCTAGTTAGGTATTAAGTGTCTGAGGCCAGATTTGAACTCAGCTCCTCCTGATTCCAGGGTAGGTGCTCTATTCCCTGTGCCACCTAGCCATTCCCCTTTAACTTTTTAAAACAATTTGCATCATTTAAAAAAAATTTTTTTTTCAAAGATGCATCTTTAATTTAATAGTTTATTGTAAATGAGTGGGGTTTTTCCTGAAATTAAATTTTGATGATGCAATGCTGCATCATGTAACCATATAGTATCATATTGTAAACGAATCATGACACACACATATTTCTGCAAATGCATGCTGGACTTCCTGACAATATAACAGAATTTGCCTGTCAACACTTGCTTGTTAAGATCTGTTGCAGGCTTGACCACTGATTGGTTATAACTTGCATCTTGTATGTTTATTTGGAAAATAATGTAATCACTATGACTTTATTACACAACAGATGAAACACGAACAGCTCTTCAAAATTTTATCTTCTTTCCTTATGCTTCCACTGTCCCCTTATGTTTATTCAATGACTCTCAATTGCATCTGAGGCTACTACTGTCCCCCTGGATCAGTCTAGTGTCCCCCAGGGGCATTTTCACCCACTTTGGGAACCTATGGCTAGAGCAAGACCTCTAGCTATAACTGTCCCTCACGGTGCTGTCTAAGCCCTCTTCTCTTTTTCATCAATACTGCTTCATTTGGTATCCTCATAAGGTTATATGGATTTAATTACCATCTCTGTGCTGATGATTCTCAAATCTATCTATCCTACCTCAAACTCAGTTGACCTCCAATCTAGCATCTCCAATTGTTTGTCTAGTAGACATCTTAAACTCAACATGTCCAAAGCTGAACTTATTATCTTGTCCCCTAAATCATCCCCTTCTTGCCTTCCCTGTTATTGTTGAGGACCACACCATTCTCCATTCCTCAAAATTTGTCAGTCACCCTGTATTCATCATTATCTCTCATCTCCCATATCCAATCTATTGACAAGGTCTGTATATTTCACATTTGCAAAATCTCTCTAATGCCTCCCTTCTCTCCTCTGCCACCCTTCTACTATAGGCCCTCATCACCTCATACCTACTGGTGGATTTGGCTATCTCAAGTCTTTCCCCACTTCAATCCATCCTCCATTCAGCAACTAAAGTGATTTTCCTAAAGTGAAGATCCTACCATGTTAACCCCTCCTCCCACTCCCCTACTCTAAACTCCAGTAGCCTCTAGGACAGTGGTTCTCAACCTTCCTAATGCTGCAACCTTTTAATACAGTTCCTCGTGTTGTGGTGACCCCCAACCATAAAATTATTTTTGTTGCTACTTCATAACCGTAATTTTGCTACTGTTATGAATCTATCTGATATGCAGGATGTATTTTCATTATTACACATTGAACATAACCCACAGGTTGAGAACCGCTGCTCTAGGATCAAATACAAAATCCTCTTATTTGGCATTCAAATCCCTTCATAAGCTAGTCTCCTCCTACATTTCCAGTCTTCTTACACATTACTTCCAGTCACATACTCTTCAATCCAGTGGGATAGGCTATTCCACAAACAAGATAATCTATCTCATGCCCCTGGGCATTTTCTCTGGCAGTCCTTCATGCTTGGAATGCATTCCTTCCTCAACTCTGCCTACTGACTTCTTTTAAATTCCAAATAAAATCTCATCTTTACAGGAAACCTATCCCAACTCTTAATTTTAAATCTAGAGCCTTCCCTCTGTTATTTATTTCCTAGCCTAGATATAGTTTGTATATATTTATTTACATGTGTCTCCTCCATTAGACTGTAAGCTCCTTGAGATCAGGGTCTGTCTTTTGTCTCTTTTTGTATCCTCAGCACTTAGCACAGTGCCTGGCATACAATATTTAAAAAATATTTATTTATTGATGTGCTTTATGTATCACACATATGATATGCTGCATATATGATACCATTTGTCACGTGTGATATATCATTCATCTCATGCATTCGTCATTTGTTTTATGTTATATTAACATGTGTATAAGTGTATGTATATGGATATTGTACATATATGCACACACATATATATTTATCATGTATGTGTCATAACATAGCCAAAGGAAGGGAAGGAATGTGAGTAGTGATGACATGCCTTCTAGACTTGGCTCAAGAAACAAGTGCATGTCCTTCCACAATGAGTCATAACAGAGCTAAGTCAAGTCAAAAAGCATATATGCCAGGCACTGTTTATCTCTGGGTGTACAAAGCTCTGGTGATAGAAACATATTCTTATATACAAAAAGCAAGACAGTGCTTGTTCTAAAGGAATTTACATTCCTTTAGAGAGGAAGAGGAGAGACAAATAGGACCAAGGAGGAATATTTTAGTCTGACAACAATCAAGGATGGTAAGTGGAATCACAGGACAATTGATTAAGCTGTCTTTGCCAGGAACAGGAATGTTGATTTGATAACTGTTCCTAGAGCAAGAGGTAGACAGAGTTTGTGGTGAACTTTCACCAGTCAAAAGTTCAGGCTTCTAGAGTGCTGTAGGAGTGACAAGTTGGATGCTAATTGTATAACACAGCAAAATGGTAGGTAGTAGATCAGAAGTGCACTATGGTAAATCTGGGATTTAGTAAACACAAGGGGTGATGTTGCACAAAATAAGTATTGTTGGTTCAATTATTTTTCAACTTAAAGCTTGCTTCAAAAGAAAAAAAAGAGCTACCATCTTAAAGTAGGAGAAATTCTTTCATTTTAAAGTACTGCTTTATAAAGACAGCTGCCATCTTGCTAAAAGGTTGTGTTCCAACAGCCTATCCCTTGTTGGGAATCTTAAATATATTCCCCATATATTAAAATACTGGTTTTCTAGACATCTTCCATATAACCAGTTATTATATATAGTTCATATCAACTGTGTTTGAAATACCTACTTAGCCATATTGGCTTTAGGTGTGACAGAATAAATATAAAAGTGATCTGAAAAATCATATTCTATGGCTGAGGAGTTTGATAGTAGAAATAGTGATATTTTAAGGAATACTCAGCCCAAATAGGAGAGGCAGGAATTTTAAGGTTGGAGGGAGCTTTTTCCTGTCTAAAGGATGATTTTATGAGAATGTCTTGGATATAAGTGGGAACAGGGCATAAAGAAGTGTTTATTTTGCAGAGAGGGACACAAAATGCAGTTTTGGAAGGATTCTGAGTATGCAGAAATTGGTGGATTTTTTTTTTTTAAAGAGGAATCTCTGGTCTAGAACTTTTAGAGCTACGTGGCAAGCTATAATCAAGAATTGAACGCCCCAGGCTTTTCCCCTTGAGTGAAAGAGGTGAAAACTTCTCATACTATACTCTAAAATCTAGTAAGGCTTGTGGTGGGGAACAGGCCTGAGTGTTCACTTTATCAGAAATCATATGATTTACAAGGACTCAAAACTCTGAGCGGTAGGGAGTCATCCTTCTTCTCAGTGCCACCTCAGCATAAGATATGCCAAATAAGGACCGGAAGTGCTTTCTCAAAGGTACATTGGCTGGTCTACTGTTTCCTTGTTCCTGGTACTTGGGGTAGATTGCCATGCTTAGATTGTGCACTTGACTTCCAGCCAATGGAAGGAAAGGGTCAGCAGGCGGGTGGGAGGAATTCTGCTAGGGCTATATAACTTTGCCATTTCCTTTTGTAAATTGCTTCTCTTCCCTATTTGTCAGGGGGAGGGGGGTCCCTCTCCCAAGATCCTAATAAACCACTCCTTTCTGCTTTCTATCTTGAGAAGCCTCTGCGAATTATTTGGGTAAGGATCTCTGTTGCATAGAGTTTTGGGGTGCACACACCCTTATACCACCTCCCACATAGCAACAGATAACTTAGTGTTGGAAACTAGTGTTGGAAACTAGCGTTGGAAACTACAGAGAACACTTCCAGAAAGGTGTCTGATGAAATGGTAGCAAATCTTCGAAGAGAAAAATGCCAGCTGAGATAATAGAGATCAGCAGCACAGCAGAGACAAGGAAGTCTTTCTTGGAGATTTTCCATAGCAACCCTATATGATGTCCCTAGACAGCATATATACAATATGTTTTTTGTATCAGAGCTGCTAGTACGGTATTTTTAAATTTTTTATTGTTTTCTTCATTTCAATAAAACACTGGGATATTATAGACTGTTTGTAAAGAGGGAGTTTTCTGCCTTTTAGGTTAATGTCTACTTGAGGGGAGGTGAAATGAAGTATCTTGAGAATTTATCTTTGGTATTTTAACACTTTTTATCAGTGACCAAGATGATGACATACTTAAGAGATTTTTCAGATGACAGAAAGCTAGGAGATATAGCTAACTGAGGTAATGATAGTAAAAAGAGATCCTGAATGACAATGGGTCAGATCCACTAAGTTGAAATAAAATATACATTTTTCTAATTAAAGTTTTAAAAAATCAGTTTCAGACGATGAGAGGCAAATGATCAGATAACAGTTTATGTGAAAAAGATTTAGTTTAGTAGACTAGCAGGTCAATGAGTTAAGATTCTATCACCACAACAGTAAACTGATATAATCTTAAAAGAAGACAGCAATTGATCATTGCAATAGTATCCTGCCCCTGTCATACTTCATCTGGAGCATGGTTCCAATCTGGGTGCCACATTTTAAGGACACTATTAATAAACTGGGGTATTACTTAAGAATAGTGCGTAAATTTGAGATCATGCCGTAAAAAAGATTATTTGAACTGAAGATATTCAGTGAGTCAAGCTGTCCTGAATTTCATTTGATCGAGAAACACTGAAAGGCACGGATGAGGAAAATTAAGCTGAGAGAAGTTAAGTGACTTGCCCAAGGTAACCCATTTAATAAAGTAGACATATTTTAAACTCAGGTCAGCGTCATTGCAAATCCAGTACCCAGTCCTCTAGGCCAGCTAGCAGCCAATTATACGGATACCACGAACCGACATAAAGCAAAGTTGGAAGAGTTGCAGGGGTCCTTTCAAGGTTTGGAGGGAAATGCAGAGGCAGGGGGATGAAATGTAGGGGTTGAATGCCATACTCCCCAGGGTTATGTGGTTCAGGTCCCAGAGTAATCAAGGGGTTCTCGCTCGAGAGGAGCAAGGCACAATATTTAATCAACTGTGGGTCCCAAATTAGTCCTATTAGGAACCTCAGAGGAAATCTCTATGCGCCACCCAGTGATATGAAGTAGGGTGGCAATCAGACTTCTAAATTCAGTCTATGGCTAGCTAATCCAAGAGGACATGGTGGGGAAAGGGTATCAGACTTTTAGATTTTAGAGATCAATGAGCCTGGTTTTTACACTAAGGAAAGGGGTAGGGGTGCGGCCCTTGAGGAGTTTGCGACTGAGGAAGATCTTGCGTCAGCCGGAGTCGTTAGTGCCCAGCTGGAGCCCAGAAAAAAAGTAGAGACGGCACAAGTTGGGTTTGGGCTTGGCAGTGAAAAGACAGGGTGGTGAACCGTAAGGTTTGTGACTCGGGCGGACTGCCGGAGAGCGGGGCAGGGGTCCGAGCCGATCCCAGCCGGCCTCAAGAAAGAGCTTTTAGTTTCGCTCTTCGTCTTCGCTTCTCCACCGGCTGGGAGATCGCTGAGAAGCCTTTCATGGATGTGAGGGAACACAACGTCCACAAAAACAGACAAGAGACCGATGCGGCAACTAAATAAGAACAGCCCCAAGAGGAGAAAGAGGCAGACGATTGGCGCAAGGGTCACAAAAGCAACACGCGACAGAGCAGACAAACGTCTCACCCCGCCGCCCAGGACCGTAGTTTTCATTGGCTCGCGGTTCCACCGCGTGACCAGCGGCCCAGAGCCAATTGGTCTAAGTGAGCAAAGGGGCGGGGTGAGGAAGTGAGGAAGACAAGGCTGCAGCAGTAGACCGGGGATCCTAGGAAGGGAACGAGGGGAGGGGCGAAGAAGGAGGGAGGAGGGAGGGAAGAGGGAGGAGGGAGGAGGGGGGAGGGTTTCCCCGGAGGAGGCGGAGGGCCATGGCAGCGATTCGGCAGAGACGACGGCGGCGAGCCCGCGCGTGGCTTTGAATGAGCCGCTGAGAAAGGCTGGGGACGAGCGCACGCGCGCGTGCCTGCGTGCGCGCGCGGCCCGCGGCAGCTCGGAGCCTCCGCCGGGCTGGCGGGGAGGGGGAGGGGCAGGTGAGTGTGCGAACCGCGCGCGCCCGCGACTGGGGGGGGGGTCCCCCCTCCCCTCAGTTCTGCAGGCTTCCCCCTCCCTCTCCTTTCCCCACCATCCCCGCACACCCCCTCCCCCAACTGTCCTTTTTCTCGGTCCTTCCCGCTCCTTTATTCCTTTTCGCCCCCTATCCCCTTTACCATCGCAAGCATGGGGACTGGTTCCGGGTCAGGCAGATCCCCCCTACCCCCTTCCTCCTCACCCTAGGGTGAGGGTGGCTATGTCCAGGTTCTCTGTGGAGAGGTGCTATTATCCTAGCTCCTTCACGCAGCCCTAGGGGTGGAGGGAGGATCGTTCTTTAGGGGACACCTCACTTTGCTCCCCACCTCCCCCATAACAAAACACATCCTCTTTAAAATGTGGGGCTGCTTTTCTTAACAGCACCCAGTGTCCCAGGACTAGCTCTTTCTGTGCCCTCAGCCAGCTGGCCTGGCCCCTGCCAGCTGTTTCTAGTTATGCGTCCCCGTATTACCTTAGCAGGGCATTTCCCCTCATGGTGCGTGTACTAGCATTGACTGGCGTATGTGGACCTGAAATGTCACTTTATCTAGCTTTCTTACTGATAAAAGTAGCTACTATAGCTCCCCAGACTCCCTACCCCACCGCCCCACCCCCTCAGTTTAAGGTGGGTGTTGGGATTTAATGGCTAAAGCAAATGGAGCTCCTGGGAGTAAAGGTGTTAATACACGTTAGGATTGTTTTGCAAATAATCACTTCGGTAAAGCTCTAAGGGCTCTTTGACTTTTGATTAAAGAACTTTAATCTTGCCGTTTCAGCCTTACAAAGATCCCTGAGGTGGCATGTATTTAGTGGCTTGACTCCCTGGTGAGGGACAGGACTAGAACACAGGTCTCCTGAATCTACTTCCGGGAGATTAATAGACTCCGTAATTCCCCAAGTTTTTTAATTTAGGGCAACCTATTTGATTTTTTTTTAATACCTTTTTCAATTATCATGATTTTTCCCCCTTCCTCTCCTCACTATCCTCTTGAAAGATATAAAAATAATGACAGAAAGGGAGAAATACAGAACTCCTTGTATCATAAAAACAAGTCATGCAAGAAATTGACCATGTCCAAAACTGAGTTTCAAATTCTAATAGTCTATTATCTTTATTGGTAGGTAACCTATTTAATTTAACAATATTCTACTCCATTTTCTCCAAGAACCTGTATAAACAATTTTTTTATAATTTTCATTTTTTGACACATAAAATGAGGGGGCATGCACGAGTGCCACAAAAGTCTGAATGGCTGTGTTGTGCATGATCACATAATTTATTTAATTTGCATAAAGATTACACAATATTAGAAACACACGACAAAATGTCTAATTTGTTTTATACTAAAAGTGGATTCTACTTAATGCTTCTTTAACTCTGAATTATGGGTTGATAAATGAAAATAGAAAATAATCTTTGAAGTGACATTGCTTAATTGAAGTTATTTTATGTGCTTGCATTGATTTCTGTATGCATATCTAGGCAAAAGATAAATTTGAACCTTCAACTTTTAATGCCATTTTTTGTTGTTTTGGAGCCGAACTTCTTTTAGTGTTACTTTCTCAGTATAACTTTCCTATGCGTTTCTTAAAAGTAGAAATGTTAATAATTTCCTAGGTGATTTATTACAATAAACCCTTCAGAAATTTGAATTAGTAACTTTTTTTTAACAAAGTGGCCCAAGACAAAAATAACCTAATTGACTTGTTTTTTAATCTCATTTTATAACTAGATTTCAAAAGTTTGAGTAAAGCAGTGAGCATGATTTTAAAAATGTGCTCATTTGAATGAGGTTGAATAGTTTGTCTGGCATTCACCATGTATGAGTGACATATGCAGTACTTGCTGGGTTTTAGAGCTATCACTTGGAAAAGAAAAGAGTGCCCTCTTTAATCATTATAGAGGACTTTATCAAGGAAGCATATGCTTTTGATGGGTTTCAGTTTGCTTTAAATGTTGGATTTTTCATAGAAATTACATAAGAAGTATTACCCACTAAATAATATCTTGAGTTCTTGTATTTCTGTGATCCTGACAGGTATGCTTATTGTGTGGCACATTTAAAGGAGATAGTTAGAAAATTACGCTGTCCATTTATGTTAGCTCTCTACAAATACCAAAGCAGCTTGTGAGGGTTTTCAAATCCTGTTGATTACTTAGCACAGTTCTGTTACTTCTTCTGTAGGCAGGATCTCTGTGTACATACAAATAGAGCAAAGTTTTGTTTCAGCTTAACTGAGAACATTTTATCCGTGTCAAATATATGTTTAGTACCTCTTCGTATATATGTTATTGATTCTGGAATTATGACATAATTTTTCCCCTTTTTGCTGAGTCCTAAATTTTAGAGTTAGTGCTAAAAAGTTTTGGAGCATAATGTTATATCATAGTGTATTTTAAAGAAAATAAAATTCTGTGCCTTTAATGCTAGCAAAGAAGTATGAATGGGTAGCACAAACCTGAGTTTCTCTATAAGATGACTTGTGCTGAAGTATTAAAAAACCACATGATGCTTTTGTTATATTGCAAAATTCAGTGTAACAAATGTATTGGAGATAGGGACTTGATCTGTGATTTCATTGGCTTAGAGAATTCTTGTATATGGAAGAAAACTACCTTAACCAATACAGGTCAGCAGCTTTGATGCTTTTATTTAGAGAGTTGCTTAGAGCAGTGAGAGACTAAGTGAATTGCTAGGGGTCACTTAGGCAAGACTTGAACTAAGTTGGCCTTTCTTTCAGACCAACTCCATCTACTCTGCCAAATATATTACCATCAAATTCAGTAGCAACATCTTTAATAATAAAGATGAAATTAGCATGGAATGAAGAAATTCTTGATAGTTAAAAGGTCTCTGTATTACTTGTATTTTACCATCTGTAACAATTGCCATTTCCAAATTGGTTTCAGTAGGTAAACACAATTTAGTTATATGTCCACTTCACTCTGTAGTTCCAGTTATTCAGTTCATCAAATATTTCTTGAGTATGAAATAATAGAGAGGTATCAGTGAAAAGGCAAAGTGAAAGAAGACTGGATTTGAAGTGAGGAGTGACTTTTTCTTATCTAATTCCTTATCTAATACTTATGTGACTTGGTAAAGTCATTTTACTATCTTTGTCTTTTATTTAATATCTTTGTCTTTTAACTTCATAGGGTTGCCTTAAAGCAAGGCTTTTTGATTTTTAAAGTACAAAAGAAAAGAGTTGTATTTTTATTTATAGATATAAGACCTATAGAGAGGTAGGGGGTACTTTTCATTTGTAGGGATTACTGGGGTGGTTTTGTAGTGTAGAGGTCATAGGAGCATAGATTTAGAGGTAGAAGGTAAAAAGTAAGGTAATAAGTAGTAATAATAAGTAATAGTAATAATAAGTAAGGTAGTAAGGTAAGGTAATCTTACTGTTGATCATGTCTAATCTTTTCATTTTACAGTTGAGGGAATTAAGGTTCAGTGAGTTGCCTTGGGCTATACAGGTTGTACCTGGCAGAGCTGGATATTTGAACATAGTTCCTCTCTCCAAATCAAGTGCTTTTCCTGAAATGTAATGTAACTTGACTATCTTATGGCCTCTTCTATAGCCTCCTCAAAAATCAAAAACACTCCCTCACCCCCTTCAATTCTTGTTACCCAACCATCTAGTGTTCCTAATTGGCTAGTTCTGTCTTAACAAAGGTACCTTGCTCTGGATGTAGCCCTTTCCCCCATTCAAAATTCCAGTTCCTTGTCAGCACCTGCCTTCCGCTAGGTTTCATCAGGCAAACAATCCCATTAAAATAATGGATTTAAGATATGAATGACTCTTAAACTGTTTTTGTACTTTCATTTTTTCTTTTTTTTTTCCAGTTCCCAATTCTCTCCTTCCCCTTCTCACTCAATGAGAAGACAAAAGAAATAAAATCTGTTACAAATATGTATAGTCACACAAAACAGATTTCTGCATTAGTCATGTTACTCCCCCTCCTCTCCAAAAAAAATAAAGGAAGAAAAAGGGAAAAAAAATATGATTCTATCTCCCCTCTTGAGTCCCTTGGCTCTTTTTTTTTTAAATTAATTTTTGTGTTTATTTTTAGTTTACATCATTCATTTCCAAAAGATTTTGAATTACAAATTTTCTTCCTAAATTTCCCCTACCCACCACCCCAAAACAGTGATCCCACTGAATACCCCCTCCCCTAATCTGCTGTCTCCTATAACTTCCCCCTCTGACTTTATGGTAGGGCAAGATGGATCTCCATACCCCAGTGCCTGTATATCTTATTTCCCAGTTGCATGTAAATAATGATAATAATAGTAATAATATATAAATATATATATTTAAAACATTTGATTTTAAAACTTTAAATTCCAGATTCTTTCCCTTCCTCCCTTATGTCCCACTCTTACTGGGAAGATAAGCAATTCAATATAGGTTGTACATGTGTAGTTACGAAAAACATTTCCATAGTGGATATATTGTGAAAGACTTGGCTATATTTCCCTCCATCCTATTCCCCTCCCCCCACTTGTTCTATTCTCTACTTTCTCCCTGTTCCTTTACAAAAAGTATGTGCTTCTAACTACCCTCCCCCCAAACCTGCCCTCCCCTCCATCATCCCTCCTCTCATCCCCTTCCCCCCTACCCTCCTGTAGGGCAAGATATCTAATTCAAAGTGTATGTCATTCCCTCCCTAAGTCAAATTCAATGAGAGTAAGGGTGACCCATTCCCTTTTGCCTTACTGTTCTTCCCCTCCATTGTAACAGTTATCCCTGGCCTCTTCTGTATGAGATAATTTACCCCATTCTGTCTCTCCCTGTCTCCTTTCATTATATTCCTCTCTCACCTCTCAATTTCAGCTTTTAAATATCATCCCTTCCTATTCAGTTGATCCTGTGCCCTCTGTCTATGTATACCTGTAGACATATATACACACACTCACATATGTATTCACATGGATATATATCCTCTTATATATGATATGATGTATTCACATGCATCTATACCCTCATATATATGTATGTATGTATATGTATGTATACATATATATATATATATATATATATATATACATTTATATTCCCTTCAGCTGTCCTAATACTGAGAAAAGTTTCATAAGTTACAATTATCGTTTTTCCGTGTAGGCATGTAAATAGTTCAACTTTGATAAGTTGATTATGATTTCTTTTCTTATGATTTCTTTTGATTTCTTATGATTTCTTTTCCCTGCTTACCTTCTCATGCTTCTTATATTTGAATGTCAAATTTTCTATTCAGTTCTGGTATTTTTTATCAAGAATGCTTGAAAATCCTCCCCCTCATTGAATAACCATATTTTCCCCTGAAACATTATACTCAGTTTTGCTGGGTAGGTAATTCTTGGTTTTAATCCTAGCTCCTTTGATCTCCAGAATATCATATTCCAAGCTCTTTGATCCCTTAATGTGGAAGCTGCTAGATCTTGTGTTATCCTGATTGTGTTTCCACAGTATTCAAATTGTTTCTTCTTGGCTGCTTGTGATATTTTCTCCTTGGTTTGGGAACTCTGGAACCTGGCTATAACATTCCTAGGAGTTTTCTTTTGGGGATCTTTTTCAAGAGGTGATCGGTGAATTCTTTCAAGTTCTATTTTGCCCTCTGGTTCTAAAATATCAGGGCAGTTTTCCTTGAGAATTTCTTGAAGGATGATTTCTAGGTTCTTTTTTTGATCATGGCTTTTGGGTAGTCCAATAATTTTTAAATTGTCTCTCCTGGATCGATTTTCTAGATCAGCAGTTTTTTCCAGTGAGATATTTCACATTTCACA